>JAPXFY010000017.1:49289956-49302456 GCA_030674185.1 Monoplex corrugatus
GTGTGTCTGTCTGTCTCTCGCCCCTCTCCCTATGTCTGTCTCTGTCTGGCTGTCTCTCTCTCTCCGATCCCTCCTCTCTCCCGATCCCTCTCTCTCTCTCTCTCCCCTTTGTCTGTTTGTCTGTCTGTCTGTCTCTGTATATATACATACAATCATTTGGTGTGTGTGTGTGTTGTGTGTGTGTGTGTATTTCTTTCTGTATTCACCTTGATCTGTTGTCTTGTAGCTAAAACATGTTGCTTAGTGCTAAATCCACTGACCTCGTCAAGGCCTGGAATGCAAGTGAAAGGCAGGTGGATTTCTGAGAGGTCAAGCCACTGTCATCTATTAAAGCTAATCGTCTAACCAAACCTGTGACGCAGGGCTCGCTCTCTCTGTCGGTTTAAACTGCTGGTCTCTTAGCATGCTGCATCCAGTGTGGCTATTCATAGCAGACCCATGCACACACACACACACACACACACACACACCCCACACACACACACACACACACACAGACACACATACACACGCGCTCGCGCGCACATACACACACACGCACGCACACACACATCCACACACATACAGGCATGCACGCACACACACACATATACACACATACGCACGCACACACACACACACGCGCGCGCGCACAGATATACACACACACGCGCGCGCGCTCGCGCACACACACACACACACACACACATAACAGGATACGTGCATGCGTAGTTTTTAACTGTTATCTTTTTGATTAACCTTTGACTCCTGCACCCTGTCCACCAGCATCCTGCATTGCCAACCATGCTAGCAAAACAAAACCTTAACCCTTTGACTCCTTCAACATATCCTCCAACTTCTGGTAACTCTTTGACTCCCTCACCCTATCCATTACTTCCAGCAGGAGCTAGAGGATCGGTTGAGGAGTCAAGGGGAAAATTTTTTGCAGTTGATGGATGGGGTGTGAGAGTCAAAGGGTTACACTGGAGTTGATTTTAAGGCGATGTAAGTCCTGATGTAGGTGTAATAGTTTGCTTGGCTTGAAGCTATATGAACTTGATCTGATCACTGTTTCTCTTTCCCTTTTCCTTACTTCTTTATCTTATTTTGTTGTTGTTGTTCTGGACTGTTTCTCTATGACTGCGATTATTAGCATCCATGCCTTTTGTGTTTCAGACCATGGGGATCTTGGAGGAGATGATTGTCATTCTCTGGCTATGGACGGCGGGTCTGGCACTGGGTGTCTTGTCTCAACAGAGTGAGTATATGTTACTTTAGTATGCGTGCTTCTTCTTCTTCTTCTTTTCTTGTTCTTCTTTTCTTGTTCTTCTTGTTGTTGTTGTTCTTCTTCTTCTTCTTCTTCTTCTTCTTCTGTTCTTCTTCTTCTTTTCTTTTTCTTCTTCTTCTTCTTCTTTCTTCTTCTTCTTCTTCTTCTTCTTCTTATTGTTCTTCTTCTTGTTGTTCTTGTTCTTGCTTCTTCTTTCTTCTTCTTCTTCTTCTTCTTTTCTTCTCGTTCTTGTTTCTTGTTCTTTTGTTCTTCTTTGTTGTTGTTGTTGTTGTTCTTCTTCTTCTTCGTTCTTCTTCTTGTGCTTTGTCTTGTCTTCATCTTTATCTTCGTCTTCGTAGTTTCGTCATTATTATCATCTTTTTCTTACTTATCAATATCATCCTTGTGTGTGTGTGTTTGTGTGTGTGTGTGTGTGTTGTGTGTGTGTGTGTGTGTGTGTGTGTGTAGTGTGTGCGTGCGTGCATGCGTGTGTGGTGGTGTGTGTGGTGTGTGTGTGTGTGTGTGTGTGTGTGTGTGTGTGTGTGTGTGTGTTTTATTTGAAATTGTTCGTTTATTTATTCTTTTTTTTATGTGATTTGGCTGTCGTTCTCATTCTTCTATCCATCATGTGTGCATATTTCTCCCTCCCTCCATCTCCCCCTCCTCCACCCAATCTGGTGTGTGTGTGTTGTGTGTGTGTGTGTGTGTGGTGTGTGTGTGGTGTGTGTTGTGTTGTGTGTGTGTGTGTGTGTGTGTGTGTGTGTGTGTGTGTGTGTGTGTGGTGTGTGTGTGTGTGTGTGTGTTTTGTGTGTGAGAGAGAGATAGACAGATATATAATATAAGAACGAGGTCCGAGGCGACTGGTACGGATTTCATTTTTATTTTCAATCCCTGTTGGCACTTTAAGTGTTTTAGACATCGTGCTGCTGGGCACTTAATGTCTTCTTTTGTAGTTTTCAGTCTGATGTTTTTGCTTTGTTTTTGTTTAGTTTTTGTTTTATTTTTGTTTAAGGGAGATTCTTTCATAGTTATCGGAAAGAGATGTGTTTATGCGCTATATTCGTGTGCGAGTTTCGTGCGAGTGTGTGTGTGTGTGTGTGTGGTGTGTGTGTGTGGTGTGTGTGTGTGTGTGGTGTGTGTGTGTATGTGTGTGTGTGTTGTATGTTGTGTATGTGTGTGTATGTGTGTGTGTGTATGTATGTGTATGTGTGTGTGTGTGTGTGTGTGTGTGTGTGTGTGTGTATGCATGTATGTGTGTTTGGTGGCATGCTTGCGTGCATATGTGTTTCGTCTCTTCTCTGTCTGTGACAAAGTGTGTGTGAAGAATACGTGTTCAGCTGTGTATGCATGGATCTTAACTCAATTTGAGCCAAAAGTAAAGACAGCTGAGGAGTCGCGAAAACCCGACAGTTTTAATGGTAAAACGTCAATCGGCAGATCACACTGACCTTCAAATTCTGGGCGAAAAGCTAGAGCTTTTGAGGAAGATGAGTAAACATCACTTTCTTTGGGAGCTTTTCAAACTGTTTGAATTCTGATTTTACTCTGTCACAATCTATTCTTGCCTTCATCTCGTGTTGCTTAATTTAATGTGATATTTTTTTCAAGGTCACTATGACCGTCAAAAAAGCAAAATCTGAATTTTTTGACGAGAAGCAGAAATTCTACCTGTGTACATTTATAGTCCATTTCGTGAGGCAAGATAAATTAGAGCGCCTAGTCACAACAGAAGGCTGGAGGGAAAAAAAAAGAGCACCAGGTAGACCCAGTGAGAACATATTGGACCGAACGGCGCAGTAGATGAAACAGACAGGGTGGGAAAAGTGCTTGCAGTGACGAAGGATAGATTCATATGGAAGGTCATGATCGCCAACGTCATGCGGCAAGGCACATGATGATGACGTTGATGACGATGATGATGATGATGATGATGACGACGACGACGACGGACTTGATGATGATGATGGAGACGACGACGACGACGACGATGATGATGATGATGATGATAATGATATAAAAAGGAGATTGTTGCAATGGCTTGGACGCATTGTTTTTTTGATTATGGTTACTTTTAGATACGATTAGATTCCGTCCTTTTGTTTTTATTTATTTATTTTTTTGTGCTGTGTGTGTGTTATTTTTTTTTTACCTCGTTTGGCTAATTTGGCTTATTTGAAATGTACAAAGACATCACTTTGTTTTTATTTTTGTGTTCTTTTTTTTTTTTTTTTTCCAACCTCATTTGGCTGATCAGGGTTATCTGTAATGTACGTCTCAATTATTCAATTGTGTTGCTCTTGTTTTTCTTGTCGATTTTTATTCTGTCTGATTACCTGTCATAATTTTGTTTGTTTGTTTTCTCTATTTTCTTTTGTCGTGATCGTTTTCTAGGCGCTCTCTCTCTCTCTCTCTCTCTCTCTCTCTCTCCTCTCTCTCTCTCTCTTTCTTATATATATATATATATATATATATGATATATATATAATGTATATATATATATATATATGTGTGTGTGTGTGGGGGGGGGAGACAGACAGACAGACAGACAGACGGACAGACAGATACACGATGAGAGAGAGGAGAGAAGAGAGGAGAGAGAGAGAAAGAGAAGAGAGAGAGAGAGAGAGAGAGAGAGAGAGGAGAGAGAGAGAGAAATATAAAAAAAACATGTATTCATGGCTTCTTTTTGTTTTTCCTTGCATAGATATTTGCAAAAAGAGGGGTGCTTAAAATGTATGGGACCTTGCGTATTATATTCTAATCTCGAAATTTTCGCCAGGAACAAACCTCTTTAATGACAGCAAATTAGAATCATGAAGAGAAAAAGAAAGAAATCCATAGTGTCATCGTCAACGTCACACAGACCAGACAAACAGACAGACAAACACACACACACACACATACACACACACACACACACAACACACACACACACACACAACACGCACGCACACATACTTTGATTAAAGCTATGGTGAATAGATACCACACACACACACACACACACACACACGCTCACACACACACAAGCACTACATACACACGCTACAACATACATCACACACACAAATCAACACACACACACCATACACACATACAACACACACACACACACACACACACGCACACACACATACACACACACACACAACAACAACACACACACACACACACATCAACACACACACATTCACATCACACACACACACACACACACACACCACACACACATCACACACACATTCACATACACACACATAGCCTTTGATTAAAAGCGTTATGGGTGAATAGATGTTAAAAGAAAACGAACGAACGAATAAACACTCGAATAAACACAGGAGCACACACACACACACACACACACACACACACACACACACACACACACACACACACACAAACGTTTTCTGATATCTTTTACTCAGATCACAATCGACTATTTTCAAAATTCCTTTACTCCTCCTCTATTCATCCCACCACCCTTTTGTCAATCACTTCATGAATACATTAATCAAGACCCCACATACAACACACACACACACACACACACACACAACACACCACACACACGCATACACACACAGTCTTTCTCTCTCTCTCTCTCTGCTTCTTTCTCTTAACACATAGACACACACACACACACAACACACACACATGCATTCTCGCACACAACACAACACACCACACACACACAAACACACGCACACACACATGCATTCTCGCATACATAGACACACACACACACACACACACACACACACACAACACACACACACACACACACACAAGTCCAATCCATTCGAAACAATCTCCCTGAAGAGAGGGGAAAGGAGATGAGGATGCAGGTTGAACAAAACAAACAAAACCAAAGTCAAGAAAAAGCAAAAGAAGAAGGTACAGGAACAGAAAAGAAATAGAAGAGAACTGTAATTGCTCATCGCCTGTCCCCTCTAACACACAACACGACACAGACACACACACACACACGACACATACACACACACACACACACACCAAAAAACACACACACAAGCAGATTCACACACACACACACACACACACACAACACACACACACACAAGCAGATTCACACACACAACAGACACACACACACACACACACACACACACAACACAACACACACACAGAAGTCACACACACACACCACACAAACACATGCACACACACATACACAAACACACACACAGGCACACACACATAAACACACACATACACATCACACACATCACAACACCGCTCAAACACACATACACAAACAAACACGCGCCACGCACTACACAAACACACCACACACACATACAAACATACCAACACAAACACACAAATATACAAAACATACACACACAAACACACACACACACACACACACACACACACACACACACACACACACACACACACACACACACACACACACACATAACTCTAATGCAATAAAAGGCAGTTGATTGGTCTAGACCTCTGACGTTGCCATGACGACCCAGACTTCTCAACGCCTTTTGGCTTTCTTTCTTTTCTTGCAGGAACAAAAACAAAACTGATTTGTTCCGGTCCTCTTTCCGTACCACGTTGGCAGACTGGTTCAGTGGGTAAGCGTCATGGACCCAAAGTCTAGTGCCTTGAAGTGCAATCCTAGCCCTGCAACGTATAAGTTAGCCTTTTGGCTAGCATCTTAGTAACGCTGAAATCATTCTATGGTATCGAGTTAACGTTTACATAGGTCCATTTCTCCCACTTTAATATAACTTTTTATGAGGCAACAGAAATTAGAGCACCTAGTCACAAACAGAAAAACACCAAGTAGACCCAGAGAGAAACTCTTGGACGATGTGCACAGTGGATGAAGACTGAGGTGGGAGAAGTACTTGCAGCAATAAAGGATGGATTCATACGGAGGGCCATGATCGCCAACGCCATGCGGCAGGACACATAATGGTGATGATGATGATGATGATGATGATGATGAATGATGATGATGATGCCTCCCTCCCTCTTCCTCCCCCCCCCCCCCCCCCCCCCCCACGTTCATTTCAACACCTTGTCAGCCCATACGGTTTTCTGTGCTTTCAAGGAGTCTGACAGATCATTGCTGGCAAGATGATTGCACTAAGTGCATAATCATGATAATTATGTTCTGGTATGTGATTTTATTTTGAATACAACCTGATTTCGTTCCTTCTCTCTGGACTCATTCAGTAACAATTTTATTCAATGGTTTTATTGATATTCATATTATTTTTACTGATGTTTTTGATTTTGTTTTGTTCATCCTCCTCCTCCTCCTCCCATCATTAACGGTGAACATGGTTTTTTACCTGTTGTCTTTTCAAAGTTTTATCTTAGCGGGTTGTTGTTGTTGTTATACAGGGGGTGCAAAAGTAGATATACAGTTACGAAAAAAGAAATCACGTGCGATACTCATTGCATTTATTATACAAACAAATGAATATTGCATATACATGTAATAACAAGCACAACCTTAATCCCTCAGATACTCAACTGCTTGCCGTCGGTATTCACACACTCCTCTAATCAACCAATGTCATAAATGGATCACGTTTAATTCTTTTACTTTATTACTTTTACTTTCAACATACAATCCTTTTCCACGCACCTTCACTTAACCTTTTGTTTTGTTTCTGTTTAGGGTTTTCTCCTCCTCTCCTCTTCTGACTCCTTCTTACTTCTCTCATTTTTCTTGCTCTCTTTTCTATTCTTTTTCTCTTTAGTTCTCTTTCACACCATCTTATATTACAATAATCTAACACCACAAGTTAGCATTCTCCTAGAACGAAACCAACTCCATGGGAATAACCAGTACAACAGATATCTACTATTAATACAATCTTGTCTGACGACTCTGGTTCACACAATATCCAATATAATACAATCTTGTCTGACAGACTCATGGTTCACACAATACCATATTAATACAATCTGTCTAGATCTGGCACCATTCAATTCATACAATTCCCAATATGTTATCAGATCCTTCTGTCGTTAATACAGATATGTTCAATCGGAAATAATGGACTGATCAACAACTCTTGACCTTTGTAAATCATGGAAAAAAACGTGTATCTATGCCTCCCCCTGAGTCCGGGAATTTGTAAGCTTCAACTGAATGACGTATTCATTTTGCTGTGCTTACAGTCCTAAGCTTTGGTCGATCACAGTTACTTCAGCACCGTACAGTCACACACTAATAACAGTGCCACATCAACTGTGCTACAGCGGCAGCTGATCTAGGCTACCTTCTGTAGACCTACTTCTGCACACACCCTCTGTATCTGTTTTCGTATTTTTAGAGACAAAGAGGAAGAAAAAATGGGGATTGAAAAAAGCCCTGTTATATCCGGATTCCTGTTATAACCGGTCCTGTTATAAATGGTTTCCATTGTATTAATACAATCTTGTCTGACGACTCTGGTTCACACAATATCCAATATTAATACAATCTTGTATGACGACTCTGGTTCACACAATATCCAATATTAATACAATCTTGTCTGACGACTCTGGTTCACACAATATCCAATATTAATACAATCTTGTATGACGACTCTGGTTCACACAATATCCAATATTAATACAATCTTGTATGACGACTCTGGTTCACACAATATCCAATATCAATACAATTTTGTCTGACGACCCTGGTTCACACAATATCCAATATTAATACAATCTGGTTTCACAAATTTCGTTCAATACCACCAAATACTTTTAACTTAGCACTCGTGGAACTTCCCGAGTTTCAACATATTTATATTTATATTTTTCCGCCGAGCATCAGACAACCCGGTCTGCTAAAAAAAAAAAAAAACGTTGTACCTATCTCTCCCCCTGACGTCACGGGAACATTTGACGTCATCTGAATGACGTATTTATTTTGCGTGTTTACATTCCGTATTTGGTCGATACATTACTCCATGCACCCGACACTCACACAAAAAAAAACATGGGGCACACATCACTGTGTACACGGCAATGATGTGATACTTACTGTATACCTACTTTTGCACCCCTCCTGTATGTTTCTATTTTTTGTTTTTGACGTGGTGTTAGCCTGATATGGCTCTAGTAGTCTGCTGGGCTGTAAGCAATATGAACTGAACTGAACTCCTCCTCCTCTTCCTCTTCCTCCTCCTCCTCATTCTACTCTTCTTCGTCCTCCTCCTCCTCCTCCTCCCTCCTTCTTCTTCTTCTTCTTCTTCTTCTTCTTCTTTTATCTTCTTCTTCTTCGCTTCTTATTCTTCTTCTTATTATTATTATTATTATTTTGTTGTTGCTATATGCCCATGCTGAGTATTGTAAAAAAACCCCGTACTTTTTGAAGTATCTAGTCGATGATAGGACCGTGCCTTCAGACAAGAAAAAGAGAAAGAAAGAAAGAAAGAAAAAAAAAAACATAAGAAAATCTCATGGCAATAAATACACGAAATGACCGAGATGAAACTGTGGAAAGCATGGCGTGTGAAAATGAAGTTGAAAACAAAGAAATGAGACTGTTCAGAGCAGTCCGACTTTATAACGAGTACCACGTCCACTCGATGTGAAAGGAAAATGTTGACTATGTATATACTCTTTCTGCACATTCCTCTGAGGAAAAGTAAAAGTAGTGAAATAATATCAGCGATGATAGCGTTAGTGAGGTGTGACCATAAATCAGATGTTAGAGGCACTTTTCTTTCTAGGAAGTTCAGAGGTCATACAGCGCATTGTTGACAGTCCGCTTTAGCTTGGCGAGATGGCTGGCTATCGTGCGGCGTCGGGAGCTCAGAAATGATTGTTTTGTTGGTGGCGAGGTATTGTTGCTCTGGGTCCTCCTATCCAACATCCTCGCATGTTTATGGTGACTTTGTCAAATGTTAACAGGACTTTAGAGGTTACAATATGACTGATGTGGACACATTCAACCGGAGCTTCAGATCGCAGCAGCTCTCAAGCAATTTTTTTTTTCTACAGCGATGTGAAACTTTATGAAATACGAAACGAAAGTCTTAGCAGCAAGTTTGTCTTCATGTATATATATAATAACAGGTTGTGATAAGCAGGAATCTTTCGTCTTATATCGATGGCAAAAGTGAGGGTTTACTCTGTGAACTTTTCTGCTGCCTTCTTTGCGGACAAGGATGCTATGCCCATACTGACAGCGCATAGGCAGGCCCCCATGTCTACCAAGGACAAGGAGTACAAGAGAGGAGGTTCAGATGGCTTGGCAGAGATGAGGAGCAGGTTGAGAGAGATGTCTCTGCGATGCTGGTGGTCACTGGGCAATGTGCAAGGTGGTATCAACTCCTATTTTCTGCGTGCTGATTATCTCTCCAGAAACATCAGGTTTCAGGAGGCATTTGTTCTGTATTTTTCATATTGTTATTTGTAGGCATAAGCCTTGAAGTCTGGCATCGAGATAGATTTTTTTTATGTAGTCTTGGAATCTGCATTAACTTGATAATCCGATTGAGAGCAAAAGTAATAAAGTGGCCTCATTCGATTGTTTGAGGAATTTATTTTTAGATTTATAGGATTTTGTGTGCACCAAATGCGAGCAATAGACAACACGCACACACGCACACCATACACACACAACACATAACACACCACACAACAACACACAACACAACACACACAACACACACACACACACACACACACACACACAACACACACACACACACACACACACAACACACAGACAACTTCCAGAATACTTTTTTATCTATCTTAAGGAAAGGACAACCCCCACAGCTTACCAGTGTAAGATATACAGTATGTACAATGAAGGCAGTGTTTTGATCTAAGATTATATAGTATTATTATTATTTTTTTATTTTCTTTCTTTTTTTTTTTTTTTGGTTTCGTCCTTCGCCTATACCGTGAAGTGCTGCGAGGAAATACAACAAAAACGACAAAACCAAGACACAACACACCCAACAACACACGCACACACACAGACACACACACCACAACTCAGACACACACACGACAAGACACACAGCACCAACAGACAAACAGTCACACACACACACAAATACACACAACACAGACACACACACACACAACACAACACACAGACACACACACACACAACACACACACACACACACAGACACCCATACACACACACACACAACACACACACACACAATATATATATATATATATAATACATACACATACACACACACACACACACACAATATATATATATAATAATATATATATATATATATATATATATATATATATATATGTGTGTGTGTGTGTGTGTGTGTGTGTGTGTAAACACACACGTATTCCACCACACACACACACACACACACTTCTCTCTCTCTCTCTCTCTCTCTCTCTCTCTCTCTCTCTCTTCTAGTGCGACTTACAGAATTACTCTTTTTTATATTATTCTTAGCGAAAGGACAACTCCCACTGGATTACCAATGTAAAAACACAGTGTGTACAATGGGGACAGTGTTTTGATCTGAGTTTATCTATTCGTTTATTTTTCAATTTTTGTTTAGTATTGTTTATTTTATGTATGTATTGATGTATTATGTATGTATGTATGTAATGTATGTATGTATGTTGTATGTATGTATGTATGTATGTATGTATGTATTATGTATGTATGTATACATGTATGTATGTATATGTATGTTGTTATGTATGATTTATTTATTCATTTATTATTTATCTATTACTTACCATGTTATATTATTTACTTATTTGTTTTTATTCATTTATTTATTTCATTTTCTTTTTATTTCTTTCTTTTGGTTTTGTCCCATCGCCTATACGTGAGATGCTGCGGGGAAATACAGACGTCTGTCTGCGATGAGGTCGGATGCTTTGGTAAGCGACATGTTGAACGTGCCCAACGTTTCTGCCACCGTGTCCTTCCAGCAATCATAGCCTTAGTCTCCCTTTGGCTCTGGTGCCAGAATGGCTGGCATTTTGCACGCACCGGGCAGGATGGCTGGGGTCATCCTTGTCACATGTCTAAACCACTTTATTTGCTGTCCTTCTATATAGTGTAGGACGGGCTTTCTTCCTATCATTTCTCCGATTCTCTCATTTCTGACCCTGTCCCTCACAGTTTTGTTAGCTGCTGTCCTGAGACATTTCATCTCGCAGGGTATTAATTCCCTTTCGAGCGATTTTGTTAGTGACTATGTCTGCCACTGATGTGTGATCATAGTCATCATCATCATCATCATCAGGTGCCCTGCCGCATGGCGTTGGCGACCATGGACTTCCAACTATCTCTATCTCTCGTTGCCCCTAGCATCTCCCCCACCCTCCTCATTCCCAGCCACTCTGCAAGTCCGTCCAGCATTCTCTCCTGGGTCTACCTGGTGCTCTCTTTCCCTCCAGCTTTCCCGTTGTGACCAGGTGCTCCAAATCCCCCTTCCTCATAAAATGGCCAATAAATGTTGCCTGTCTTTTCCTAATCTTCCTTATGAGTGATCTACTTGTGTCTGCCTCCATCAAGACTGTCTCGTTTGTTTTCTTTGCTGTCATAGTACTGGACAATTATATCATTTAGGTATTTTGTTCTCAGATTCTAGACCTAAAACATATGCCAGAAAGCAAGAGGACAGATAAAGATGATTACCCAATTCTCTGAAGACCCTGATGTTAATAACAAAGACCACGAGGGTGATGATGGACACCTGGAGCACCAGTGCCTCGACACTCTCCGGACAATCACCGTTCAAGCTCCAAACGCCACTCGATAGTCATTTCACCAAGAAAACAAAAGAAAAAGAAAAAAAAGCGCTGCATGACCCAATCAGATTCTATCATCCGTTACCTTCTTTACAAATTACAAATCGGATGGTAAGGTGGGGGAGATGACAAACCCCGGGACATAGCCACACAACGTGCAGCAACCAGGTCCAGGTCCAGCCCAGCCTCCAGACCAAGAGAGAATGGAAGGTGATCACCGAATTCCACGAAGATCCTGAGAACAGTCTCTGAAAAACAAAAAAATATAAATTCAAAAATGCTCTCCTCGTACTGTAGCAGTTGACATACGTATACGTGCACGCACATTATGTGAACATGGTTGTAGATGCTATGAGCATATTTATTGAAGTGACTCGTGGTATTTGAGTCTTCTTTGCTCCAGGAGCTGGAAGTACTCCCAAGTTTGAAATCGTAAGTATGTGGGAGAGGAGAGAGAGAGAGAGAGAGAGGAGAGAGAGAAGAGAGAGGAGAGAGAGAGAGAGAG
>JAPXFY010000017.1:49309956-49317456 GCA_030674185.1 Monoplex corrugatus
TTGTTACTTCTTGTCATAGTCATTGTGTTGGTCTGTGTCTCTCCGTCTGTCTCTATAAAGCTGTGTTGTCACTCCATCGCTCTTTCTCTGTCTGTCTGTCTCTGTATCTGTCTGTCTGTCTCTGTCTGTCCCTATAGCCTCTGTTGTCACTCCATCGCTCTTTCTCTGTCTCTGTCTTGTCTGTCTGCCTGTCTGTCCCTATAGCCTCTGTTGTCACTCCATCGCTCTTTCTCTGTCTCTGTCTCTGTCTGTCTGTCTCTATCTGTCCCTATAGCCTTTGTTGTCACTCCATCGCTCTTTCTCTGTCTCTGTCTGTCTCTCTCTGTATCTGTCTGTCTCTGTCTGTCCCTATAGCCTCTGTTGTCACCCCATCACTCTTTCTCTGTTTCTGTCTGTCTGTCTTCGTATCTGTCTGTCTGTCTCTGTCCCTATAAGGCTCTGTTGTCACTCCATCACTCTTTCTCTGTCTCTGTCTGTCTGTTTCTGTATCTGTCTGTCTGTCTCTGTCTGTCCCTATAGCCTCTGTTGTCACTCCATCGCTCTTTCTCTGTTTCTGTCTGTCTGTCTCTGTATCTGTCTGTCTGTCTCTGTCTGTCCCTATAGCCTCTGTTGTCACTCCACCGCTCTTTCTCTGTCTCTGTCTGTCTGTCTCTGTATCTGTCTGTCTCTGTCTGTCTGTCTCTGTCTGTCCCTAAAAGGCTCTGTTGTCACTCCATCGCTCTGTCTCTGTATCTGTCTGTCTGTCTCTGTCTGTCCCTATAAGGCTCTGTTGTCACTCTATCACTCTTTCTTTGTTTCTGTCTGTCTGTCTCTGTATCTGTCTGTCTCTGTGTTTGTCTCTGTGTGTCCCTATAGGCTCTGTTCTCACCACATCACTTTTTTGTCTGTCTCTGTATATGTCTATCTGTCTGTCTGTACCCCAGTTTCCTTATGTCTGTCTGCTTTTACTCTTTTTTTTTCTCTCGGTCTTTCTGTCTTTCTGTCTCTGTGCCCCTCTGTGTCTCAGTCTGTTTGTGTCTCTGCTTCTTTATCGCTCTGCCTCTTTCTGTCTCTCTGTCTCTCTGTCTCTTTCTGTCTCTCTGTCTCTTTGTCTCTGTCGCTGTCTCTGTCTGTCTCTGTCTCTATCTCTCTCTCTCAACCTCTCTGTCTCTTTCTCTGTATCTTTCTCTATTTCTCTGTCTCATCTCTCTGTGTGTCTATCTTTCTTTCTGTGTTCATCTGTCTATCCTCTCTCTCTCTCTCTCTCTCTCTCTCTCTCTCTCTTCTTCTTTATCGCTCTGTCTCTTTCTGTCTCTTTGTCTCTGTCTCTGTCTCTGTCTGTCTCTGTCTCTGTCTCTCTCTCTCAACCTCTCTGTCTCTTTCTCTGTCTCTTTCTCTATTTTTCTGTTTCCTCTCTCTCTGTCCATCTGTCTGTCTATCTTTCTCTCTGTCCGTCTGCCTACCCTCCCCCCCCCCCCACTCTCTCTCTCTCACTATCACTATCAAGACAAAGAGAAAGAAATGTAGTGTCATGTTTTGCCTATTAAGGGAAACAAGGGAACGTTGATTGGTTTCTTGTTCTGTTATCTGTGTGGGTTTGTTCTGTGATTTGCTGTCTGTGTCCGTCTGGGGCTCTCTTCCTGAACATAACACGTACATATACATACATAAACAGACACACACGTACGCTGCACAAAACACACACACACACACACACAATACGCACACACAACTGTACAAACACACACACATATATACGCACACACAGACACACACACACATACTCGCACACACACACACACATACGCACGCACAACACACACACACACACACACACACACACACACACACACACACACACACAACGCACAAAGGCACAAACATACATAGATACGCTGGCACATACACACACAATTGCGCATACACACACATACGCACGTACAAACACACACACATGCACACCAGCTAGGCACATACATGCACAGACACACACATACACACACACAGACACACAGACAGAGAGAGAGAGATAGAGAGAGAGAGAGAGAGAGAGAGAGAGAGAGAGAGAGAGAGAGAAGAAAAAAGTGGTAACACTTCTTTTTCTTGTTGTTGTTGTTGTTGTTGTCACTTACAAACAGATGCACGAAACGGTCTTCTTTAAAAGTGTGAGGAAGGGGGATAGAAAAATATATCAAATGGAATATCAAACAACTATATATCATCCTTTATTGTTTCTGCCTTCCTATTCCAAGGCCTTACCAGTGTTAGGGCCTTACGTAAATGCAAGCAGTTTACGAGGTAATTATCTGCAAACTTTGGTGAAGCGCATAACAAAACGCATAGTATTGCGATGAATCAAACAAACTCTGAAAACAACCAAACAAGAAACCAATCAAACAGACAAACAAACAAACAAGCACCCGACCTCCATCTCAGATGACAGAAAAAACAAAACAAAACAAAAAAAACCCTTAAACACTTGATCTTTGAAAAAAGTCGTAAAGCTGAAAGAATAGTGTAATATCGGTTTTCAAACCTCAGTAAACTCTTTTCAATGGAACTGAAATCCACAGGCCGGTTTTTCATAATGGTGCGACTCTAGATCACAGAGAACTATTATTACATCACAGTGGGCATTAACCATTTCAGTCCTGTCTGTCTATGACAACTTTCCTCCTTCATTCCTGTATTTCTTACCAATAGATAATTCCTTTCATTCCTGGCTTTCTGGAGGTAGGTGTTATGTCACTGACAGAGACTGAAACAGTGTCACAATAGAAAAAAGACACACAAAAAGAAAAAAAGAAACGAAAAAAAGAATAAGAACGCATATTTAATACAACCAGACAAGACAGGCACAAAATTTCGGCCAACTGGCCTTTGTCAAGCGTAAGGTCACAAACAAACAAACACCAGATACAAAAATTAGGAGACAAAGACTGAAACTTCCCTGCTGCTCCGTCCAGTGCGAGAAAAGGAATGAACTGACTAAAATGACATCATAATGTAGTTTCGCGTAAATAATTATGATGTCAGAGCGGAAGTGAGATGAATTTTGCAATTTGAAAAGTGGTCATGCCATATTTCATCGTTTTATCTTGAAGAGGGTCCAGAGTTAAACTAAAACTATTTTGCACCAGCTAAGAGTGGCGTTTGGAATGTAAAGGATCTTACCATTAAATAATGCATAAGAGAATATATAAACATATGCTTGACTGAATGGGAAAATACATAACTATATATTTTCCCATTCAGGATACGTATACTAAACCCTATATCACTGGTATGGCAAAGTGTCTGATGGCGTTTTGTTGTCTTACTGTTCGGCTTGGTGACATACAGTAACAATATAGGTGACACAATTATTTTTTCTCCAATGGAACTCGAAATCCAAAACGACGTCTCTCATGTGGAATTTCAACCTAACAAGATTGTTTTGAAGGGGTAACACTTCAAGAAATAGCTCCGCCTACGCGCACAGCGATTAAATGTAACTCACAATCCGAAAAAAAACAAAAAAAAAACGTATCTATCACGGAATTTTCAACCTCAAAACATGTGAAGAACGAGACTTTAAATCGCCTTGAAGAAATAGTTCCGCCTACGCTCAGCATTTCTAAAACTGGTCGATCACCTTTGACATTTTTATTTGACACTGCTGGTCTTCAAACAATGACACACTTCTTTTACAAGTCCTCTCATTTCCGTTTTAACTTTTTTGTTGTTGTTGTTTTGTTTTGTTTTTTATTCAAAGGAAAAGTGTGCATGTGTGGGTGTTGTTTGTGGGTGACGGGGGTGGTGTATAAAGATGGGGTTGTGCGTGCGTGTGTTCTTGTGAGGTTCGTTCTTCCTTTCGTTTTACGTCTTTGTACTGTAAGTGATCTTAGAGAAGAGCAATTGAGTGTGTTTATGTATAGCATGTGTGTGTGTGTGTGTGTTCGTTCGTTCGTTCTTTGATATTGATTTAACGTCTTTTCACTGTAAGTGATATTAGACGGGGGAGAGTTGGACGGGTTGGATTGGGGCATAGGGGAGACAGAGGGAAAAAGTCATAAATAGGTGGTAGAATAGTAAAATGGAACGAAATCTTAACTCTAACATCAGTAACAATTAACTTCAACAATGTGAAGGGAAAATTTAACACTAAAACACAAACTGCATAAAGTTAAAGTAATGCATTAACAGGACTCTGTGTGTGTGTGTGTGTGTGTGTGTGTGTGTGTTGTGTGTGTGTGTGTGTGTGTGTGACTCTGTGTGTGTGAGAGAGGGAGGGAGGGGGAGGGAAGGAGGGAGGGGGAGAGACAGACAGAGATAGAGAGAGGCAGAGAGAGACAGAGAGCAAGAGAAAGAGAGAGAGAGAGACAGACAGACAAACATACAGACAGACGGACGGACGGACAGACGAACAAACAGACAGAGAGAGAGAGAGACAGAGACAGAGAGAGAGAGACAGAGAGAGAGAGAGACAGAGAGAGAGAGAGAGATTTCACCCTTCCTGTTTTAAGCATTAACAACTTGTCTTCAAACGAACGACCCATTTCCTTAAAAAAATCTGTTTGATTTCGTTTTTGATGTCTTAGATTTAAGGTGAGCCGTGTGCATAGTGTGGGTGTGGGTGTGGGTGAGTAAGGGGGAAGATGCAAGTGTGAAAATCTGTGTGCGTGTGCTTGTGTGTGTGTGTTTATGTGTGTGTGTGTGTGTGTGGTGTGTGTGTGTGTGTGTGTGTGTGTGTGTGTGTGTGTGTGATTTGTGTGTGTGTGTGTAGGTGTGCATGTGTGCGTGTGTGTGTGTGTGTGGCGCGCGCGCGTGTATGTGAGTGTGTGTGCGAGTGTGTGTGTGGAGTGTGTGTGTGTGTGTGTGTGTGTGTATGTGTGTGTGTGTGAGGGAGGTGTGCGTGTCTGTCTTTGTGTCTCTATCTTTTCTCTGTCTCTGTCTGTCTGTCTCTCTGTCTCTATATCTGTCTCTCTCTGTTTCTCTCTCTCTGTCTCTTTCTCTCTCTCTCTGTCTCTCTGAATGTCTGTCTATCGGTCTATCTATCTGTTTATCTGTCTGTCTGTCTGCATGTCTATCTATCTATCTGTCTGTCTATCTATCTATCTACCTATCTATCTATCTTTCTATCTATCTATCTATCTGTCTGTCTGTCTATCTATCTATCTGTCTATCTATCTACCGATCTATCAATCTATCTATCTATGTCTATCTATCTATCTATCTATCTATCTATCTATCTATCTGTCTATTCATCTTTCTATTCATCTTTCTATTTATCTATCTATCTATCTATCTCTTTATCCTTCTGTCTGTCTATCTCCTTCTGTCCGTCTCTTTTTCTGTTCTTTGTCTTTTTCGCTACCAGTCTATGTAGCTGTCTGGCTGTCTACCTCTCTCTCTGTCTGTGCATCTGTCTCTTTGCCTCTATGTCTTTCTCTGCCTCTGTCTCTTTGTCTCTCTGTTTTTGTCCTTCTCTCTCTTTCTCTTTCTCTTCTCTCTCTCTTCCCCTCTCTCTCTCTTTCTCTCTTTGTCTCTTTCTCTTTCTCTGCATCTGTCTCTTTTTGTCTGTTTTTGTCCTTATCTCTCTCGCTCTCTGTGTCTCTCTGTCTTTGTATGTTTGTCTGTCTGTCTGCCTGTCTCTTTCTCTCTCTTCATCCTCTCTCTATCTCTCTCTCTCTGTCTCTGTCTCTCTGTATCTCTCTGTCTGTCTGTTTGTCTGTCTGTCTCTGTCTCTCTGTCTCTGTCTCTCTCTCTCTCTCTTTCTCTACCCCCCCCCCCTCTCTCTCTCTCTGTGGAAAATGTGATAGTAGATTTATGGTTTCAAGCTGGCTATGATAAGAATTTCACTTTCACACACTTGATTTGGTTCATTTCTGAGGATGATTACAATACTGGATAAAAATTGGATCGATGATTCAAACTAACTAAAGTTCGAATCAGTACCTTTTAGTACTGATCCAAATGAAACTGGGACTGTAGTATAAACAGGATGAATTTAGAAATCCGATTTTGGCCAGCTAGACTGCTAGATTTTGGCCAGCTAGACTGCTAGATTTTGGCCAGCTAGACTGCTAGATTTTGGCACTAGCTAATTTGAGCTGACTCAGATTTTGGCCAGCTAGACTGCTAGATTTTGGCCAGCTAGACTGCTAGATTTTGGCCAGCTAGACTGCTAGATTTTGGCCAGCTAGACTGCCAGAATCATTTGGCCAGCTAGACGCCAAATCCAATTTGCCAGCTAGACTGCCAGAATCCAATTTTGCATCTAGATCTGCCAGAATCCAATGTTGGCCAGCTAGACTGCCAGAATCCAATGTTGGCCAGCTAGACTGCCAGAGACAGAAACGAAGAACATATTACAAAAAAAGAACTTTGAAGGACCACCCACAATGTAAGATGAAGTTAGAGCAGCACTGAAAAAGATGAAACCAGGAAAAGCCCCAGGACCAGACAACATTACTACAGAGATGATTGAAGCCCTGGAGGAATTTGGCATAGAAAAAATAACAGTCCTCCTAAATGAAATTTATGACACTGGAAAAATCCCCAAAGATATGTCAAAATCAATTTTCATTGCACTTCCAAAGAAGACAGGGGCTATAGAATGCAAACTCCATCGCACAATCAGTTTGATGAGTCATGTAACAAAAAATCCTGTTAAGAATAATCATGATGAGGACAAGGAATAGAATCAAAAGAGAAATAGCGGAAGAACAGTGTGGTTTGTGGAAGGGAAAGGAACTATTAATGCCATATACATCCTAAGAACTATCATAGAGAGGTCAATTGAGATGAATAAGGATTTGTATTTATGCTTTGTTGACTATACCAAGGCTTTCGATCGGGTAAGACATGAAGAATTGATCAACCAACTGGAGAGACTCACTGTTGATGGAAAAGATCTACGAATAATAAGAAATATGTACTGGGAACAAACAGCTGCAATGAGAATAGAAAACAATATAAGCTCTTTCCAAAACATCAAAAGAGGAGTCAGACAGGGTTGTGTTTTGTCACCAAATCTGTTTTCACTATACAGCGAAAACATCATGGAAACCTAGAAGAAGACCCTGGATTAAAGGTTGGAGGGAAAATGATAAACAACATTCGGTACGCAGATGACACCGTGCTAACTGCAGAAAATGAAAGGGACCTAAAAAACCTTGTGAATATACTAGAAATAGAAAGCAAAGGTAAGGGGTTGGAACTAAACAGCAGGAAGACTGAAGTCATGGTGATCAGTAAAAAACATGAAATCCCCTCATGCAAAATAACAGCAAATGGCACAACCTTGACACAGGTTAATAAGTTCAGATACCTGGGAACGGTCATTTCATCAGACGGCAGATGCATATCGGAAATAGCTAGCAGAATCGGCCAAACCAAAACAGCATTCAAGAAGATGACAAGCATTCTTACTAACAAATGCCTATCAATTAACATCAGAAAGAGAGTCCTTGAATGTTATATAGAACCAGTATTGTTGTACGGATGCGAGGCGTGGACAGTCAGCAAGCAAAGCCAGAG
>JAPXFY010000017.1:49329956-49332456 GCA_030674185.1 Monoplex corrugatus
GAACCTGAGCTTTCTTTGTCTCTTTGACAGTCTCGAACTCTTTGCTCCCTCAAGTCTGATTTTTGTCCTGCGGTGATTTCCCCCATTACCCCAACGTCTCGGCATCCCAAACACCAGACAAGAGAAGAATCAAAACAAGCGATAAAACACATCACACTGTCTGTACAAGCAAGCATCTCAGACTCACACCCATTGTTTATGACCCTCTCACAGCCAGACATAACGACCAATCACAACGCTCCTTACATCTCACAGCAAGACATAACGACCAATCACAACCCTTCCTATATTTCGCGTCCCCTATACTCCTGGCCATCAGAAGGAAGGCAGATCACTCCATGTCTGTCTGAGTAATGAACGCCTGGCAAGAAGCAGTCATGGGAACTTTTTTTTCCTTTCCTTTTTTTCTTTTTTTTTTTTTTTTGTTGTTTGCTGGAATGCTAATAAGCCAGTGATATGGAAATCATTGTTTTCATGCTCACACGACAAGCATGTTCCTTTAATGAAACCATATTTTGTTTGTTCCCTGCTTTGCAAGAAAGTTGTAACCTTTTCTCATGAAAAGTAACCAAAGCTCGTTTGGGAGATTTATGGGACTGCAATAATAAAAGAAATGTGTTTTTTTTTTCTAAAAGCGTTTAGATTAAATCTCTAAAATTCATTGTACCTAGATTAAATCTCTAACATTCATTGTACCTAGATTAAATCTCTAACATTCATTGTATCTAGATTAAATCTCTAACATTCATTGTGCCTAGATTAAATCTCTAACATTCATGGTCCTAGATTAAATCTCTAACATTCATTGTCCTAGATTAAATCTCTAACATTCATGGTACCTAGATTAAATCTCTAACATTCATTGTCTAGATTAAAATCTCTAACATTCATTGTCCTAGATTAAATCTCTAACATTCATGGTACCTAGATTAAATCTCTAACATTCATGTACCTAGATTAAATCTCTAACATTCATGTACCTAGATTAAATCTCTAACATTCATGTACCTAGATTAAATCTCTAACATTCATGGTACCTAGATTAAATCTCTAACATTCATTGTACCTAGATTAAAATCTCTAACATTCATTGTACCTAGATTAAATCTCTAACATTCACTGTACCTAGATTAAATCTCTAACATTCATGTACCTAGATTAAATCTCTAACATTCATGGTACCTAGATTAATCTCTAACATTCATGGTACCTAGATTAAATCTCTAACATTCATGGTACCTAGATTAAATCTCTAACATTCATGGTACCTAGATTAAATCTCTAACATTCATGGTACCTAGATTAAATCTCTAACATTCATTGTACCTAGATTAAATCTCTAACATTCATGGTACTAGATTAAATCTCTAACATTCATTGTAACCTAGATTAAATCTGTAACATTCATTGTACTAGATTTCAATCTCTAACATTCATGTCTAGATTAAATTCTAACATTATTGTACCTAGATTAAATCTAACATTCATGTACCTGATTAATCCTAGATATGATAAGTAAACTCTAACATTCATTGTACTAGATTAAATTTTAACACATGTGCCTAGATAAATCTCTAACATTCATTGTACCTAGATTAAATCTCTAACATTCATTGTACCTAGATTAAATCTCTAACATTCATGGTACCTAGATTAAATCTCTAACATTCATGGTACCTAGATTAAACCTCTAACACTCATTGTACCTGAGTTACAGCTAATTCAAATGGAGTATGTAAAGAAGTGGTCGTTTTAAGACATTTGCAATTAAAGGTAGAAACTGTTGTTTTTTTCCTTTCCATTCCCTTAGCAAGCATTGTTAAAACTTTCTCAAATTTTCAGAACGCCCATACACAATTGATGTACACTGAGATATGATAAGCCGAGGCCTTGTATAGTTTAATAACACTGTAACTGCTGTGTAAAACTCTTATTTTGTTTTAATGAATTGGTTTGATTTTGAAGGGACTGCATCGTATTGGAATGTTATTTTAATAGTAAGAAACGCTTGCGGAAATCTGGGCAGTGGAATGTCCTCAAAAAGAGAAACCGTCAAGCAAGTGTTTCAGCCCTTAACTCCTGACACTGTAAGGATGCCCCTTTGCTGTCGATTTTTTGTGTGATAAATTTGTCCTCTGCTTGGAATCCAACCTGAACATCCTAGGTGGGGTCAGGTTTCTCAAGGCAAAGTCACTCGCGTAACGGATGTCTTAACCACTTTGCTATCGGTCACCAGCAACATATGGGGGAATTTTAAGCTTCATGAAGTTTGAAAGGAACCAGAAAAACAAGCAACCAAAACAAGCGCGTATTCAACACAACAAGACAAGACAAGCGCAAATTTTCGGCCAACCGGCCTTTGTCAAGCGCGAATGCACGGTCACAAACAGACCACAAACAACACCAAACGACGGATTAATAAAAGAGAGGACTAAAAACTTCTCTGGTCCCTTTTTATCCACTGGACGAGGCAGCAGGGAAGTTTTTAGTCCTCTTTTTA
>JAPXFY010000017.1:49339956-49342456 GCA_030674185.1 Monoplex corrugatus
ATTTTAAAGCGTCAATAATTCTGGAAGTGTCAGGTTAGTGTTTAATGTGAGCCTCTCCCTCTTTGTTTTCTGTCCATTTTAAAGCGTCAATAATTCTGGAAGTGTCAGGTTAGTGTTGATGTGAACCTCTCCCTCTTTGTTTTCTGTCCATTTTAAAGCGTCAATAATTCTGGAAGTGTCAGGTTAGTGTTTAATGTGAGCCTCTCCCCTCTTTGTTTTCTGTCCATTTTAAAGCGTCAATAATCTGGAAGTGTCAGGTTAGTGTTTAATGTGAGCCTCTCCCCTCTTTGTTTTCTGTCCATTTTAAGCGTCAATAATTCTGGAAGTGTCAGGTTAGTGTTTAATGTGAGCCTCTCCCTCTTTGTTTTCTGTCCATTTTAAAGCGTCAATAATTCTGGAAGTGTCAGGTTAGTGTTTAATGTGAGCCTCTCCCCTCTTTGTTTCTGTCCATTTTAAAGCGTCAATAATTCTGGAAGTGTCAGGTTAGTGTTTGTTTGTGAGCCTCTCCCCTCCCTCTAATCTGCCAATAATTATCACGCAGACTGCTTGAGTCTGTACAAAACCATATGCGCTGGGAAGATCTTGAAATGGGCAGTTGGGGAGACGGAGTGGGCGTGAGGATGTTCAGAACATCATCACCTGAATGATCGAATCATTTATTTTGTCTTGGTGTATTTTATTTCGTTTTACTTCATTTTATTTTATTTCATTTTATTTTATTTCATTTCATTTTATTTTACTTTATTTTATTTTATCTTATTTTATTTTATTTTATTTTATTTTATTTTATTTTATTTTATTTTATTTTATTTTATTTCATTTTATCAGGATGGGACTGTGCTCGAGACATCAGATCTTGAGTCCACAGATCTATCAAAGGAGCCGGCCAGATTGCGTAAAATGTATACCTGCGAACTGTCCAGACTATATTAAGGGGAAAGGAGCTGGCAGCTATGCAAGCTGTTGTCAGGGCGGGCTGCCCAAAAGAGAGATGAAGACCAAAGTGAGGCGAGAGAAAAGGGTCTTCCATTCTCCCTTAGTCCGGAGGCTGGGCTGGACCTGGTTGGTGCACGTTGTGTGGCTATGTCTTGGGGTTTGTCATCTCCCCACCTTGCCAGTCGGTTTGTAAACAAGGTAACTGATGACTGGGTCCGAAGGAGTCATGCAACTCATGGACAATCCCCGTTTGTTTGATGAAATGGATATCGACTTGTGTCTGGATCTTAGGGAAGGTGATTGTCCAGACAGTGGCGAGGCATTGATGCTCTGAGCTGAATCTGCACCCTAGTGGTGTTTTTTGTTGTTGAAATAGCCCGCCTGAAATTTGAACCCACCACCCTCATGCCATAACATGGTGTTCAAAACTCCACCGCCTGAGCTAACGTGTCAGATAATATTTGCTTTTCTCAACCCTCAGGCCCGTAGCACATTGGAATTATCCCCCTCCACTCCACCCTAACACCCCCCCCCCCCCCTATGAATGGACATTTTCAGCGCACAAGCCGTGGCAAAGTGACATGGACAACCTATGATCCTTTTTTTTTCACTCCCTATGTCATTACCCCCACGTTGCTCATTTCCATTCTTTAAGATGACCCTGGAGCGAACTGACACTCATGTCACCATGGCAACAGAACATGAAAGGTCACAGAACATGTAACAATCCTTTTTTATAATGCTCTAATGTTGAGAATAGGAATGGTAATGATGGTGTTATGTAGCTCTTTTTCAGGATTAAAGCCTGGTGACAGATAAAAGTAGTTACGGATTAAAACTAGTGACATGATTAAAAGTAGGTTACAGGATTAAAACTAGTGACATGATTAATCCTAAGTGACAGAATTAAAACTAGTGACATGATTAGAACTAGGTGACAGGATTGAAACTAGTGACAGGATTAATCCTAGGTGACAGAATTAAAACTAGTGACAGGATTAAAAATGGGTGACAGAATTAAAACTAGTGACAAGATTAATCTTAGGTGACAGAATTAAAACTAGTGACAGGATTAATCCTAGGTGACATAATTGAAACTAGTGACAGGATTAAAACTAGGTGATGGGATCAAAACTAGTGACAGGATTAAAACTAGGTGATGTCAGAACGGCCTGGAGGGAGATGGTGGTGTCCAGGTGTGCAGCGGCCAACATCGAACCCGGTGATGCCAACAGGTGAGACAGATCAGACAGGTGAGACAGGGCTGTATATGTATTCTTTATAATACATCCTGGAATCAACAAGGCTCAAGAGATGTAGACACTTTCAGTGATGGTCAGAACATTTCAACAAAATCCTCAGTGACGCATCCTTGACGTAGATGAGACTTGTATGTGGTTCTCCAAGTTTTCTCAATGAGCCCATATCAAGCTAAACATAGTTGAAAGTTGGTTGAGGTCGAAATATTACACTTTGTATGTAATATGTGACCCATTCTCACAAAAGGCACAATAAGTCTCAGTTTGGGCATTTTTAGGTTTTGGTATCACTATAAAGTTTAGAA
>JAPXFY010000017.1:49352456-49362456 GCA_030674185.1 Monoplex corrugatus
TGGCAACAAGGGACAGATGCATTATGGAGGGCCATGATCGCCAACGCCATGTGCCATGCACTTGATCATGATGATGAGCTGGAATTGAACTCAAGATATCGGATCCTGAGTCCACGGCTCTATCAAATTAATCAACTCTCGCACTCTGAACGACAACCACACCCCGGACCAACAAACACGGAAAGGCGGGAAGGGCTGAGGGACAGAAAGGGAAGTAATCTGCCATATCTGTTCTCTTGTTTTGTCATTCGCTTCACGCTGTGTTCACATAAACGACCCCATCGCCTGCCGGATCCACAAATAACTGTTGATTTACGATTGAAATGCAATCGCAGGAATGCATGGTGCTTAACGTTGTTAAGGATGCATGCATTCAAATGCGGGCGTTTGGATGCGTGCAAGCATGCACGTGTGCACCCATGCACGCACGCGCGCGCGTGCGTCACACATTCACCTTCACACACGCACATAGACACAGACACAGGCACATCTAGAGAGAATACACACACACACACACACACACACACACACACACACACACACACACACACACACACACACACACACACAAACACCAAATGCACGGACGCACGCACAGACGCACGCACACACTCTCTCTTTCTCTCTCGTGTGTGTGTGTGTGTGTGTGTGTGTGTGTATGTGTGTGTGTGTGTGTGTGTGTGTGTGTGTGTGTGTGTGTGTGTGTGTGTGTGTGTGTGTGTGTGTGTCTAAAATTCAATGTTTTTTTAAAATTTATTTTCAAGTGGTCATCGAAGTGGAATGTACATTAACTAAACGAAACAAAACGAAACGAAACAAAAACAAAACGAAAACAAAACAAATACAGCCTTGAAATTAGAACATTTATTGGAAGGTTTGTGAATAGCGATTTTTCCCAACTAGTATCTGCCAGCATTTAATTAGTGTTTTCACTGGTATAATTAGTGTTTTCACTGGTATAACAATCTGTCACTGTTTTCAGTTGACATCCAATTTAAGTCCAACAGAATAATTAAGTCACAGTGGTCCCTAGATGTTTGTAATCAGGATTTTCTAACCATTCTTGTTAAATAAAAAAGAGAAGAGAGAGAGAGACAGAGAGAGAGAAAGAGAGACAGACAGACAGAGAGAGACAGAGAGAGAGACAGAGAGAGAGACAGAGACAGAGAGACAGACAGACAGAGAGAGAGACAGAGAGAGAGACACAGAGAGAGAGATAAAGAAAGAGAGAGAGAGAGATAAAGAAAGGGAGAGAGAGAGAAAGAAAGAGAGACAGAGAGACAGAGAGAAATAAAGAGAGAGAGAGAGAGAACTTTAGACTGGCTTGAAACACCCCCACCCGTCCCCACCTCCAATGCCTTTATGGTTTTATTACTTTGGGTTTTGTTTAGGTTAGCTTAACCCCCGCCCCCCCCCCCCCCTTTCTTTTTCTCTTTCCTTCAATGCAATTCTTCTTTTATTGTTTTAGATTTTCATTTTGCTTTTTGTTTCTTCTTCTTTTGCTGTTCCCCCCCCCCCCCCCCACCCCTTTATTTTCCCCGTTCGTGGGATACAATTCTCACGAGGCATTCGAATAAACGGGCAGGTTTAAACGCGTATGCTCCCTTTGCATGTTTGTTTGTTTGTTTGTTTGTTTGCTTGCTTGCTTGCTTGCCTGCTTGTTTGTTTGTTTGTTTGTTTGTTCGTTTGTTTGTTTGTTTGTTTTATAACTCTGCCAATGAAGGCAGTCATGCCTACTACGTTTTGCGGAGGTGAGCATGCTGGATGTTTTCCTGTTTCTATGAAACCTTGGACACTGACATGGCTAAGATGATCTTTTAACTTGCGTATTTACCAAGTCCAAAACAAGTACGACTGTCTGCGTTCAAGCAAGCAGGAACAAAAACAAAAACAAAAACAAACTATAAAAAAACACAAAACAAAAAAGAAAAGAAAAACGAAAATAGAATCAAAAAGCGTGTATATAATATAATACAACCAGACAAGACACGCACAGATGTTCGGGCAACTTGCCTCTGTCAAGCGTAAAACGTAAGATCACAACTGAATATACACCAAATAAAAAGAAATAGGAGAAAAAGACTCAAACGCCCTTGCTGCATCGTCCTGTGGGAGAACAGGACTAAAACATTATTTATTTAATGCGTATTTAATGCTCTGTGTGGGCATTTACCTGGCGAAGGGGAGGTTTAGACACTCACAGATCTGCACACACGTTGATCTTACTTCTTATTCACGTATTTACTCACTCACTCACTCACTTACTCATATCACTCACTCACTCACTCACTTATCTACTTACTTACTCACTCACTCACTCACTCATCACTACACTCACTCACTCACTCACTTATCTACTTACTTACTTACTTACTCACTCACTCACTCACTCATTCACTCACTCACTCACTCACTCACTCACTTATCTACTTACTTACTTACTCACTCACTCACTCACTCACTCACTCACTTACTTACATACCTATCAATGATTTAGAAAATATTGTCTCACCTAGTTAGACAGCTGAGGATTAGGACATTGACTGGCGGAGGGGGTCTTCCGTTATGTGAGACGAGGTTATGCAGAATAGCTAGATGTGTTGTGATTCAAACCTTTAATTAATCATTTGTTTACTTTATATGTATGATCCTTTTTTTGAAGGTAAGACACACACATACACATGTCATTCACATGTAACCAAGATTATTCCAGCGGTAGGCTGATAAAATACCAGTATAAAATATAGAGCAGGTAAAACACAGGCTAGGTAGGGCCTCAGGACCTGGGCAGCTCATGGGCTTATGTGCAGGCTTAAGGCTTGTGCCATGATCACCATACACATGGCACATGTGACGTTAGTGCAGCATGTGGAATTTGTTCCGAGGCGAAGAGGTCATCTTGAGAAACTGAAACTGAAATTGAAATTGAAACTGACCTTGGAGATTTGAAAAAAAAAAATCATCGTTTACTCAACAGGCAGTACCCAAGGCAGATTCGAACCTCTCAGCTGAAGGACCATCATGCTAACCCCTCGACTAACCGACCCTACCATCAACTGTTGTTTGAAGGCAGACTGTTCGCCTCTAATGACGGCCATATATCTGACAGCTAGAGACACTTTCGTGTGAGACACCAAGTAAGCACACCGGCTGGAACTCAGACGCATTAAGTGCGCATGACTGGAGCCTTATAGGAATGTGGACAGAATGAGAATCAGTCAGTGTAATGCCCCGTACCGTTTGGCGTCACGGGTATGAAATGAGTGCATGTGGATTATGGTGTTAGTGACATAATGTTCTTTTTTCTTTCTTTCTTTTCTTTCTTTCTTTCTTTCTTTCTTTCTTTCTTTCTTTCTTTCTTTTCTTTCTTTCTTTCTTTCTTTCTTTCTTTCTTTCTTTTCTTTCTTTCTTTCTTTCTTTCTTTCTGTTACAGTCTGTTGTTAGTTGTGCTGTAGTGCTGTTGTGATGATGATGTGATGGTAATAGTGATGAGATGACAGTGGGATGATAATGGAATGTTGTAATGGTCCAGACGACGAAACGAGCGTGTAGAGTGAAGCCTGTGGTCTAGCAGCTAAGGCACACGCCTAGTTTGTCAGAAGCCTGTGTTCAACTCCCAGTGGGACAAACATAACCCTCTTGGTCCTCACGAAGAGTTTGAGTTGTGTTCTGGATACTGGTGGTTTGGATAAAACAAAGGTAACATATGGCTCCTATTCTAAGATAAACAAAGAATTTTGTCCCCCCATCAGCCCCCCCCCCCCCCCCCCACTACACACACCCCTCCGGATATAACATCTTGAGCTGTGGTTTCTTCTAGTTGTAGTTTTTTCGGAGCAGATGAAAAACAGAGGCCCCCGAAACATATTTTTGAAACATTTTAAAATCAAGTATATAAGACTGAAATCGTTGCAAACACGAACACTTCACATAACTATTGTTACGAATGTTGTATTAAACGCAATAATATAACAGCACTGATCTATTGCACGTGGTTTAATGATACACGGGGTCTGTGTGGAATATGTTTTTGTGGAACTGTGCATACGTTCGAAATTTTCGGAATTTTGTAGATCACTTTCTCAATGAGCTGTTAGCATACATTTCTTTTTTCAAGAAATCTGTTAGTGGATGAAAATGAAAAAACAAACAAACAAACAAAAAACAAAACAAAAAACAAAAAAAACGATGGCATATATATATATGACTTTATGATGCTGGCGAAATGAATTCTCGGTAAACATTTTGTTGACAAATATTCTCAAAATATATCTGCTTTTCGAAACAACGACATATGAGATTCAGAATCGAACAATAAAATCTTAAAATGGATTTTTGTTCGCAGCAGTTATGTCTGCCTGTCTGTCTGTTTGTCTATCTGTCTATATATCTGTCTTTTTGTCTGTCTGTCTATCTGTCTGTCTGTCCATCTGTCTGTTTGTCCGTCTTATTGTCTGTCTGTCTGTCTCTGTCTGTCTCGGTCTGTCTATATCTGTTTGTCTGCCTACCTTTCTGTCTGTCTCTCTTTCTCTGTCTGTCTGTCTGTCTCTGTCTCTGTCTGTCTGTCTGTCTGTCTCTCTCTCTCTCTGTCTGTCTCTCTCTCTCTCCACAGAAAGTGAACTTGATATTTCAAGACAAGGGATTCCAAGAGAAATGGGTCGTACATCTGAAAGCCGTCAAAAATAATGAGTGCCGTGTTTTAGGTCGTGATAATTTCTTGCCTCGTTGATGTAATATGTCGCTGTATATATTATTTCGGTTCGTCGATCAGCTGTGCTTGCTTGCTTGCTAAATCAATGAATTATTTCATCGGTTGTATCACCTTATGGTAGACTTAACCTGTCAAAAAAAAAGAAATACAGGCACCGGAGGTAGGGGTTTGTTCGCTCGGTCTGGCACTGCGAGTGAAACGATATTACTCTCGTTAGTAAGGGGGTGGGGGGGTGGGGTAGGGCTTAGTAGGCAGGGTCCGTAGTAAAGTCGGATCATAATGGGCACTGTTGTATTTCTCGCTGAAATGACACAGCGATAGTGCAGTGTCTTCTCCATTGGGTGGGTTCATAGCGGGTCGATATCTCTGGCTCCAGAAGGCTTCCCGGCACCTGGATTTCAGCTGAATGAACTTTGGGGCCGGTGGTATGTTGTGGAGCTGAGAACGAGCGGCGTGATGGAATCAACGTCATAGAGGTGGTGCATAAGTTGGGACAACCCACCAAAAAAAAAAAAAAAAAAAAAAAAAAAAAAGAATGTATATGTAACAATATAAACACAAGAATAGATAGATAGGTAGACAGACAGATAGATACATAGATAGATAGACAGATACATACATATATGCATACATACATACATACATACATAACTAGAAGATACGGTAATTGGATAGACGTTCAAATAGACAGACAGACAGATAGATTGATCGATCGATCGATGGATGGATCGATAGATAGGTAGATAGATAGATAGATAGATAGAGATAGATAGATAGATAGATAGATAAATGGATGCATACATACGTACATGCATATATGCGTACATACATACACACATACATCTATACATACATACATACATACATACATACATACACACATACATGTATACATACATACATACATACATACATACATACATACATGCATGCATGCATACATACATACATACATAAATACATACATACATGCATACATATATACATACATACATACATGCATACATACATACATACATACGTACGTGCATACGTACATACATACATACATACATGCATACATACATACATGTATACATGCATGCATACATGCATACATGCATACATACATACATGCATGCATGCATGCATACATGCATGCATACATATATACATACATACATACATACATACATGCATGCATACATGCATACATACATACATACATACATACATACATACATACACACACATGCATGCCTACATATATACATACATACACAAATACATACATTCATACATACATACATACATACATACATGCATACATACATACATGCATGTATGCATTCATATATGCATGCATACATACATACATACATACATACATACATACGCACACATGCATGCATACATATATGCATACATACATACACAAATACATATATTCATACATACATACATACATACATACATGCATACATACATACATGCACGCACGCATGCATACATGCATGCATACATACATACATACACACATACATACATACATGCATACATACATACATACATACATACACACATACATACATACATACATACATACATACATACATGCATACATACATACATACATACACACATACATACATACATGCATGCATACATACATACATACATACATACATACATACATACATGCATACATACATACATACATACATACATACATACATACATACACATGCATGCATACATATATACATACATACATACATACATGCATACATACATACACACATACATGCATACATATCTACGTGCATACATACATGCATACATGCATGCATACATACATACATACACACATACATACATACATGCATACATACATACATACATGCATACATACATACATACACCCGTCAGAAACTTTCTCAGCTGCCTCCTCTTTCTCTCCCATTATGTAACACATCAGTCCCAATTTCTGATTCAGCTAAAAACCTTGGTGTCTGCATTGACTCTACCCTCTCCATGAACAACTTTGTTACTCAAACTGCCAGATCCTGCTACTATCATCTCCATCGTATAAGGCTGATCAGGAAGTATCTCTCTGTCGAAACAACTGCAAAACTCGTTCTCTCCTTCATAATGTCTCGCATTGACTATTGCAATTCACTCCTGTCTGGTCTTCCTGCCTCCACCATTCACATCCTACAGCGCATTCAAAACAATGCTGTACGCCTTGTACTCAAAAAAAAAAAAAGCTGACCACATATCTCCTCTCCTGGCACAACTTCACTGGCTCCCTGTATCAAAGCGCATACAGTACAAACTAGACACCATGTGCTACAAAAGCCTCAATAACGCAGCCCCCGATTACCTGTCAAGCCTACTTGAGATCTATCTTCCCTCACGTACCCTCCGCTCTGCCTCCGATCCTCTGACTTTTCGCTTTCCACGCACTAAGCTCAATACCTATGGTCCACGAGCCTTCTCTGTTTCTGGTCCACTCTCCTGGAACGAACTTCCTCTCTCAGTCCGTCAGCAACCTACTTTTGTCTCCTTCAAGTCCGCTCTCAAAACTCACCTTTTCTCCTCCGCATAAATTCCTAACCTCACTCAAACCCCCCCCCCCCCCCTCTGCAGCCTGTCTCCGCTCGGAGGGAATCACATGGTTATAATATATAATTGTATATGCTATGCTCTCTATAATTTTCCATTGGTTTTATTCTTGCCTTTATTGATTTTATTCTTTCTCCCCATTTATAGCCATGCGTGTGTGTGTTGTGTGTGTGTGTGTGTGTGTGTGTGTGTGTGCGTGCGTGTGTGTGCGTGCGTGCATGCGTGCGTGCTTGCGTGTGTGTCTGCTTCAGCGCTTAGATTTGATTTTATCAAGATTTTGCGCTATATAAATATTGTAATTATTATTATTATTATTATATATACGTGCATACATGCATACATACATACATACATACATACATACATACATACATACATACATACATACATACATGCATACATACATACATACATACATACATACATACATACGTACGTACATACATACATACATACATACATACATACACACATACATACATACATACATACATACATTCATTCATACATACATACATACATACATACATACATACATACGTACATACATACATACATACATACATACACACATACGTACATGCATACATACATACATACATACATACATACACAAACGTACATACACACATACATACATACATACATACATACATACATACATTCATTCATACATACATACTTACATACATACGTACATACATACATACATACATACATACATACATACATACATATATACATACATACATACATACATACATACATACATACATACATACATACATACATACATACATACATACATACATACATACATACAACATATTAAAACAAGTACACTTTCAAAGGCAAATACGCCCCTACACAGAAAAACTATGGGTGGCGCCATACGTTTGGCTATGTAATTTCCCGCCAGGAAAAACACCCCCCTAATCGCGTAGGATGGAAAAATCAATCGAAACGAGTCCAAGGAGTAGAGTAGTGACTGTGCTTGGTAATGAAATAGTTCGGAGTCGCAATCAAGATTGTGTTGAAATCAAATACCCTTAGGGAGATAGTCACTACTTGCTTAGCGTAATGAATTACTGAATTACTGACAGGGAGGTCGTAGATTTCTTTGGTTTAGCGTAATGGATTACTGACTGAGACGCTGTTTACTTTTGTTTATGTAGTGGATTACTGGATGAGAGAGATTGTGGGTTACTTTGAATAGAATGATGGATTACTGGCTAAGATTGTAGGTTACTTTGGTTAGTGTAATGGATTACTGACGAAGGTCGTAGATTACTTTGGTTGGTGTATTGGATTACTGACGGAGGTCGTAGATTCCTTTGCTTAGCGTCATGGACTACTCACTGAGACTATGAGATTACTTTGCTTAGCGTCATGGACTACTCACTGAGACGTATGAGATTACTTTGCTTAGCGTCATGGACTACTCACTAAGACGTCTTAGATTATTTTGCTTAGTGTCATGGACTACTCGCTGATACGTCTGAGATTACTTTGCTTAGCGTCATGGACTACTCACTAAGACGTCTTAGATTACTTTGCTTAGCGTCATGGACTACTCACTAAGACGTCTTAGATTACTTTGCTTAGCGTCATGGACTACTCACTGATGCGTTTTAGATTACTTTGCTTAGCGTCATGGACTACTCACTGATGCGTCTTAGATTACTTTGCTTAGCGTCATGGACTACTCACTGATACCTCTTAGATTACTTTGCTTAGCGTCATGGACTACTCACTGATGCGTTTTAGATTACTTTGCTTAGCGTCATGGACTACTCACTGATGCGTCTTAGATTACTTTGCTTAGCGTCATGGACTACTCACTGATACCTCTTAGATTACATTGGGCCTTGGGCTGCTTTGGTTAGCGTAACGGCTTATTGACTGAGAGGTCGTGGATTATTTTGGTTAGCTTAATGTGTTAATGACTGATAAACCGTGGGTTGCTTTGGTTGGCGTAATGGATTACTGACAGAGACTGTCAAAAAAAAAAAGTTGGTTCTTATCATAGAGCTGTGGACCCAAGGTCTAGTACCTCGAGTTCATCCCCAGCCTTCAGCATTAAACACTGGCCTGTTCGCTGCCCATCTTGATGTTTCCATCATTCTGGTGCTGTCAGCTTAGTGTTTCCCAATTTCAAGACCTGGCCAGCATATAGGGTTTTGTGCAGGCTTAGAAAGTCTGCCAGATAATCCTTGGCAGATTTGGGTGGAGCACATATGGAATTGTCCGAATGTGATGGATCCCTCTTGAACAAACCCCAAACTCTATAAAACTAAGCACTGATTTCCAGCCTTGACCAGCTGTCTCCCAGAGTTGAGCACTAGCGTGCTAAAGGCTCATAGAGAGCACTGGGACCAACACAACCGAGTCTCATCTACTTACGGATGCATCATTGAATGTGTTGGTCAAATTTTCTGACCAAATCAGCAGGTGTTTACATCTTTCGGGCCTGGTTGACACCGGGACGTATTAGCCAAGTAAAGATAAAGTACAGACCTGTCAAGCAGTTTCAATCAGAAATTGGAAGTTCTTAAGTATTAGGACAGTAGAGGTAAAGTACAGGCCTGTCAAGCAGTTTCAATCAGAAATTGGAAGTTCTTAAGTATTAGGACAGTAGAGGTAAAGTACAGACCTGTCAAGCAGTTTCAATCAGAAATTGGAAGT
>JAPXFY010000017.1:49367456-49369956 GCA_030674185.1 Monoplex corrugatus
ATAGAGGAACAAAGGTTGAGGGAGAGACAGGGTAGGGAGGAGAGAGAGAGAGAGAGAGAGAGAGAGAGAGAGAGAGAGAGAGAGAGAGAGAGAGAGAGAGAGAAGACGACAGAAGAGAGACGAGAGAGAAGAGATGAGCAGACGACAAGAGCAGAGAGAAGAGAGAGAGAGAGAGACAGAGTAGAGAGAGACAGAGAAAAGAGACAGAGAGACAGCAGACAGCAGAGAGAGAGAGTTGAGAGAATGAGATGATAGAGAGAGAGAGAGAGAGTGAGAGAGAGAGAGGAGAGAGAGAAACAGACAGAGACAAAAACAGAGAATGATAGAGAGAGTGAGTTAGAGTAAGAGTGAGAGAGAGAGAGAGAGAGATACGTACGTACGTACATAATACATACATACATACATACATACATACAGACATACATCATGCATTACATGCATACATACATGCATACATACATACTACATACATACATACATACATACATACATACATATATGCATGCATGCATACATGCATACATGGATAGATACAGAAAGAAAGAGAGAGAGAGAGACAGACAGACAGACAGACAGAGCCAGACAGAGACAGAGATAGACAAACAGACAGACAGAGACAGGAACAGAGAAAGAGAGAGAGAGAGAGAGAGATAGACAAGACGAGGACAGACAGACAGACAGAGACAGACAGACAGACAGACAGCAGACAGAGACAGACAGGCAGATGACAGACAGACAGACAGACAGACAGAGACGAGAGGACACAGACGAGACAAAGATACAGACAGACAGACAGATAGTCAGACAGACAGACAGGCACAGACACAGACAGAGCCAGCCAGAGACAGTGAAAGAGAAACACAAGACACATCCTCCATATGCGATCTCAAATCCTCTATCCAAGGCAGATGTCCTACCCAAGCCACAATTACTCCCTATAAACCTGTAATCACCATTCTCGTTAAGTTAGTACCATGGTTCCAGACCTGCAGGCTTAATGATGGATTCCTGACAGGGATCAGACAGTCAAGGTCACATGGGAACCATCTCCGTAGTCACATCTATTAAATTTTTCTATGGACGTCTGTCTGGGACAAGAATCCCGTTTTAATCTTTCGTTTGAGAAGATATACAGAGAGATGAGAGAAAAAGAGATGACAAAATGGGAAAGAGAGAGAGAGAGAGAGAGGAGAGAGAGAGAGAGAGAAGAGAGACGACAGACGGACAGACAGACAGGACAGAGACAGACAGACAGACAGAAAGAAGAAGAGAGAAGAAGACAGAGACAGAGATGACAGAGAGAGAGGAGGGAGAGAGAATATATATTTTTTTTTTGGTTGTTTGTTTGTCTGTCTGTTGTTGTTTTGTTTGTCTGTTTGTTTCGTTTGTTCGTTTGTTTCTTTGTTTCTTTGATTTTTACTTTTTTTCTTTTTCTTTTCCCCACCCTCTCCATATTTTCTTCGTTCCTTTCTTTGTTTTTCGTGTTTTTTTTTTTTTTTTCCTTTTTCTCCTTTTACTCTTTGGTTTTCTTTGTGAGAGATACATTAGATAGTGGTTTCGGCTCACAACACTAACGAACACAAAAATTGGTACGGGTAGTTAAGCGGGGTGATTCGTAATTGACTTTATTTCTGTGTTCTCTACCTGTACCTCACATCCTCTCTCTTGATCCACCCCATCTCTCTCTCTCAATCCCGCTGTCTCTTTCTCTGGCTCTCTGACCACGTCTCTGTCCCTCTCTCTATCTCTCTGTCTCCCTCTGTCTCTGTCTGTTTGCCTGAGTGACTCTGTCTCTCTGTCTGTCTGTCTGTCTGTCTGTCTCTCTTTCTCTCTCTCCCACTTCCTCCCTCCCTCCTTATCTCGTTTATTTCTCTGTCTGTGTGTGTGTGTGTGTGTGTATGTGTGTGTGTGTGTGTGTGTGTGTGTTTGTTTGTGTGTGTGTGTGTTTGTTTGTGTAAGGGGTGTGTGTGTGTGTTTGTTTGTTTGTGTGTGTAAGTGTGTGTGTGTTTTTTTGTTTGTGTGTGTGTAAGTGTGTGTGTGTGTGTGTGTGTGTGTGAGTGTGTGAGTGTGTGTGTATGTGTGTGAGTGTGTGAATGTGCGTGCATGCGTGCACGTTGCCTGTGTGTGTGTGCTTCCATGCGTGTATATGTGCGTACGCATCTGTGTATGTGTGTGCGTGTGTGCTTGCTTGCTTGCGCGCGCGTGCATATGTGTGTGTGTGTCAGTGCGCGCGCGTATGCGCATATGTGTGTGTATGTGTGTGTGTGTTTATGTGTGTGTGTTGTGTGTTTTATTGTGTGTTGTGTGTGTGTGTGTGTGTGTATGTGGTTGTGTGTGTGTGTGTGTGTGTGTGTGTGTGTGTGTGTCTGTTTCTGTGAGTGAGTGAGTGAGTGAGTGTGTGTGTGTGTGTGTGTGTGTGCGCGCGCGCGTGTGCACGCGTCTGTATGTGTGTTCGTGTGTATGTGTGTGTCTGTCTGCCTGCCTGTCTGTCTGTCTGTCT
>JAPXFY010000017.1:49377456-49379956 GCA_030674185.1 Monoplex corrugatus
TATCATATTTTCATCGCAATTAATATAATATTACTGCTATCAATATTATTATTATTATCATTATTATTATTACTATTATAAAAAGTGATTAGTAGATGCGAAATCTGGTTGTGAAGAAAAGAGTAACAGTATTGGTTCTGAAAATAAAATAAAATAAAAGAAAGGAAAGGATAGAGGTCAGCCGTTGTAGGTAGGTTTTTGTTGGCAGTAGTTGTTTGGTGTGGACTTGTGGACTTACTGGCTGGCCGGCGCATGACTGGCTACGTTACTAATCCTGAAGATTCCAAGGTGAGATAATTCGTGCGTAAGTCCAGTCTTCAACGTATAAATTGTTGACAGTCAGTGTTATGGTATCTGTTAGGTGATCCATTGGGGTATCTAAAATGAAGGAAGGAAGGAAGGAATGGAGAAAAGAAGTAAGGAGGAGAGAATGAAAACAAACAAACAAACATCGAAAGAATAATGAAATAGCGAATAATGAAATAACGAATGAATGAATGAAATGAATGAATGAATGAATCAGTGAACGAATGTACAGATGAATGAATGAAGGAAGGAAGGAAGGAAGGAAGGGAGGGAGGAAGGAAGGAAGGAAGAAGGAAGGAAGAAGGAAGGAAGGAAGGAACGAACAACGAAGGAACGAAGGAACGAAAGAACGAACGAACGAACGAACAAACGATCGAGTGATGGATGAATGGATGAACGAACGAACGAACGAATGATTGAATAAGAATGAATGAACGAACGAACGAACGAACGAACGAATGAATGAATGAATGAATGAACGAATGAATGAATGAATGAATGAATGAACGAATGAATGAATGAATAAATGAATGAATGAACGAACGAACGAACGAACGAATGAATGAATGAATGAATGAACGAACGAACGAATGAATGAATGAATGAATGAATGAACGAATGAACGAATGAATGAATGAATGAATGAATGAATGAATGAATGATCTGTGGTGATAGCTTACTTGCAAAGAAAACAATCACCGACATGTGCCCTGCCGCATGACGTTGGCGATCATGGCCCTCTATATGAGTTTATCCTTTGTCGCCGGAAGTATATCTCCACCTTTTCTGTCTTCATCCAGTCCACAAGTCTGCCCAATATTTTCTCCCTGGGTCTACCTGGTGCTCTTTTCCCTCCAGCTTTCCTGTTGTGATTAGAAGCTCTTAAATTTCTTTTGTCTCATAAAATGTCCTATAAATGTTGCTTGTCTTCTCCTAATCTTCTTCATTACTGTTCTTTTGTTGTTTGCTGTCTCGTTTGTGAAATGGGTGAACGTCGAATTCCAATCGGAGTTCCGCCTGATAACGGAGAAGAGTGGCAGAATGGTTTGACGTTCGCCTGCCAATAACTTAACTCGAGATTCCAGAATTCGCTCCCCGTAGAGGCCTCGACTTTTCTCCTCAGTTTGACCGGGAAATCGAACTGAACGTCTGGTCCTTCGGAAGGGGACGAAAAACGAGTTGGACCTGTGTGCCTTCTGGCTGCGCACGCTAAAGATGCCATGGCAGATGAAAATCGTGAAGAGCAGGGCATTGCCCGGCTGCCTTGGTATAAAACATTGGAAAGATAGGTTGATTTCTCAGGTCCCGCTACTTGAAGACCAATTAGCCTTCTTGCCTTTCTAAAATCTTGGTTAAAAAAAAAAAAGAAAAATGAATATAAATTTGAATCGGGGGAGAGGGGATGGGCGCCGCTCTCGTGGTGCTGGCCCCGTGAAAAGCTGAAATCTCTGCCACCTCACTCCCCTACGACCCTAGGGTTATGTAACAATCTAGGTAGGACCTCAGGACCTGGCCAGCTCATGGGTTTATGTGCAGGCTTGAGGCTTGTGCCGTGATCATTTTGGATCTCCTCCATCACATAGCACCTGTGACGTCAGTGCATATGGAATTCATTCCGATCGCGGAGACGTTATCTTGAGAAATTGAAAATGAAACTGAACTGGCTGGTGGGTGAAGAAAGGATATTGTTTTTATTTGTTTGTTTGTTTGATTGATTATTTGTTTGTTGGTTTTTCCATTTCCCAGTGTAGACCTCAGAAGAATGTTGAGAGTTCCATGGACAGCAAAGAAAACAAACGAGACAGTCTTGATGGAGGCAGACACAAGTAGATCACTCATAAGGAAGATTAGAAAAAGACAAGCAACATTTATAGGCCATTTTATGAGGAAGGGGGATTTGGAGCACCTGGTCACAACGGGAAAGCTGGAGGGAAAGAGAGCACCAGGTAGACCCAGGGAGAGAATGCTGGACGGACTTGCAGAGTGGCTGGGGACGAGGAGGGTGGGGAGATCTAGGGGCAACGAGAGATAGAGATGGTTGGAGGTCCGTGGTCGCCAACGCCATGCGGCAGGGACACCTGATGATGATGATAATGATGAGTGTAGACCTGCCAGTGTCTAAGCCCCCTTCCATGTAAATAAGTGTGCAGAGTACACAGTATACACATTAAAGAGCCTGTAAGTCTTGTCAGTG
>JAPXFY010000017.1:49382456-49387456 GCA_030674185.1 Monoplex corrugatus
GAGTGTTACCGATCCTGATCTCTGCTGTGAAGATGTGCTGGCATATTGAAGACACTACGATAGTTTTGACTGACTGTTCTGTCTCTGCTCTGTCTCTCTGCTTCTCTATCTCTGAGTCTGTCTCTGTCCGTCTCTCTCTGTCTTGTCTGTCTGTCTGTCTTCTGTCCTCCCTCTCTCTCTGTCTCTCTTCTCTCTCTTCTCTCTCTCCTCTTTTCTCTCTCTTCTTGCTTTCTTTCTTCTCTGTCTCTGTCTTTCTGTCTCACTCACTCTCTTCTCTATTGTCTGTCTGTCTGTCCCCTCTTCTTTTCTTCTTGCTTTCTTTCTTTCGTTCTCTGTCTCTGTCTTTCTCTCTGTCTCACTTACACTCTCTCTGTATCTGTCTATCTGTCTGTCTGTCTGTCTGTCTGTCTGTCTGTCTCTCTCTCTCTCTCTCTTTCGCCCTCTTTTTCTTTCTTTCTTGCTTTCTTTCTCTGTCTTTCTCTCTGTCTCACTCACACTCTCTCTGTATCTGTCTGTCTGTCTGTCTGTCTCTCTCTCTCTCTCACCCTCACTCTCATTGATAGTCACATAAACAACCTTTCTTTCTTTTTCCTTTTTTCAGCGCGCTAAAAGCGATGATTCAGCCTAAAAGCGATTGAGCTTATTAGCCCATAGTGTAATTGTCATTGGGACGATGGTAGTGTAGAGTGTTACCGATCCTGATCTCTGCTGTGAAGATGTGCTGGCATATTGAAGACACTACGATAGTTAGAACTGACTAGAGTTCCTCTGTCTCTGTCTCTGTCTTCTCTCTGCTTCGTATCTCTGAGTCTGTCTCTGTCGTCCCTCTGTCATTGTCTTCTGCCTGTCTGTCTCCTGTCTCGTCACTTCCTCTCTCTCTCATTGTCTCTCTCTCTCTCTCGTCTGTCTGCCTTCTGTCATCTCTCTCTCTCTCTGTCTCTCTCTCTCTCTCTTCTCTTCTCTCGTCTCCTCGTCTCTCTCTCTCTCTCCTCTTATCTTTCTTCTTGCTTTCTTCTTCTTCTCTGTCTCTGTCTTTCCTCTGTCTCATCTCTCCTTCTCTGTACTGCTTCTCTGTCTGCTTCTCTTGTCTCCTCATCTTCTTCTTTCTTCTCTCTTCTCTCCTCTTCCGTACTCTCCTTTTTTCTTCTTATCTTTTCTTGATCTCTTCTGTCTTCTCCTCACTCCTTTTTTATGTTCTTTCTGTCGTCCTGTCCTCCTTGTCTCTCTGTCTCTCTCTACTCGTCTTCTTCTCTCTCTGTCTCTTCTTCCTTCCGTCACTTCACTGCTCTCTCTTGTTTTCTCCATCTATCTACCTTTATCTCTATCACTCTCTGTCTGTCTGTCTGTCCCGTCCTGTCTCTCTCTCTCTCTCTCACCCCCTCACTTTCAATGATAGTCACATAAACAACCTTTCTTTTTTTTATTTTTCTTCACCGCATTATAAGCGATGATTCAGCCTGAAAGTGATTGAGCTTATCAGCCCATAGTTTATGTGTCATATGGACGATGGTAGTGAAGAATGTTATCGACACTGATGTCTGTCGTGATGATGAGCTAGCAGAGATATTGAAGACTTGAGATAAGTTTGAAAGACTTGAACTTAACGGTGAGAGGCTTGTTGTTTTTTTCTCTGTTGTCTGTCTGTCTTCTGTCTGTCTGTCTATCTGTCTTTTGTCTGTCTGTCTGTTCTCTGTTTGTTTCTCTGTGCTCTGTCTCTGTCTGTCATTCTCTGTACTGTTCCTGTCTTTTGTTTTGTCTGTCGTCTGTCCATCTCTCTTCTCTCTTCGTCTTTCATCTATATACTTGTATTCTGTCTGTCTTTCTCTATCTCCCTCTGTCTGTCTTTCCCTTCTGTCTTCTTTCTGTCTGCTGTCAGTCCTATCTGTCTTTGTCTGTCTGTCTGTCTGTCTCTTTTTTTCTCTGTGGCTCTGTCTCCGCTCTGTCTATTCTCTTATCTGTGTTCCTGCTTTCTGTCTTCTGTCTGTCTGTCTCTCTCTTCTCTCTTCTCTCTCTCTCTGTCTTCTGTCAGTCTATATACTTGTATGTCTGTCTGTCTTTCTCTGTCTCCCTCTGTCTGTCTTTCCCTGTCTCTGTCTGTCTTTCTGTCTGTCTGTCTCTCTGTTTCTCTGTCTCTCTGTCTCTCTGTCTCTCTGTCTCTCTCCTTTTTCTCGTCAGCAGGCTATAAGCGATGATTCAGCCTAAAGGTGATTGAGCTTTTCAGCCCATAGTTTATGTGTCATTAGGACGATGGTAGTGTAGAATATTATCGACACTGATCTCTGCCGTAAATAATATTAATAGAAGATAATAGTAGATAGATAGATAGATAGATAGATAGATAGGATAGATAGATAGATAAAGCAGACAGACGACAGACAGATAAACAGATAGATAGATAGATGGATAGATAGATAGATAGATAGACAGACAGATAGATAATAATAGATAGATAATAGATAGATAGATAGACAATAGACAGATAATAGATAGACAGATAGATAGATAATAGATAATAGATAGATATATGACATAGATAGATAGACAGACAGACAGATAAACAAACAAATAGATAGATGATAGATAATAGATAGATAGATAGACAGATAGAAATAGATAATAGATAGATAGATAATAGATAGATAGATAATGAGATAGATAGATGAAAAGACAAAAGAAGATGACAGATAGACAGATAGACAGACGACAAATAGATAGGTAGATACATATATAGATAGATAGATAGGTAGATACATATATAGATAGATAGATAGTAGACAGACAGATAATAGATAGATAGAAATAGATAGATAATAGATAGATAGGTAGGTAGACAGACAGATAGATAGATAGATAGAAAAATAGATAGATATATAGATAGATAAATAGATAGTAGATAGATAGATAGATAGATAGTAGGTAGATAGACAGACAGATAGATAGATAGATAGATAAATAAATAGGTAGATAGATATATAGATAAGATAGAATGATATATAGATAGACAGATAGATAGATAGATACATAGATAGATAGATAGATAGATATAGAAAGATAGATAGATAGATAAATAGATAGATAGATAGATAGATAAATAGATAATAGATAGACAGATAGATAGATAGATACACAGATAGATAGATAGATAGATATAGAAAGATAGATAGATAGATAAATAGATAGATAGATAGATAATAGATAGATAAATAGATAGGTAAGATAGATAGATAGATAGAAGACAGATAGATAGATAGATAGATAGATAGAAAGATAATAGATAATAGATAGAGTAGATAAAAACAAAGACAAAAAAGAAGACAGAAATGAAAAGCAGTATGAACATGTTCCATCCATCTTTCCTACCAAATTGTCATGGAATCCGGAATTGTCATGTTTTCTTTCCTTTTCGTTTTCTTTTCTTCTTCTTCTTCTTTTTCCCTTTTGCCCCCCCCCCCCCCCCCTTTTTTTTTTTTTTTAAAGGATCTTTTGGTTTTGTTTCACTCTCCCCGCCATTTTCCCTTTCTTTTATTTTCTTCCTTCATCTTGTCAATGATATGATCGTTACACCGTCATTTCATCTGACAATAAAGATGGTTGTCAGATTGCTTTCATTATCTCCTTTCATTACTGCCCCTCCCCACATTAACCCGGGAACAAAAAGTCTGAAACTATCGTTTGTCATTTTCCATTCCTGGATAAAAGAAAATCAGACTGTTTCCTATTGCAGGAGGTGTGTTCGTGTATGAGTGTGTATGTGTGTGTGTATATGTGTGTGTATGTGTGTGTATGTGTGTGTGTGTGTATGTGTGTGTATGTGTGTGTGTGTGTAGGTGTGTTTTTTGGTATGTGGTGTGATGTGTGTGTATGTGTGTGTATGTGTGTTTTGTGTGTGTGTGTGTGTGTGTGTGTGTTGTGTGTGTGTGTGTGTGTGTGTTGTGTATGTGTGTGTATGTGTGTGTATGTGTGTGTGATGGTGTGTATGTGTGTGTATGTGTGTTGTGTGTGTTGTGTGTTGTGTGTGTGTGTATGTGTGTGTGCGGCGCTGCGTGTGTGTGTGTGGTGTGTTGTGTGTGTGGTGCGTTGCGTGTGGCTTTTGGTGTGTTGTTGTGTGCGTGCGTGCGTGTGTGGTGTGTGTGTGGTGTGTGTGAATGTGTGCGCGCGCGTGAGTGCGTGTGTGTATGTGTGTTCTGTGTGTGTGCATGTGTTTCTGTGTGCGCGCGTGCGCGTGAGTGCAAGTGTGTGAGACAAAAAAATATGTTACCAGTATATTCTCAAGTGTTTCGGGATGGATATTTACCAGTTTTGTGTCAAGGGCATGGACAGATGATGAGTCGTAAATGCAGAACGTTTTAGTGCCACTGCCCCAAGTCATAGTCACAGGCACTTGGCCATAATGACCTTAAAACCCACAGTTTTCTATGATTAATACAGACAGCGCTTTATCAAGAACTGTCCATTTTTTTGTTTTTTAACTATCATTCCCTTGTTTCGTGTCCTCTTGTATCATATCTAACAATTCTTCAAATCCACAGTGATCTTCAAATATCAAACTTCTGTACTTTTCTTGTCATACTTAAAAACGAAATTAAAAAATGAATAATAAATAAATAAATAATAAATAAATAAATAAATAGATAAATGAACAGTAAATAGATACATTTTTTAAAAAAAAGTCACCATAGAAAGATAGAAAGGGAGATTGTTAGAATAGTTTGGCCATCGTTTTTTTTTTTTCTGATTTTTAAAATTTTTTTAATATCATTTGTTTGTTACTTTGTTGTATGTTTTCCCTTTTTTTTTTCCCTCCTTTTCTTTTTGTTTTTTTTTGTTTTCGATATTTACTTGTTTATTTCTTTTAGAGAACACACATAGACAGACATATAGACAGATCCGGCGAACTAAAGATATATATCATGGATACAGCCTCATTTTGCCCTCTCATCCTCTCATTCTCTCGTCCTCTCTCTCTCCTCTCTCTCTCTCTCTCCTCTCTCTCTCTCTCT
>JAPXFY010000017.1:49392456-49394956 GCA_030674185.1 Monoplex corrugatus
CATCACTATCATCGTCATCGTCAACATTATTTTTTTCCATATTAAGTTGTCAAATGTTCCTCCATTTATGGTTTGTGGTTGTTTGTCCGTCGTCGTCGTCGTTGTTTTTGATACTGTTGTTGTTGCTATTTTTGCTTTTGTTGCTGTTGCTTTTGCTGTTGTTGTTGTTGTTGTTGTTGTTGTTGTTGTTGTTGTTGTTGTTGTTGTTGTGTAATTACTTAGCAGGTACATGCGGCACACGGATCCTCACTTTACAAGCTCACCAAAAACAACAAAAACACACACAAAAAAACAACAACAACAAAATGACACCAGGACTTAACGTCTCGTAGAAAGAGTGTAAACACTCACTTTGATCAATGAGTCGAATATGGGACTTCACACATCGTAGGCGGGCGTTTAAACCACCAAGCCACTACTTCTTTATTATGTATGGATTTGAACTCAAGCCAAACAATCTCGATTCCATCGCTCCACAAACTGAGGCAGTTGGGCCAGCGCAGCTGGAATGAAATGTAAAAAGATCAGGAAGTGGAAGAAGCAATTTGGGGTGTGTTGCTTTATCCCCCTGTTGCCACCAGCGATTGCTTGCACATTACGCCTGCTTTCAAACCGCTGATTGATTCGGCCAGAGATGAAGTTGAAGACGATTGAATTTCGAAAAAGAGAAAATCTTTTAGAGTACAAGAAGAAAAACCATCAGATTACAAGAAGAAAATGACTAGGTTACAAAATGAAAAATAAATAGACTGCTGAAGAGAAAACAAAATACAACAAAAACTAATTAGACATAAAAAATAAAATGAGTAAATTAGAAGAAGAAAAAAGATTAGATTATGGAAGAAAAAAAATTGAAGAACACATTGACTAGTTTACAGGAAGAGCATTACCAGATTGCAGACATGGAATTTTTGAATTATCAGAACAAAACTAACGATTGAATTGTAAGAAGAAAAGATTTTTAAAAAATGAATAAATGCGTAAATAGATTACAAGAAAAAATGACTACATTATGACAAAAATGACTACATTACAATAAAAAAAAATATACGAAAATAATTCTAGAAAGCAACCAGATTACGTGAAGAAAATGACTAGATGGCATCATGAAAGCGATGGTGTCGCAAAAGGAAGATGCGAAGATTACAAGAATAAAAATAAGTAAGAAAAATAATATGACTACATTAAAAGGAAAGAAAAAGGTAATATTATTAAAAATAATGAAAAAAAGACAGTATACGACTAGATTACGGGAAGGAAACGGCGAGATTACAGGGACAAAATTACAAGATAACTAGAAAAAGATGACCAGAGTACAAGAAGAAGAAAAAGGAATATATGACCAGAAGATAATGACTACAAAAGAAGGAGGAAGCGATGATATCAGACAGAAAATAGTCACTAAATCACAAAGAGAAAACGATAATATTACAGGAAGAGAAAAAAAGAGTCGGTTTAAGATTAAAACGACTTGTTTGAGAAAAAGTACAAAATCGCAAGACGAAAGCAACAAAATTAAAAGGAGAATGCCACTCGGTTACAACAAAAAGAATGAATGATGGAAAGAACAAAACTGAATGACAAAAAAGAAAACGATTAGATTAAATTACACAAAAGAAAAAAAAACTAGATTATTACGGAAAGAAATTGGATAGATTACATAAAGGAAACGACTAAGTCACGTAAAGAAAACGACCAACTGCACGAAGAAAACGACCAGATTGTTAAAAAAAAAAAAGCAAGGTTACGAGAAGACAACCACGGAATCAAAAGATGGTTACGGCTAGATTACAAGACGAAAATAATGGCATTAGAAGCACAGAGCAACTAGATGACACCCAGCAAACGACTAGTTTACAAGAATACATGGAAAAACAATTAGATCACACCCAGTGAAAGAATAAAATGATACAACTACCACACAAACAACAACAAACAAACAAAATACAAAACAAAACACACACAAAAACAAAATTAGATTACAAAAATAAGAAAACTAGATAAAAAATGAAGAACAGAAAAAGGAAATCGGTTATATTGCAAGAACAAAATGACTACATTAAAAAAAAAAGAAAATAACTGATTACCAGAACAAAAGAAAAGAATGAACTAAAGGGTGAAAAAAAAAAGGATTACAAGAAAGAAAACAAACTGAATTACAAGGTAAAGAGAAAATAATATAATTCTTTTGTGAATAGGATTGATTATGATAGCTCTGGCTTCAGAAAGAAGCTGATTTGCATCAGCAACAGCAGCAGGGAGAGATAATCGCTGATCAGAGCTGGACCGTCTGCTGCTAACCGTTTGACCGTGCCGCTTTCGTCTGCATACAACAACGAACATTTTCTTCTTGTTTTGCCGTGTTTCTTCAATGGAAAGCGGTGATCAATGATGCTTTGGATTTTCGTGGTTGGTCATAGATATGGAAACAGGGACAACCTACCAGTTTTGGTGTACCATAGACGGAACAACAAGCAAAGCCAGAACAAGATTGAGGCAG
>JAPXFY010000017.1:49417456-49422456 GCA_030674185.1 Monoplex corrugatus
TTGTAGCATCTGGCATATTTTCGTGCATTCGAGTCTAATTCTGACCCAAAAAAAAATCATAGTCATGAGGAGTTTTTAACTTGTAGGAAGTTCGAAGATAATGTAATGCTGCATCTTTGGGTCCAGCTTTGATATGAGGACGATTGTTTGTTTTTGTTTGTATGTTTGTTTGTTTATTCATTTATTTAGTTAGTAGTTGTTTATTTATTTCTAATCTTATTTATTTATTTTGTTTGTTAGTGTGTGTATGAATGTATGTCATGTATGTGTGTATGGGTATGTATGTATGTATGTATGTATGATGTATGTATGTATGATGTATGTAAGTATGTAAGTATGTATGTATGTATGTATATATGTATGTATGTATGTATGTATGTATGCATGTATGTATGTATGTATGTATATATATGTATGTATGTATGTATAGTATGCTTTTATCTATTCATGCATTCAGTGAATGAGTGAGTGAGTGAGTGAGTGAGTGAGTGAGTGAGTGAGTAGTTAATTAGTTAGTTAGTTAGTTTGTTTGTTAGTCACTTATTCACTTATCTATTTATTTATTCACTTATTTGTTTATTTATTTGTTGTTGCTGTTTTAATTTGCAACACCATGCAGCGTTATAATTTCCTCTCCTTCTGGCAAGTGCAACACAATCATCAACACCAACAAACCCGAGACACTAAAAGAATCAGCTGGCAGCCCTCAGCATCAACATCAATGGCACAAAACTTAACTAGTGAGTCAATACAAATACCTGGCAGCATTTTTTTTGTACAGAAGACAGAAGACAACAGAAAGAACGAAACCAGAATCCAGACAACAAACACCCCAACATTCCTACTGAAACAGGAACCAAACTTATCAGTTCCATATCTGTCCCCAGTTTAATTTAACATACCACTTCCAGACCTGTATCTGGACAAAACTCCAAGAGCACAATTATTACTACATGTCAAAGGCGTTTTTTTTTTTTTAGAAGAGATGTCTTCAAGATACACACGATGTGCTCAGAAAAGAAAGAAAAGACAGAAAGAAAGAAAGATAAGAGAATTGGTGCGAATGCCATTGTTAGCCATCATATTGTTCAACAGAGAATTAAGTTGGTTTGGTCATATGACTAGAATGAAACCCCACCAGCTGCTCAACAAGCACATAACATACGCGCGGCGCACAGACACACACACACAACACACACACACACACAAGCACACACACATACAACGAACAAACAGACAAAAACACACACATACATACAACACAACAACAACAACAATACAACACAGATACACACACACATATAGATGATAGATAGATAATACAATAGATACATACATAGATACATACATACATACATAATAGATACATAATAGATACATGAAGATAATAGATACATAGAAGATAGATAGATAGATATACATAGATACATATACATACATAATAATATATAATAATAATAATAGATACAATAGATAGATACATAGATAAATACATAGATACATACTAGATAATAGATGGATACATAGATATATAGATACATAATAGATAGATACATACATACATACATATAAGATACATAGATAGATACATAGATAATAGATAGATAATAGATATATAATAGATACATAGATAGATACATAATATATAATAGATACATACATACATAATACATACATAGATAGATACATAGATACATAGATAATAATAGATATCTTAATAGATAGATACATAGATATATACATAGATACATAGATAGATACATAGATAGATACATAGATAGATACATAGATACATAAATAGATACATAGATAGATACATAGATAGATACATAGATAATAGATACAGATAGATAGATAATAAATAGATACATACATACATAATACATAGACAGATAATAGAACAGATAGATAATAGATACATAAAAAGATATAAGATATAGATAGATAATAGATAGATACATACACATACATACATACATACAACATACGTACATACATAGATGATACATAGATAGATACATAGATACATAGATAGATACATAGATAGATACATAGATAGATACATAGATACATAATAGATACATAGATACATAGATAGATACATAGATACATAGATAGATACATAGATACATAGATAGATACATAGATACATTAGATACATAGATAGATACACGTAATGACCTCCGTCTACACAATATCCTAAAAAAAATAAAACTCCATTATAAAACCAACAAAGAAAGACAAGAGAAGTAGGTCACATCCCTTCCTCACACAAAACAGCATCATAACACATAATGACCATGTTTGCAGTAAACCTGCTTTGTATCTTCTTCAATAAAACAGAAACTATTACAAGTACACCACAAGAGCTGCATAACCGATCGATTTAGATATGAATGCTCTTACCCCCATACCAATAAAGTTTATGGAGAAATACATGAAAATTAAACAAAGAACGAGTCTTCAATTAACCAAATAGGACCGCCATTTTTTCCCCAGCTTTTGTTTGTCAAGCATATACAAAAAGATCACAAAGACACGAATATTAATTTCGCTGGATAAAGTACAAAAACACACCAACAGATGGAATAACAAAGAAAGTAATATTAATTCACTTGATTAAGTACAAAAACAACAGATCTCTGGCATGTATCTGACAATAGCTGGGGAACATCAAAGTGTCCTCATCGACTCTGCCGTGCGTCAGTCCTCTCACCCACCTCCATTCCCACCTGTCTGTCTCTATCTGTCTGTCTGTCTGTCTGTCTGTTTGTCTCTTTCTTTCTTTCTTTCTTTCTTTTTTCTTTCTATCTTTCTTTTTTCTTTCTTTCTATCTTTATATCTTTCTTTCTTTCTTTTCTTTCGTTCGCTCGTTCGTTCGTTTGTTCGTTCTTTCTTTCTTTCTTTCTTTCTTTCTTCTTTCTTTCTTCTTTCTTTCTTCTTTCTTTCTTCTTCTCTCTCTCTCTTCTCTCTCTCTCTCTATCTCTCTCCCCTTCTCTCTCTCTTTCTCTGTCTCAGTCTCTGTCTGTCTCTCTGTCTCTTTCTTTCTTTCTGTCTGTGTCTCTGTCTCTCTCTCTCTCTTTCTTTCTTTCATTATATTTCTCGTTTTACTCTCTCTCTCTCTCTCTCCTTCTCTGCCTTTCTCTCTCTCTCTCTCACTCTCTCTTTCTCTCTCTCCTTTTCTCTCTCTCTCTCTCTCTCTCTTCTCTCTCTCACTCTCTCTCTCTTGCTCTCGCTTTCTTGCTCTCTCTCTCACTCTCTCTCTCTTCTCTCTCTCTCTCCTTTCTCTCTCTCTCTCTCTCTCTCTCCTTCTCTCTCCTCTCGCTTTCTTCTCTCTGCTCTCTTCCTCTCGTCTTCTCTTCCCTTCTCTGCTCTCTTCTCGTCTGTCTGTCTGTCTGTCTTCTCCTTTCTCTGTCCCCTGTCCCGTACTCTCAAGCTTCTCCTGTCGCAACATTCCTGTTTTCATTCCTTTTTTGTGTGTCGTGACAGTTTAATTGAAACAGCTGTCGTTTTCCAATTAGCCTTTGCAAACACAATTTTAATAAACAGATGAATGATAATCAAAAAAGAAATTAATGAAACACACTATTGAATAAGCTAATAAGAGATGTAATGATAAGATAAGATGATGATGGTAATGTAATATTATAAAATGGTTAATAAAACAAGAAGAACAAAAGTAATAATGTTAATAATATGCTATTATTATTATTATGTATGATTGATGATTGATATGATGATGATGATGATGATGATGATGATGATGATGATGAGATGAGTGAGATGATGATGGTGGTGGTGGTGGTGGTGGTGTGGTGGGGGTGGTGATGATGATGATGATGATGATGATGAAATTGTATTGTTATTACTATCATCATTATCATCATCATCAGCAGCAGCAACAGCAGCAGCACCATCGTCAGCAGCACCATCGTCCACATCATTAATAGTGTGTGTGTGTGTGGTGTGTGTGTGTGTGTGTGTGGTGTGTGTGGTGTGTGGTGTTGTGTGTGTGTGTGGTGTGCGTGCATGCGTGTGTGTGTGCGTGTGTGCGTGTAGTGTGTGTGGGGGTGGGTGTGGGGGTGGGTGTTGATTCTCGAAGCCTTTCCCCCTAAATGATAACTTTTCACACGGGTACAAAGCTTTTCTGTCAGCTCCGCTGGTGAATGCAGGCGACTGTGGTATTTTTAAACTTTACCCAGCGACATAGGTTCTCAGCAGTAAGGCCGAAGTGTGGCTTTGTTAACTGTCGGAATTTACGTGACGTTTTCTCCGAAGCGTTTTCTCCGAAATGGCTGCAAATCGATACGCATTGTCTACCACTCCGAGTAGAATAAGCAGACAGCTGACTTTGTGTATAGATTTTCCATTGCTTTTCCTCATTTATTATAATGATATCTGGCACACAACTCACGAAATAAGGTCAGTAGTACACCTGAAAACCCGTATGAAAAAAAAAGAAGTTTTTCTTTATAATAAGATTATCTGTGGAATAATCAATCAAGCACATAAACGTAAGCAAGCATTCATACATAAATACAGCATCTGCCCTTTACACAGCCAAAAAAAAAAAAAAAAAAAAAAGTGAAAATCTCTAATAGTCTTTTGAGATATAAGCTTTTAAAAATGTATACTGCGCTGCAAAATTGGCTGCCCAAAAATACTTGGCACTGAGGAGTGCCGTTTCTGGGGAAACTTGGCGGTGAAAGAGTTAAGTGCATTCTTATCAAAATTAAGTGAAACAGTTGTTGTTTTTGTTTGTTTGTTTGTTTGTTTTTGATGCCATGACCAACCGTACAAGCAAGCGAATAGCCAGGAAATAAGACACAGAATTGTACAAAGGACAGATAAGTTTAGCAGGGCACAATAAGACAACCATAGAAATAAGCATTGTGCAGTAATCAGTATTATTGGTGCGATAGTCGAGCTGTTAGAACATTGGTCTTTCAATTAGAAGTGTAGGGTTGGAACCTGCGTGAGTACCGCAGAACATTGGTCTT
>JAPXFY010000017.1:49434956-49442456 GCA_030674185.1 Monoplex corrugatus
TCTGCCAGGTATTTCCGATGTGCATCTGCCGTCTGATGGAATGACCGTTCCCAGGTATAAATCAAAATCTAAAAAAAGAGAAAAAAAAAGAAGATGCAAGAGCAAAATACAGATCATCAGGTTAGTTATTAGCTATTAGAGTCAACAACGTAACACATGTGGGTTGTCTCTTATTAACCTAGCGTAATAACAATAACAATGTACTGTGCTTAGATCTTGATGTTCATTTGTAAACCTCCAATGTATAATTATATCATCATGTATATGTTGTGTGTTATACGAACTTCATAAGTCAACAATCTCTTTTCATATGTGTAATTTTGTGTGTATGTGTGTGTGTGTGTGTGGTGTTTTCGTTGCCATATTGTGTATTTGATGTCCGTTTGTCTTGAAGCAAAAGATGGAATTGACTAAAAAAAAAAAGTTGATTTAACAAAATAAATGATGACTTACATTTATGGTGTGCCTAAAAGTGCTCTAGCGCTTAAATCTTCAAGACAAAAAGAAATGAATATAATATACACGTAACACACATTCACTAATTCTATCCATTAACATCATGCACACACTCTAAATAACATTCACACAGAAGAACTACAAGAACCCATTAAAACAGGATTGAGTAGGATCAGTATAAAAAAATAATCACTTTAAGCAGAGAGATTCAAGGAAGAGGTAGGTTTTACGTTGGGTCATAAAAGAGGAATGGTCAGGCAAATTTCTCAGATCAAAGGGCAGATTATTCCACAGAAAAAGTCCAAAATGGACAAGAGAGATTGGAAAACGTGATTCTTGCTTGTATCGAAGGATTTCTGAACAGCTGAGTATCAGAAGAAGAGCGAAGAGTATGAGAAGGTGAATAGGCACAGAGCAGTTCAGAGATTTAAGCAGGAAAACTATCCTAGACAACATTGTAACATTGTAACAAGCAAACTTGTGTCTAATACGTTGTTTAATAGGAAGCCAGTGGAGTGTACAAAGCAGGAATGTTGAACTCTCACTCTTTTCAGGGTCTTTCTTTCTTCTGTTCTTTCATACAGTTCTTCAATAATTTCTTCTTCCTTTTTGTCACATATTCATTCATTTTTCATTCATTCATTCATTCATTCATTCATTCATCATTCATTCATTCATTCATTCCCATTCATCATTCATTCATCATTCATTCATTCATTCATTCATTCTTTCTTTCTTTCTTTCTTTCATGTATATTCATATATCATTCACTCACTCGTTCATTCATTCATTCATTCATTTCATTCATTCATTCATTCATTCATTCGTTCGTTCGTTCGTTCGTTTGTTCGTTCATCATTCGTTCATTCATTCATCATTCGTTCAGTCAGTCAGTCATCTAGTCAGTCATTTCAGTCAGTCAGTCATTAGTCAGTCAGTCATTCAGTCAGTCAGTCAGTCCTTCGACAGTCAGTCATTCTCTCATGTATCTATTCATTCGTTCATTCTTCATTTCATTTTTCCTTCTCTCTCTCTCTCTCTCTCTCTCTTGTCTGTCTCTCTCTCTCTGTCTCTGTCTCTGTCTCTGTCTCTCTCTGTCTCTGTCTCTCTCTCTGTCTCTCTGTCTGTCTGTCTCTCCTCCTCTCTCTTTCTTCTCTCTCTCTCTTCTCCCCTCTCTCTCTCTCTCTCTCTCTTTCTTTCTCTCCCTTTTCCTCTCCATCATCTCTCTTCGATATAAATCTATACATTTATACACGTTTAGATAGCGTGGTATAATTGATGATTTCTACATTATCAGGCCCCTCAACCCTAACGCGATTTGACAGATGTAGTTGTCCCCCTCGTTGACCTCTTTATTACTGCTATCAAGGGCCGCAATCCGACAGAGGTCGCTCACTGTGGCAGACAACAGGGCGCCATTGTTGTGTTAACCAAATTATATGGTTGTTTCTTGTGTGTGTGTGTGTGTGTGTGTGTGTGTGTGTGTGTGTGTGTGTGTGTGTGTTCGTTCTTTGATTTAACGTCTTTTCACTATAAGTGATATTAGACGGGGAGGGGTGTGTGTGTGTGTGTGTGTGTGTGTGTGTGTGTGTGTGTGTGTGTGTGTGTGTGTGTGGTGTGTGTGTGTGTGTGTGTGTGTGTGTGTGAATGAGAGAGGTGTGTGTGGGGTGTGTGGTGTGTGTGGTGTGGTGTGTTGTGTGTGTGTGTGTTGTGTGTTGTGTGTTTGGTGTTGTGTGTGTGTGTGTGTGTGTGTGTGTGTTTGTTGTTCTCTGTGGTGTGTTGTGTGTGTGTGTGTGTGTGGTGTGTGTGTTGTGTGGTTGACTGTGTGTGCGTGCTACGTGCAAGTGTTGTGTCGTGCGTGTGTGCGTGTGTGTGTTTGCACGTACAAAATACACACGCACCTATAAGGACAGAATACATCAGAACACTAAGCTAAAAAAAACACAAAAAAACATGGATGTAAAATAAACAAAAATGTGATCAAAAACATCAACAACAACAACAAAAAGTAACGATAAGTAAACTGAAATGAACCCATACACAACTAACGAGCAAACAAACAAACAAAACAAACATACAAACAAACAAACACAGTTTCAGTGTCAGTTTCTCAAGATGACGTCTTCGCGTTCCGAACGAATTCCATATGCACTAACGTCACAGGTGCCATGTGTATGCTGATCATGGCACAAACCTTAAGACAAAACAAACAAACACAAACAAACAACACACACACAAACAAACAACAAACAAAAGAAGAAGATACAACGAGGCACAGACTTAAACACCAACACAGTCAGCTCTTATCGATATCGAGTCTCGCTTTACATAGATAAACGTTTGCTCTTTCGAAAGAGTTGCTACTTCTTGCGTATTGAGTATCCCATTACCAACGCTTTCAACAAACATGAAAACAACTCCTTTGCGAATCTGAGAAGGTCATGGAGGGCAATGTTATATGCCTTGTCATTCCAATGTAAATGTCTTGTGAGGGTGAGAGGGTGTATAAAAGAGAGAGAGAGACACAGAGAGAGAGAGACAGACAGACAGACAGACAAACAGACAGACAGACAGACAGACGAAGACAGATCGAGAGAGAGAGAGAGAGAGGAGAGGGAGTGAGAGAGAGACAGAGACAGACAGAGAGAAATAGAGAGAAAGAGAGACAGACAGACAGAGAGAGAAACAGAGACAGAGGGAGTGAGACAGAAACATACAGATAGGCAGACAGAGACAGAGACAGAACGAGCGAGAGAGCCAGAGCGAGCGAGCAAGCGAGAGAGCCAGAGCGAGCGAGCAATCGAGAGAGAGAGAGAGAGAGAAAGAGAGAGACAGAGACAGACAGACAGACAGATAGACAGACAGATAGACAGAGGAAGAGACAGAGACGACAGAGAGAGAGAGGGAGAGAGAAAGAGATAGACATACAGACAGACAGATTGAGAGAGACAGAGAGAGAGATAACACAATTAAAAGCAAATGCATAAAACAGAACTCAACGACACATCAGTGAAATTAGCTGATCTGTTGTTTTTGTCCTTGGCCTAGGGAATTTGTTTGTTTGTTTGTTTGTTTGTTGGTTTAATTGTTATTGGTTTGATTGTTTGCTTTTTTGTTTGTTTGTTTGTTTGTTTGTTTATTGGTTTGATTGTTTATTGGTTTGATTGTTTGCTTTTTTCTTTCGTGTACGCTTGATAAAGGCCAGTTAATCGAACATTTGCGCCAGTCTTATCTCTTTTACAAAACACACGCTCTCATATTATTTTCATGTTACTGGAATCCACTTGCTTGAACTTCAAGAAAAAAACAACCAAAGAAACAACTTAAAGACATATATGTGATCCAACAAACTTAACAAACAAACAAATAAACAAACTAAACAAACAAATAAACAAACTAAACAAAGAAACTAACAAACAAACACAGCCAAAGATGACAACCTAACAGACGAAAACTCAATCACCCAAGTTTTGAGTTTGTCTGTAGTTTGTTCAAGAGGGATTCACTGCACTCGGAAAACTCCATATGTGCTCCACCGAAATTTGCCAGCAATTATCTGACAGACTTCAGAAGCCTGTGCAGAACCATATGCGCTGGCAAGGCCAATAACCCAAGAGCACACATTTAATCTTAACTCATTAAACGGTATTTTCTGTGATCAGTCCATGAAAAACAGCATTCAAGAAGATGAAAAGCATTCTTACCAACAAATGCCTATCAATTATCATCAGGAAGAGATTTCTTGAATGTTATATAGAACCAAAAAATGTTACACGGTTGTTAGGCGTGGACAGTCAACAAGCAAACCCATAACAAGATTGAGGCAGCCGAGGTGTAGTTTCTAAGAAGGATGTTGAGAGTTCCATGGACAGCAAAGGAAACAAACGAGACAGTCTTGATGGAGGCAGACACAAGAAGATCATACATAAGGAAGATTAGGAAAAGACAAGCAACATTTATAGGCCATTTCATGAGGAAAGGGGAATTGGAGCACCTGGTCACAACAGGAAAGCTGGAGGGAAATGGAGGGAACGAAAGCACCAGGTAGACCCAGGGAGAAGATATTGGACGGACTTGCAGAGTGGCTTAAGACAAAGAGGATGGAAGAGGTGATTGTGGCAACAAGGTATAGAAACAGATGGAAGGCCATGATCACCAACGCCATGTGGCAAGGCACTTGATGATGATGATGATCAGTCTATGAACTCTGTACAGGCCTTTTTCATCCGTTGAGATGTTACCACCACATCCTCGACGACTGTTTTGGAGTTTTGAATTTGGAGTTTTCTCTAGAGAAATTCATCGTACTCATGCAATTCCATACGCACTCTACGCAATATCTGACAGTAACTTTGTAACTGTGTATTGATATAAAAATGTAGACCAAGAAAAAACATAGTCTAGGCAGGGCCTCAGGATCTGGCCAGTTCATGGGTTTATTTGCAGGCTTAAGGCTTGTGCCAGGATCACCATACACATGGCACTTGTGACGTTAGTAGATATGGAATTCATGCCGAGAACAGACTCGTCATCTTGAGAAACTGAAACTGAACTGAAAGGCAGTAAGTCTGAGCTTGCGCAAAGTCCTATTTGTTGGCAAGATTTTGAAATACAAGAGTGACAGAATGGTTCAGACGTTCGCCTGCCAGTAACTAAACTCGAGGTACCAGGGTTCGTTTCCCGATGAGGCCTCGACTTTTCTCCTCAGTTTCACCGCAAAATCTAACCGAGCGTCTAATGCTTCACAAGAGGACGCAAAACGAGTTGGACCCGTGTTCCTTCTGGTCTACACACGCTAAAGACCCCACGACAGTTGAAAATCGTGAAGCGTGTGGCAGTCGCTCGGCTGCCCTGGTATAAAACATTGGAGAGATAGGTTGGTTTCCTAGAACCCTCCCTTAAAGGCCAGTTAGCCTTCTTGCCTTTCTGAAGTTTTAATAAAAATAAAAATAAAACAAAAAACAGTGGCGCTGCACTGCGGCGACACGCTCTCAAAACGGAGAACATCCCGAGTTTCACATGGAAAATCCGCTGTGACAAAGCAAATGACTATGGTATGAATGATATGAATATTAAAATTAGGGAGAGGGAAGGAGGGAATGAAAGAGAAAGCTGTGAACTAAAAAACTTAACTCCACCAGAATGATTGAAGCAATAAGATGACCAGCGAACAGGCCAGTTTTGTTTTCCTTTTTTCTTTTTTTAATAGAACTGGTTCTGATTGAAGTCGATATATTACATTTTGAGTCAGTGTCTCTTTGGCATTATGGAAAGGTCAAGGTGAGATCATATTCACGATGTTGTTTTCAACGTGCAAAAGTGCATCAGCTTCGAACTGTAGAACAAAGGTGCAGGTTTTTGGAGATTATGAGAAGATGGAGATAAGACATAACCATCATCATCATATCATCATCATCATCATCATCATCATCATCAGGTGCCCTGCCGCATGGCGTTGGTGATCATGGACTCCCATCTGCCTCTATCTCTTGTTGCCCCTAGCATCTCCCCCACCCTCCTCGTCCCCAGCCACTCTGCAAGTCCGTCCAGCATTTTCTCCCTGGGTCTACCCGGTGCTCTCTTTCCCTCCAGTGTTCCCGTTGTGACCAGGTGCTCCAAACCCCCCTTCCTCATAAAATGGCCTATAAATGTTGCCTGTCTTTTCCTAATCTTCCTTATGAGTGATTTACTTGTGTCTGCCTCCATCAAGACTGTCTCATTTGTTTTCTTTGCTGTCCATGGAACCCTCAACATTCTTCTTAGAAACCACATCTCGGCTGCCTCAATCTTGTTCTGGCTTTGTTTGTTGACTGTGCACGCCTCGCATCCGTACAACAGTATTGGTTCTATACAACATTCAAGAACTCTCTTCCTGATGTTAATTGATAGGCATGGGCACTTTTATTTCCAATGGAAAGTCTGCGAGCGGGAATGAAGCCGTGGGATGTTCCTGACACTAGATATTGACGATAATTATCAAGGCTTCTGCTAAAAAAAAATCCTCAAGGTTGTTGGACTATGGAGGCACGTTTTCTGTATATTTAATGGCTATGCATTCTTTTGTTTGTTTGTTTGTTTCTCTGTCTCTCTGTCTCTCTTGTCTCTGTTCTGTCGTCTGTCTGTCTGTCTGTCTGTCTCTCCTCTCTCTCTTTCTTTCTTTCTTTTCGTTCTTCTTTTTTCTTTCTTTCTTCATTCTTCTTTTCTTTTCTTTCTTTCTTTTCTTTCTTTTTCTTTTTTCTTTCTTTCTTTCTTTTTTCTTTCTTTTTCTTTCTTTTTCTTTCTTTCTTTCTTTCTTTCTTTTTCTTTCTTTCTTTCTTTCTTCTTTTTTTTCTTTTTTCTTTTTCTTCTTTCTTTCTTTCTTTTTCTTTTTTTTTTTCTTTTCTTTTCTTTCTTTCTTTCTTTCTTTCTTTCTTTCTTTCTTTTTTCTTTTCTTTTTTCTTTCTCTTTTTTTTTCTTTTTTTTCTGTTCTTTGGTTTTATTCAGCTGTTTCTCATTTCTCAGAACGCCACACTGATAAAGCAAGAGGTGGGTTCAATCCGCAGTGGGAAACCACGATTTGTTGGTTTTTTTTCGTTCTGGTTTGTTTAGTGGCCCAGTGGGTCATTTGTGTTAGAGCGCTGAACTCATAACGCAAAGGCTGGGGTTCAACCCTCGGGCGAGTCTTTTTTTTTTTTTCTTTTTTTTAATAATTTTATTGAGTGGTCCATTGGCATAGTTGTTCGAGCACCATACACGACAACTTAGGGATCGGTGTGGGTTTTGTCGTGTCGTGTTGTGTCGTTCGTGTCGTGTTGTGTTGTGTTGTCTTGACTTCTCTCGTCCCTGCCTTGTCATGTCTGGTCTTGTGTTCTTTTGTGTTGTTTTCAAATATTGATGCACTATATATGATTTCTTTCAGTGTAGCGAAGGCTAGTTTTCAAACAGCATGGATATGGCTCATTTCAAACCGTAGTAAACAGACAACCTTCTCATCTTCTTGCTCTCTCTGTTTCTGTCTCTGTCCCTGTCTCTGTCTCTCTCTGTCTCTCTCTGTCTTTATATCTG
>JAPXFY010000017.1:49449956-49464956 GCA_030674185.1 Monoplex corrugatus
ATGGATGATGAAATTAGTGGTGATAGAACACACCCTTGTCGGATTCCATAGTTTACTTTAAACGAATTGGAAAGTTCACGTAGAATATGAACAACGTTTTCGCTATTGGAACATAATTATTGCTCTTGCGCTGTGAGGAGCTGGCCCTTCATTCTGAATGATTCCAACATTTCGCTATGTCTCACGCTATTTACAAAGTGAAATGCCATTTTATAGTCCACAAGGACGAGGTGGGACTGTCGCTGGTATTCATGCTTTTCTCTCAAAGTTGGTGAAGCGCGGAGACAGCATTTTCTGTTATATTTTGCGCTTTGATTAAGAATAGTTCCATCATGGTCCTTGCACATTGTTTTTAAATGTTGGCATAAATCTTGTTGACAAGGTTGAGAACAGATATACTCTGTCTCTGTCTCTCTCCCCCCCTCCCCCCTCCTTTTCTTTTCTTCATTTTTACCCCAAGCTGGCGCTACAACTGCTCCCTGTCAAAACAAATCTAGCATTACCGAGAAAACGAAGTGTTTCTAACTGTCCTTGGACTTTCAGACACATACAAATAATTAAGTCAGGTGTGAACACATACACGCTTACTTAGCTTATATGTCATAGGTACACACACGCGCACAAACAGACAGACACACACACACACAGGCATACACACACACACACACACACACACGCACGCACACACACACACATACACACACACACACAAACACACATACACACACACACACACACGCATGCACGCACGCACACACGCACACGCACTCGCACACACGCGCACACACACACACATACACAAGCACACACACATACACACACACACACACACACGCACGTACGCACACACTCACACGCACTCGCACACACGCGCACACACACACACACAAGCCCCACCCCCCCCCCACATACACACACACACTCACGCACACACACACACACACACACTCACGCACACATACACACACACGCACGCACCCACGCACGCACTCACGCACGCACACACACAAACATGCAAACACACACACAAACACACACACACTCATACACACACACTCATACACACACACGCACACATACTCACACACACACACACACACATACTACACACACACACACACACACTCACACACACACACACACACACACACACATTCACAAACATGCGCCACTCAAAACTCCCGCCCCTTTCACACCTCAGTTCTACAGACCTATATCTGTATACATACATTCTGACAGACACCATGAGCGACATTAAACAAATTCCCTTTACTCCATTAACCGTTTGATTCCCGCACCCTATCCACCAAATGCAAAAACTTAACCCTTTGACTCCATCATCGATCTACCAGCTTCTTGCAGGAATCTTTCGGATTGGCTGAGGGAGTCAGAGAGTTCAGTTTGTGTTTTGCTAGCATGGTTAACAACGCAGGATGCTGGTGGACAAGGATAGGGGGGTCAAAGGGTTAAAACGAGTTTCCTTAGGGAGGTCTGAAGGTGGGCAAAAGAAGGGGGTGGAATATATTGGCATCTTTTGGAGATCGTGTCTGCCGATGTGGTTAATTTAGACTGACGTGTTTATAGTGCTGGCATTGATGCTTTAAGATTGTTTCCCCTTTTCTTTTCGTCGATCCCATAAATTTATTAAAAAAAAATGTGTTTGTGTCTTTGTTGTCTGCTTTGTATGCGTGCGTGCGTGCGTGCGTGCGTGCGTGTATGTGTGTGTGTGTGTGTGTGTGTGTTTGTGTTTGTGTTTGTGTGATGTGTGTGCGTGTTTGTGTGCGTACATGTGTGTGTGTGTGTGTGTGTTGTGTGTGTGTCTGTGTGTGTGTGTCTGTGTGTGTGTGTGTGTGTGTGTGTGTGTGTGTGTGTGTGTGTGTGTGTGTGTGGCGTCTGTCTGTCTATCTGCGTGTGGGTTTATGGTATTGGCAGTTGTTACTGTAAGTCGTGTCATCTATTTTTATCAGTCGCCTTTGTTTATTTCGTTCTTTGTTCGTTTGTTTGTTTATCTGCCTGTGATTGCTTATTTCTCCTTTTTTATGAATTTGTTTCTCTTTGTTTGCTTCGTGTGTCTAGATTTTTGTGTCTGTTTTTTTACTGTCTGTAGGAGTGTCTATCTTCCTATAAATGTGTGTGGGACCGAATGTTTACTACTCTCTTTGGTTGGATGCGAAGAAAGAGAGAGAGAGAGAGAGAGAGTGGGGAGAGAAAGAAAGGGAGAGAGAGAGAGAGGAAAAGAGAGAGAGACAGAGAGAAATAGAGAGAGAGGGGGGAGATAGATGGACAGAAAGAGAGAGAGAGGGGTATAGAGAGAGCGAGAGAGAAAGACAGACAGACAGACAGACAGAGAGGGGGGGGGGGGCGACAGAGAGAGCGACAGAGACAAACAGATAGATAGACAGACAGACAGAGAAAAGACAGATACAGATAGGCGCCTTACACTCAAATTTCGACCGAATAAAGTTGGATTTGGTACCAGTCACCGTGGTGTGGTGCGCAACCGAATAAAAACTGGAAGGTTGTGGGTTCAAATCCCCCCCCCCCCCCCCTGTCCTATTCAAGTCACCTTAAGATTTTTCTACGCCAACCGATTCCTGTCGAGACTTTTTAAAATGTTGTGAGCTTATTAGGAATTCTTGGACCACACAGTCGAATGTCATCCATTTCACAGACATGACCGAAGCAGCCTAAGAGATAAAGCAAGAAAAATAAAACAAGGATCGTTCAGCCGCGGCAGACATTCTTGACAAAACTAACATCCATTGAGGTTCTTTGCTCTTCTTTGCTCAAACTTCCCTGATCAACAAACCGCAGGTGTTTGTACCTCTCTGGCCTGGTGGACACCAAGATGTATCATGAAAGGAAGCGTCGTGTACAGCCCTGTTACTCAGTCCCAATCTAGAAACGGAATCCCAAAGCGGTATAGTCTCACGTCTATCGTAGGCGTCACGAGAACATTATGGCAAAGTTGTCGCAGAAGATTTGTGACACCGAGGAAGCTTTGAAAATGATCAGACGAAAAAATGTGTGTGTGGGGGAGGTGGGGTGGGGGTGGGTGGGTGGAAGGTTGTAGTGTTGGCGATGTCTAACTCTTTGACTCCCCGCACCTCCTTATTCACCAACTGCAAAAACTTAACCCTTTGACTCCCTCACCCGATCCACCAGCTTCCGAGGAAGCAGGAAGCTGGTGGATAGGGTGAGGTTGTAAAAGGGTTAAGTTTTTACTTTACTTTGCTAGCATGGTTGACAAGTAGGATGCTGGCTGAGAACATGCGAAATTCAAAGGGCTAAAAGGTGGACCGAAACGACCTAACAGATAAAGCAGGAAAAAATAAGATAAAGATTGTTTGGTGGACTAAGTTTTGTGGGATCAGTTTGACCGAAACGACCTGACAGATAAAGCAGGAAAAAATAAGATAAAGATTGTTCGGTGGACTAAGTTTTGTGGGATCAGTTTGACCGAAACGACTAACAGATAAAGCAGGAAAAAATAAGATAAAGATTGTTTGGTGGACTAAGTTTTGTGGGATCAGTTTGACCGAAACGACCTGACAGATAAAGCAGGAAAAATAAGATAAAGATTGTTTGGTGGACTAAGTTTTGTGGGATCAATTTGACCGAAACGACCTAACAGATAAAGCAGGAAAAATAAAATAAAGATTGTTCAGTAACCACAGCAGACATTGTTGACAAAACTAACATCCATTTACGAGAAACACAATCACACAAGCCTCTGGGACCGTGTGTGGCTGAGGTGTTATATGAATAACATCAACAAAGGGACAGGCTGATAAGATGGACAAACAGACAAACGGACAGACGGACAAATACATGTAAACAAACAGAAACAGACAAGCGGACAGACAAACGGAAAGACAAGACAGAACAGACAGACAAAACAGACAGCCAGAGAGAGAGAGAGAGAGTGAGAGAAAGAGAGACAGAGAGAGAGAGAGAGAGGCAGGAAGGGATAGAGACAGAGACAGACAGACAGACACAGACAGAGACAGATACAGACAGACAGACAGAGCAAGAGAGAGAGAAAGAGAGATAGAAAGAGAGAGAGAGAGAGAGAGAGAGAGAGAGAGAGAACCAGCCAGCCAGCCAGCCAGACAGACAGACAAACAGAGAAGATAGAAAGACAGACAGAGACAGACAGACAAGACAGTCAGCTCTGCTTCAAATTTGATTTATCTACAAATTTTTGGCTACAGATGTTCCGCAATCGATCTGTGTTCGTTTAATGTGTCTGGTCCATACAAGTGGAGCGACCTTCCCCTGTTCCCCTGTCCCTTCTACGAATACAAACATGTTGTTCTTTCAAGTCTGTCTTACATACATACATTTTTTTGTCCAAGAGTTGTCCACCCTCTCCCTTCATCCTTAACCCCCCCCCCCTCCCCATTCCCCATCTCAGTCCTGTGTTGCTGGCTTTCGCTTTCCAGTATGGAGTTGTTTTGCCTCTGCTTCTTTTAACCCTTTGATCCCCCGTACCCTATCTACCAACTGCAAAAACTTAACCCTACGACTCCCTCATCCTATCCACCATCTTCCTTCAGAAAGCTGGTGGATAGGGTGAGGGAGTCATAGGGTTAAGTTTTTGCTTCTGCAGGAACTGTTTCTTGGCTAGGTGAAGGGTCAAAGGGTTAAGTTTGTTGTAGCATGTAGACGTGCAGTTTTTGCATTGCAGAAGCTGGTGGATGGGAGTGGATTCAAGGGTTAAGTTTTTGCTTCTGCAAGAAGCTGGTGGATGGGGTGAGGGACAAAGGTTAAATTTTGCTTTGCAGCATGTTGACAATGCAGGATGTGGTGGACAGGTGAGCAAGGATTTGCTTGTGCAGGTGACAAGAGATGCTGATGGACAGGGTGCAGGATGTTGGTGGACAGGGTGCAGGATGCTGGTGGACAGGGTGCAGGATGCTGGTGGACAGGTGGATTTGGGTGGACAGGTGCAGATGTGGTGGACAGGGTGCAGGATGTGGTGGACAGGGTGCAGGATGTTGGTGGACAGGGTGCAGGATGTGGTGGACAGGGTGCAGGATGTTGGTGGACAGGGTGCAGGATGCTGGTGGACAGGGTGCAGGATGTGGTGGACAGGTGCAGGATGTTGGTGGACAGGGTGCAGGATGTGGTGGACAGGGTGCAGGATGCTGGTGGACAGGGTGCAGGATGTTGGTGGACAGGGTGCAGGATGCTGGTGGACAGGTGCAGGATGCTGGTGGACAGGGTGCAGATGTGGGTGGACAGGTGCAGGATGTTGGTGGACAGGGTGCAGGATGTTGGTGGACAGGGTGCAGGATGTTGGTGGACAGGGTGCAGGATGCTGGTGGACAGGGTGAATGATGTTGGTGGACAGGGTGCAGGATGTTGGTGGACAGGGTGCAGGATGTTGGTGGACAGGGTGCAGGATGCTGGTCGACAGGGTGCAGGATGCTGGTGGACAGGTGCAGGATGTTGGTGGACAGGGTGCAGGATGTTGGTGGACAGGGCAGGATGTTGGTGGACAGGGTGCAGGATGTTGGTGGACAGGGTGCAGGATGCTGGTGGACAGGGTGCAGGATGTTGGTGGACAGGGTGCAGGATGTTGGTGGACAGGGTGCAGGATGTTGGTGGACAGGGTGCAGGATGTTGGTGGACTGGGTGCAGGATGTTGGTGGACAGGGTGCAGGATGCTGGTGGACAGGGTGCAGGAAGCTGGTGGACAGGGTGCAGGATGTTGGTGGACAGAGTGCAGGATGCTGGTGGATAAAATGAGGGAGTCAGGGGGCTTGGGTTTTTTTCCTGCAGGAAGCTGGTGGATAGGATGAGGGAGTCAAAGGGTTAAGTTTTTTCTTTAACTAGCATGGTTGACAATGCAGGATACTGATGGAGGGGAGGGGGGGGGAGCGGGAGTCAAAAGGTTAAGTTTTGTGACTGCTAGTGAATGTCTGCGTAGACACACTTGTGAGCTTTGATTTGACATACGTCAAGAATCAGCGTCTTTGATGATAGTAATCTTTATTATTCTAGACACACTCCGAACATCTTTAACATTAGTCACAACAAAGTGATGGATTATCCCACAGATATCTGGGTATGTCAAGCTCAATCTCAATGGCAGTGTTGAACACTGGCCTGCTCGCTGTTCATCTTAACGTTTACATCATTCAAGACCTCACCAGCGCGTAGGGGTTTGTGCAGGATTGGGAAGTCTGTCAGATAACTGCTGGCAACTTTGGGTGGAGCACATATGGGGATTTTCGAGTGCAGTGAATCCGTCTTGAACAAACTTCAAACTCATTCTGGTGGTGTCCCCTGTGTTTCATAGGTCCCTTCTCTTACCCCTCTCCATTTCAAAACCCTACTCCGCGCATATGGTTTAGCCAGATAATTGCTGGCAGATTTGAGTGGAGCGCATATGGAATTGTCTGTGTACGATGAATCCCTCTTGAACAAACTCCAAACTTTAAACAGATACCGTGCAGCGACAAAGTGAATTCCTGGTTTTATGCACTAGCCGACCACGGAGGTCAAGTAATGGTTGTCTAACATCCTATACTTTTCACAACTACTTAGACACCTGTACAGACTGACCTGTTCATCCTAAACTCGTCATATTCAATTAAGGATCGCCGAGCAGATAAATGGCAAGGTTCTACAGCAGTCAAAACAAGTTGATCCATTCAGGACAGTGTTGTCTGAATCCATTGTCATTATCTCTTCCTGAGACTGCTTTAACAATTAGGAAACGGGTGATGGATACTCCTGATGGTCTGATGGAGGAGTAGGCACACTGGTTCTTTGTCACCTGGTATGGGTGTCCTTGTGGGATAAAAAAAAATCTGGAGGTGGATGGTCTTCAGCCAGCAAAGAAAACAAACAAGACAGTCTTGATGGAGGCAGACACAAGAAGATCATTGATAAGAAAGATTAGAAAAAGACAAGCAACATTTATAGACCATTTTATGAGAAAAAGGGAATTAGAGCACCTGGTCACAACAGGAAAGCTGGAGGGAAAGAGAGCACCAGGTAGACCCAGGGAGAAAATACTGGACGGACTTGCAGGGTGGCTGAGGACAGAGAGGGTGGAAGATGTGCTTGCAGTAACAAGGGATAGATACATATGGAGGGCCATGATAGCCAACGCCATGCGGCAGAGCGTTTGATGATGATGATGATGATGATGATGATATGATGATGATGATGATGATGATGATGATGATGATATGATGATGATGATGGTTTTCAGCAGGCGAAGTATGGAAAGAAATACTGCAGCCTTGGGTTCTGCTTCTGCCGGTCTCTTTTCTGTTGAATATAGATATATTGCGCTGCTCGGATGTTATCGTTTCCCTGCGTGCATAGTTGTCTCCAGCTTATCTGTGTGCTGCAGTGCCTTCCCAGCTGGTGGTGCTGATGCCACAGCTGACAAAGTTGGCTTCAAAATATCCTCAAACCATCACGTATCATTTCTATGCTGATAACTCCCAGCTCTACAACAGTGTATCTCCTGAAAATCTTTCAACTCTTCTTTCCGAAGCTTCTGACTGCTAGGTGGAGATCCAGAATTTGGTAATACAGAGTAAGCTGTAACTGAAAAAACGTATCAGACTGAAGCAATGCTCTCTGGCGCAAAGCACAACCTTGTCAACGTAAACGTTTGTTCTATCCAACTAGATGACAATTCTATTGTACTCCCTGAATCAATCTTGGGGTTATTCTCGATCCTCAATTCTCGATGCAGAAATTCATGATACAGATTTGTGAATTTTTTAACGTCAGCTGCAACGTTTCAGCTCTATTCGCCATTCTGTTTCAACTTCAGCAGTATCTAAACTTGCGACTTCTATGATTTTGTCTCGCCCTTCCCTTCAGCTTGCGTGTGCTTCGTGCTGTGGAATTTTTGATCGTTGTTCGGTTATTCCTTTGGAGAGTGATGAGAGTGTGCGCTTTGATTTGATTCTTGCATCAAGATTTAGCGCCTTCAAGATATAATTACGACTATTAATATTGTTATTATTATCTTTTTATCTCTTTAGTGGGCTTTACTGATCACGGTATCCTTGCTTCAGCTTTCCATACAGGAACACATTTTGCATGCGCTTGTCTTACGAATGGACAACGTGTCCTGTCTAACGAAGCTGGCATTTGATGTGTAGACGCTCTATAACCTTTCAGAACTTGAAACGTATAGTGGCACAAAAAACACCACTGTGATTTTATTTGTGGAGAGATTTGCCTAAGCTTTGGTGTGTTGAAAAGAGAATAGATCAAGCTTTAGTTTAACGCAGTCAGTAGTTATGTTGATGTCGATGCTGAATGACGCACTGTTATTCAGAGCTACCTCAGACGTCACCTGCATAGAGTTGAGGGCCATATAACTCTGTTGTGACTGGCATTGCCTCATTGTTTTACTGTGCTGGACTGAGGTTTCCTTCAGACAATTTGAGGCACATGGGTACTTTTCTGTTTTGTTTTGTTTTGTTTACTAAAAAGCATATCTTATTATTGACAAAATTTACAAGAAATTTTATGTACTTACGGTGAAATGATTTTGGAATTTGAATCTGTCAAAATAAAATCTGTACAATGAAGTATTTTTGTAGCGTAAGTTGTTATTCGGTTTTGTGTGTTTGTTTGTTGTTGTTGTTTTTTTGTTATGGTCAATACCATTATCATACCCATCACTAGCACTTCTTGAAGTCACTACCACATCTGTTTCATCCTCTCCTGAATCACTTTCTTCCTCAGAAACTTCATTTTCTCCTCACCAGAATTGTTGTCATGAAGGTCGAGCAGTCACATGATTTCGTCACGCATGATACCACGAGCTCTTGGCAATTTTTGTTGTTGTTGTTGTTGTTGTTGTTGTTGTTTTCAACTCGGCTAAAATGTTGTACTGATAGCATGCAAAATGTCAACAGTGCTGCGTGAACTTAAATTGATCTCCAAGCGTCATTCTTGTCCGATGAAGATGACCATGCAGATATTTGCGTTAGAAGGCGCCGGCAGGCCTGCTACCTCTCTGTCTTCAGCTTTATAATAAACGGACAAATTGCAGTATCCTGTACTTATCCGTAACTAACAGATATTACAAATCAGTGACGCATAGAGCAACATCAGACACTGCCTCGTAGCAGACAGTTAACGATCACGAATCAGGCACAGAAAAGATGAGAGTACTTACAAGAAGGAACTTACTGTCAGGAGCGTATATTCAAGTAAGAGTACATAAAGGTACATGTCCTCAGCTCAACCCTAAGAGAGAGAGAAGGCAGAGTTGTCTCTTTTGCAATGGTGCGGACAAACAAGCAAACAAACAAACAAATAAACAAACAAACAAACAATCCAATAAGCCAACAAACAAACAAAAACCCAAACAAACAACAAACAAACGAACAAACAAACAAACAAGCAGATAGACAAACAGACAGACAAACAGACGGACAAACGAAAACAAACATAAACACCAGTAAACATTAAAAAAAAAATACTGGACGGAAATCTGCTGTCTGGTCTGCAAGGTCACAAATGAAACAGAAATGTCTGAGGCAAATACCGCTTAGGAAAAAAAAAAAAAAAAAAAGGTTGGGGGAGGGAGGGTGGATGGGGCGAGAGAGAAAGGTTCTATGTGACCCTCCCAGAGCACGAAAACAAGGGAGAGAAATGGGTGGAAGGGACGAGAGAAAAAAAATGTTCTATGTGAATCTCCCAGAGTGGTCTCTCTGCGTTCACATCCTCTATAAGTCTGTTTTCTTTTTAATTTACTTTTCAATGGTGTTTTTACTTCGTTGTTTGTATACTTGTTTATTTTTTTATGTTTCCATGTTTGCATGTTAGTCTGTTTGTTCGTATTTGTGTGTACGCGTGTGAGTGTGTGTGTGTGTGTGTGTGTGTGTGTGTGTGTGTGTGTGTGTGTGTGTGTGTGTGTGTGTGTGTGTGTGTGTGTATGTGTGTGTGTGTGTTGTGTGTGTGTGTGTGTGTTGTGATGAGAGTGCGTTATTATTGTTATATTATTATTATTATTATTATTGTTATTATCATTATTATATTATATTATTATATTATTATTATTATTATTATTATTATTATTATTATTATTATTATTATTATTATAACAAAGACGACAACCGTGAAACTGAGATTAACCCTTTGACTACCGCACCCTGTTCACCAGCATCCTGCATTGGCAACCATGCTAGCAAAGCAAAAACTTAACCCTTTGACTCCCTCACCCTATCCACCAACTCCTGCAGAAAGCTGGTGGAGAGGGTGAGGGAATCAAAGGGTTAAGTTTTTGGCAGTCGGTGGATAGGGTGTGGGAGTCAAAGGATGAAAAGGATTTTGACACCATAGTGTTTTGATCCCGATGGGCCTGATGTCAGTAAACATCATACCTAGACCAGACCTAACCTGTGGGTAAACGGCGATTATTTTTTTTTTTTTTTATTTCCTTGATTTTAGCATCATACTAGACCAGACCGACTGGTGGATAAACGGTGATGTATTTTCTTATTTTCTGGATTCAAGATGTGTGTAGACATGCTGTGTGTACCTCTGCCCCCCATCCCCCCTACCCCCCCCCCCCCCCCCCCCCTGTGTGAACCATTCAACGCATACACGCATTCCGAAAGGGGGAAGATTGTGCGGAGCGTTTAAGTCAATTTATTACACTGGCTAGGTTGCTCCGACGTTCCCGCGAAACTTGTGTATTTTGAAGACTCCTTTTTCCATTTAAGATCGAGGACTGGAATTTCCTCCCGTGCCCCCCATTTTTTCCCTCACATGTTTCAGCGTTTACTGGCTTTTCAAGTGCTTGGCTTTCTAAAAGTCATCTGTCATTAGAAGAGTGCTGTTGTACTGAATCTGCCAGAGAGCTCTTCATTTCTTCGTCTTCTTCTGTTTTTGTTTTATATTCTCCTCTGTCTCTCTGTGTTCTGTCTGTCTCCCTCTCTGTCTCTGTCTCTGTCTGTCTGTCTGTTGTCTTCTCGTCGCTCTCTGTCTCTCTCCCCTGTCTCTCTCTGTGTCTCTCTATATCTCTGTCTCTCTATATCTCTTTATCTATCTTGTCTCTGTCCTCTCGTCTCTCTCTGTCTCTGTCTTCTGTCTGTCTCTCTCTCTTCTTCTTTCTGTCCTCTGTCTCTTTCTCTTTCTCCGTCTCTGTCTCTGCCTTTGTCTTCTCTCTTCTCCTCTCTGTCTCTGTCCTTTTCGTCTTCTCTCTCTGTCTCTGTCTCTCTCTCTGTCTCTTTCTCTTTGCTCTCTCTGTCTTCATATCTCTGTCTGTCTCTCTGTCTGCTGCTCTTGTCTCTGTTCTCTGCTCTGTCTCTGTCTGTGTCTCTCTCTCTCTCTCTCTTCTCTCTCTTCTCTCTCTCGTCTCTCGTATTGTCCTAGCCGATGTCTCTCGTTCTTCTCCCCTCTCTCTCTCTCTCTCTCTCTCTCTCTCTCTCTCTCTCTCTCCTCTCTCTCTCTCTCTCTCTCTCTCTCCCAGCGTCTGCTAAAACTGCTGCCTGGGGCAAAATTCATGCGGGGCGAATTTTTGGCATGCTGCGGCAATTTTAATTTGTCACTGTCACTATTGGGCCCGTGCACTTTTGCGAAATGGATTCTGCAAGTTTTCACACATTCGCAGACACGTGTACAGGCATGCACGTGTTTACAGGCACGCCCATGTCCGCACGAGAGTGCATATGCACGTGCATGCACACACACAACAACATACACAACTATCACACGCGCGGGCACTCACCGACCTATTTGCATGCACTCACACATATTCGCATTCTCTCATACTTCATCTTCCTCTAAACACACAGACAGTACACACACACACATCACACACACACACACACACACACACACACACACACATACCACACACATACACACACCACACATACACAACACACAACACATACACACACACACACACCACACACCACAACACCCACCACAACAGATACACACAACACTCACACATATTCGCATTCTCTCATACTTCATCTTCCTCTAAAACAACAACACACACACACAACAATACACACACACACACACACACACAGACACACACACAACACACACACACGACACACACACCACACACACACACTATACGCACACACAACACACAACTACACACACACCACACACACACAAAAGACAACACCACACACCGCGCGCGCACAGTACACACCATACAATCACCACACACCATACAAACACAACACACACAAACTGAACACACACACACACACACACAACGACACACACACACACACACACACATCATATCACATAGATCACACACACACATAACACACACACAAACGCACGACTGGCAACATCACTAAACGACAACCACACAAGCATAGCACCACCAACGAACCACACGACATCTCATTCGTTCCTAACATTTAAGCATCGTGCAAAGCCGTGAGATCACTTAGAACGAAACATCAGCAAAGTGCCGTGACCCCAGACCACTGGATATCATCAGGTATTATTGGGCAAGCTATTAAAGCTGCTGACCGAGCTTCAGGTAAGTCGCAAAAAAACTAACTGATAAGAGAGAGAGAGAGAGAGAGAGAGAGAGAGAGAGAGAGAGAGAGAGAGAAAGAATGAAACAGAGGAGACAGAGGGGGAGAGAGAGATAGAGACGAGAGAGAGAGAGACAGAGACAGAGAAAGAGAGAGAGATAGAGGGGGAGACAGACAGGCAGACAAACAGACAGACAGACAGACTGAGAGAGAGAGCGAGAGATACAGACAGACAGAGAAAGAGAGAGACAGAGGAGATGACAAGAGAAGAGAAGAAAAAAGAAGAGAATAGACAAGAAGAGATAGAGAGAGATAGAAAGAGAAAGAGAGAGAGAGAGAGACAGAGAGAGAGACAGAGAGAGAGACAGAGAGAGAAATAGAGAGACACAGAGACGTGAAGAGAGTGAGAGGGAGAAAGAAACAGAGAGAGAAACACACACACACGCTCACAACAGAGAGAGAGAGAGAGACAGAGACAGACAAAGAGAGAGAAAGAGAGAAACAAGAGACAGAAAAACAAAGAGACAGAGATGCCCTGGGGCGTTGTAATCCAATGTCTATCTGGTTTGTGGGACAGATGAGTTCTTTGCTCGAATCCCAAGGTACAAATTAACACGATACGGGGGCCGTTGGGATACCTTGAATGCCGCAATGCGCTGTATCTCTCTGGACTGAAGGAAAGACAAGTTTCATGTTTCAATCCCTAGGAAACATTAATACGATAAATGAACCGCAGGATAATCGGAGGTGCTGTGGTACCCTTTATCATCATCATCATCATCATCATGTGCCCTGCCGCATGGCATTGGCGATCATGGCCCTTCATACGAATCTGTCCCTTGTCGCTGCAAGTAAATCTCCCACCCTCCCTGTCCTCAGCCACCCTGCAAGTCCGTCCAACACTCTCTCCCTGGGTCAACCTGGTGTTCTCCCTCCCTCCAGCCCTCCTGCCGTGACCAGGTGCTCTAATTCCCCTTTCCTCACAAAATGTCCTAGGAATGTCGCCTGTCTTTTTCTAATCTTCTTTTTCAATTATCTTTTGTGTATCTGTCTCGTTTGTTGTCTTTGCTGTCCCTGGAACTCTCAACGTTCTTTCTAAGAACCACATTTCAGTCGCCTCAAACCCGCTCGGGCTTCGCGTGCCGACCATTCACGCCTCACAACTGTATAACATTATCGGTTCTATATAACATTCAAGAACTCTCCTCCTGATGTTAATTGACAAGCATTTGTCGGCAAGAATGCTTTTCATCCTCCAGAACGCCGTCTTGGCTTGGCCGATCCTGCTGGCCACCTCTGATGTGCATCCGCCATCCGGTGAGATGATTGTTTCCAGATATCCAAACCCATCAACATGTCTCAAAGTTGTGCCATTTGCTGTCATTTTGCATGAATGGATTTCATGTCTTTTCCTGATTACCATGACCTCAGTCGTCCTGCCATCCAGCTACAGCCTTCCAGTTTTGCTTTCGATTTCTATCATATTCTCAAGGATTTGTGGGTCACTTTCGTTCTCCACAATCAATACGGTGCCATTGAGCAGCAAAGGCTGTTTGTCGTCTTTCCATCCAACTTTCATCCCAGGGCATTCTTCTACGTTTCTCATGATGGTTTCGCCGTAAAGTGAAAACAAAATCCGGCGACAGAACACAACCCTGCCCGACCCCTCTGTCGATACGTTGGAAAGGGGCCTACCCTATATATATATTTGCTGAATTATTGAAACAACCCACATTCAAGACCTTGGGTGATGATGGTCTGTCGGTTCGAAAATGACAACTGTGTGCAAGGGTTAACTTGAAGGTGACTGCAGAGTCCAAGGCGGGAAGGGCAAAGACGTGCACAACGGTGGCAGGGAAACTGGCCTGGAGGTTTGGGTGCTTCTACTGCTGCCTTCGTTTTTTGCACGGGCCTCAGTGATGCTGTCACGTTGGTTATCTTCAAATGTCTCTGTTGCTTCGGGCGTCAGGGCACACCATCCAGTTCCATCCTGTGCGCACTCTTCAAGCTGCTTCGGGTCCATTCCGGTGTGGGCGATGTTGGCCTTGATGCAGTCTTTGAAACGTTCAAATGGCCTACCTTGCTTTCTCTTTCCCTTACAGAGCTCGCCAAAGAGAAGTTGCTTTGGGATTTTGTCATTGTCCATCCGGATGACATGCCCCTCCCATTGTAAGGTAGAGAGCTTTCAGGATCATGGCTTCGATGCTAGTGGTCCTTGGGTACAAGTAGAGTAAAAGACACCGAAACAAGAATACCACGACATTTCGCAGTTTACTAGCTCTTTCCTTTGCGGGACAGATGGGTTCCAAGTTTGAATCCCAAGATGAACATACACTATGATAACAGAGTCACCATGATACCTGAGGTTTCTAGTTTACTTTCTGTAAGTGCTGTGGAACAGGTGAGACCTGGTTCTAATCCCATGATCACTGTGCACATGGCATATTTGACGTTAGTCTATATGTAATTCATTCCGAGCGCTGTGACG
>JAPXFY010000017.1:49469956-49487456 GCA_030674185.1 Monoplex corrugatus
CTCCTTAAACTATATGTTAATCAGAGGTTCACCAAGCACATATAGTACATTCTTTTGGCAGTGGATTGATTGCTCATATTTTTCATATCTGTCCATCTATCCGTTTGTCTGTCTGTTTGTTTGCCAGCGTTTGTGTGTTCAGATGTCTCTCTCTCTCTATCTTTAACACACACACACACCACCACACACACACACACACACACACACACACACACACTCACACACACACACACACACACACTCACACACACACACACACACACACACACACACACACACACACACACACACACACACACACACACATTTATCAATCATCAATACTGCATAGAAAGACATGGATCTAAAGGAAGGGACAGACCATGAAAGACCTGGGACGGCAGCATGAAAGAGACTTTGATTTCAGGATAGTGTGAAAGAGACGGCATTTCTCCATCTCTCTACCCTTCCAGCCCACTGGTAACTGTCATGTTTCTCTCCCCAGAACCCATGATGGTGCCAGTGGACATATAAAAGGAGAAGAAAAAATAATCAATATTTGATTTTAACACACAACAGGAATCCATTGGAAAACTAGAACACACATCCACAGAAGGTTTTAATCAAAAACAAATTCTGACAGCTTCGACTCTGCATGCTGACTCCATAGATTCTTCCTGCAATGGGTTGATTGCTGTCTCTGTCTCTGTGTCTGTTTCTCACTGTCTCTCTGTCTGTCTGTCCCTCTATATCTCTCTCTCTATCTGTTTATGTCTGTCTGTTTGTGTGTGTGCATCTGTTTGTCTGTCTGTCTGTCTGTCTGTTTGTCTCTCTCTCTCTTAGAGTGTCTATAGATCTCTGTTTTTCTGTCTTTGTGTCTGCCCCTGTCGCGGTTTCTGTTGGTATGTCTGTCCATCTGTCTGTCTGTCTGTCTGTGTATGTCAGTCTGTCTCTCTCCATCCCTTCTCTCCCCTCTCTTTCTCTCTCTCTCTCTCCCCCTTTCCCTCTGTATCTCTTTCTCTCTCTCTCTCTCTGCCTCTGTCCATCCATCTGTTTGTATGTATGTCTGTCTGTCTGTCCAGATCTCTCTCTCTCTCTCTCTCTCTCTCCCTCTCCCTCTATATGTCTTTCCCTCTCTCTTTGTCTCTGTCCATCCATATGCCTTTATATCTGTCTGTCTGCCCATGTGTCTGTCTCTCTGTCTGTCTAGATCTCTCTCTCTCTCTGTCTCTCTTGCCCCCCCCCCCCCCCCACTATATCTCGTTCCCCCTTTCTCTGTCTCTGTCCATCCATCTGTCGTTATGTCTGTCAGTACGTCTGTCCATTTATCAGTCTGTCTGTGCTTTTGCCAGTCTAGTGTCTATATCTCTCTATCTGTCTGTCTGTCTGTGTGTCTGTCTTACAACACACACACACACACACACAACACACACACACACACACACACACACACACACACACACACACCACACACATTTATCAATCATCAATACTGCAAAAAAAACAACACAAAAAAACATGGATCTAAAGGAAGGGACAGGCCACGAAAGACCTGGGACGTCAGCATGAAAGAGGCTGATTTTAGGACGGTGTGAAAGAGACGGCATTTCTCCATCTCTCTACCCTTCCAGCCCACTGCTGACTGTCATGTTTTTCTCCCCAGGAACCCATCATGGTGCCAGTGGACATATAAAAGGAGAAGAAAAAAAATCAATATTTGAATTAAAGAGAGAGAGAGAGACAAGAGAGAGAGACAGAGAGAGAGAAAGACAAGAGTCAGAGAGAGACAGAGAGAGACAACAGAGACAGACAGACAGAGAGACAGAGAGGACAGAGGAGAGACAGACAGAGACAGAGAGAGACAGAGAGAGAGACAGAAGAGAGAGAGAGAGAGAAACAGAGACAGAGAAAGAGAGACAGAGAGAAGAAACAGAAACAGAGAGACAGAGACAGAGACAGAGAGTGAGAGAGAGAAAGAGAGAGAGACAGAGAGAGAGAGAGAGAGGTGGAGTTTGACACAGATAAATAACCCACCACAGGAATCCATTGGAAAACCAGAACAAACATCTTCAGAAGGTTTTAATCAAAAACAAATTCCAACAGCTTTGACTCTGCATGGTTCCTCCATGCTGACTCCACAAAATCGCCATGCAGTGGAACTTTTTTTCCTCTCTCTCCTCTCCCCTTTCTCCTCTTTCTCTCTCTCTCTCTCCTCTTTTCTCTCTTCTCTCTCTCCTCTCTCTCTCCTCCTCTCTCTACTCTCTCTTCTATCTCAAATTCTCTTTGATCATCTTCTCTTTTCTACTTCTCGTTGCTCTCTTTCTTCTCTGTCTTTCTCTCTCTCTTTCTCTCTCTCTCTTCTCTCTTCTCTCTCCCTCCCCCCTCTCCTCTCATTTCTCCCTTCTCTTAAAAAGTGCTACTTAATTAGAGGTGATGCAAGCAAATTTTTAGCTGGTGATTCATCTTCATGAATTTTCCATCTGTCATGTTTGTTCCTGTAGTCTGTCCTGTTTCTTTCTGCCTCTCTTTTCTTCCTCCTGTCTCTCTTCTCTTCCTCTTCCCCCTATCTCTCTCTAATGGGTTTCACCCTTCTCAATATAAAATGATACGTTTTGACTGTGAGGTTAATGCACGTCAGCTATAATAACTATTTTCCTGGTGATCTTTCCTCATAGAATTTAACGCATACAGTGAATTTTGTTGGGTTACTATAGAAACCAATAGTTCCAGTACAGCATATCTTTTACAATTTGGTTCTTTCATTTTGAAAGCTAGTTCGTGAAATGAATTTGATAATAGGGTAACCATTAACAGCAATATAACTTTAGAGTAGTTTCCTAGTTCCTTGAAGCTAAATGCAGCAGCAAAGACAATAGGGTTAAATCCAATGTTCTGTAATATGGTTATCTTTTGTTAAAATGGTACATTCTTTATAGAGTGGGTGTCAGTATTTTCATGAAAATTGCCGCGACATCAATAACAGAATTTATGATAATAGTTGTAATGTTGGTTTCTATATGTCTTAAACATTTTGGCCTCTGTCTGTCTGTCTGTCTGTCTGTCTGTCTGTCTTTTCTCTCTCTCTCTCTCTATATATATATATATATATATATCTCCTTTCTCTCTGTCTCTGTCTGTCTGTCTCTGTCTATCTGTCTGTCTCTCTCTCTCTTTCTCTCTTTCTCTCTCTCTCTCTCCTCTCTCTATCTCTCTGTTTCTGTCTCTCTGTGTCTCTGTCTCTGTCTCTCTCTATCTGTCTGTCTCTCTCTCCCTCTCTCTCTGATTCAACACTACTATCATTTTGATGTCTTTATGCCATTTAAAGGTTGAAGGGAAACAGTGAAACAAGCATCGTTATATTGATGGCCTTCAAAAACATTCCATTTGCGGCCATGTATGTAATTTACTTCCTTTTTTTTCAAATAGAATATTTATACAACGACTAGCTATAGTATCATCTTATTTGTTACATTAAAAAAAAACCCGAGAGAGAGAGAAAAGAGAGAGAGAGAGAGAGAGAGAGAGAGAGAGAGAGAAGAGAGAGAGAGAGAGAGAGAGGAGAGAGAAGAAAACTCAACATGAAAGTGTGAATGCCGATAAGAGAAGTGTGTCAAAATGTGTCTGTGGATTCAGCTAGTCTCCAAAGATTGGTTTGTGATTCGCTCGAGAATGAATCGAGAATATTTGTATTGATTCATACTAACACTAAAAATATATGTTTTAGTTTGATGATTTGGTTGCATGGAAATATGCAGAATCCTTTGGAACAAGTTAGAAATGATAAGGAAACACGTAGAATACATTAGGTCTTTCTAGAATGTTCCGGAAATTGTAAACAAATTTAATCTGTACTATGATTGGCTAGAACTACAGAATAATTTAGAAAGAGAAGCTTCAAGAATGCGGCTATGATTGGCTGAAAATCTAAGGAAATGCCGGAAATATTCTGAAACTTTCCATGATGCTATAAATAAAGCGTAATTTTGGGTCGAGAGATGAGCGATCAAAAGAATTAAAGTGTGAGCCTGCTGTCAGAGATGAGAAGTCGCTGTTGATTCGTGGAGTTGCTGCGTGTAGATTTGAGGGCTGAAGAAGACGAATTTTGCAAACTACGAGTGGTGCATTGGATGTGTGAAGTATTTACCCAGTTCCTGTTATGTATTCTACATTCTTCGAATAAAGGATTACTTTCGTTTAACCTAGACTGGTGTATTCTGTCTCTGAGAAGAATGATCAACTGCTGGATCTTTACGATCCTGCACAAGCTGCAAGACATTACCAGTCACCTACATCATTACATGTGACATTATTATTGTTGTTTTTGTTATTATTAAAGGTTGACATGCATTGATTCTTATGCGTGTTTTTGTCTCATGCTCGTGTTTCAAAGCGCGAAACCCATTGGTGTATATGTAACGTTAATATTCCATCATAATTTTATCATAGATCATGTTATAACTCGCTTTACTATTTATATTTTTTTCTCTCTCTGTGTGTGTGTGTGTGTGTGTGTGTGTGTGTGTGTGTGTGTGTGTGTTGTGTGTGTGTGTGTGTGTGTGTGTGTGTGTGTGTGTGTGTGTGTGTGTTTACAGTTTGTGTGTAGAGTAGACGGGACTAGCTGTAAGACAGGTCCAGTGGGACCTAATGCTACTGTTCTTGTGTAATAAAGAAGCCTGAAGTCTAGAGTGAAGTCTTTTCACTGTGAACTCGTCTTCCTTCTTTCGCATGTCTTTCATCTCTCCGCTTGTACCTTCATTAGTGTTGGATGGGGGGGGGGGGGAGGTGACTGTCATCAGATAGCCGTGAAGCCCGAACAAGAGAAATAGCATGTGATGTCCAAGGCCTTTTTCACGTCATTGATCCAGGCCTTCCTTTGTCTGCCTCTAGCTCTCTATGAAAGCTAAACAGCGCCTGGAGTGTACATTTCAATTCAGTTTCAAACCAACCAACTAATTAACCAGCCAACCAACCGACCAACCAACCAACCAAAAACTAACCAACCAATTAACCAACCAACCAATTAACCAACCAACCAACCAACAAACAAACAAACAAGCAAACAAACAAACAAACATACAAACAAACAAACTAGCATAACGAACATACAAACAAACAAACAAGCACAAACACAAAGAAACACACAAACAAACATACACACACATCAAACACACAACAAACGAACAAACAACAACAACAGGAATAACAAGACATCAAACATAACTTTAATATGTACTTGTTGCGATTTGCTTTGAAACTATATACAGATAATCAACTTAAATCGTAACACGAGCAAACTTGTGATCATTTTTCACACAAAATGAAAAGATGGCTTATTTCATCACATAAGTTGAAATTATCAAAAAGACGCAAACAGAAAAACATAAACAAAGCCAAAGTGGGATCTTTATTTCTCTCCATACTCATCACATTCGTTGCTTTCTCGGCAATGGCTTCCTGAAATGTTTTTGTATCACTTGTGTCGTTAAAAGCAGACAGTTAATTTTGTCGAGTAAAATATTTGTTTTTCTTTGCCTGTCTTCGTGTGTGGTTCTTTCTGTTTGTTTGTTCCTGTCATTGACAACTGTGATTTTTTTTTCTATTAGGGCTGAGAAAGTGTATCTGTATTTTCTCTTTGTTTTTGTTTGTTTGTTTGTTTGTTTGTTTTGCCATTTCAAGGAAGACAACCCCTCTTTCTCTGTTTTAGGACTTAGCGTACGTATCTGTGTTTACTGTCCTTAAATGAAGCAGATATTGGCAGTCGTTTTCTTCTTATGGAGGAATATGAATCCATAAATAGTACACAAACGTCAAGTATAATGTGATTTTTATTTAGACAATGTAGATAATATGAAGAACCTGGAGTATTAGACTAGTAATAACATACTAATAGGAACACAAACAAGTAAGACAGACTTTTTATTCCACAGAATCAACTGTTTGGTCTAAAATGATACAAACGAAACGGAAATCCACTCTTTCCAGGGAAATGTTGTGAAAAATTGTAACGGGAATCATCATGATCATCATCAACATCATCATCACCACCACCACCACCATCATCATCATCATCATCATCATCTCATCATCATCATCATCATCATCATCATGTGCCTTGCCGCATGGCGTTGGCGATCATAGCCCTCCATATGAATATATCCTTTGTCGCTGCAAGTACATCTCCCAACCTCTATGTCTTCATCCACTCTGCAAGTCTGCAAGTAACTGGGGCAGAGACAAAATCATGCTAGCTGTGTTTTGTTTCGATTGTTGTTTTCTGTTTGCCTGCCTCCTTCATTTAAAGTTGTGCTTTAGGATAAGCCTTCTGGCCAGTCTTGATCTTTTTTCCTTTTTGGTGGTTGTGATATATACGTCGCTGAATCCACGACTGGCATAGATGTGAAGGCAAGAGGTCTTGGGCTTGGTGCGTCAGCAGGTCATGGTACTGATTTGTGTGCGATAGCGGTCAATTGATGATGCTATGACTGCTTCTGTATATCGTGATAGCTCCAGTCTTTTTATTATTATCATTATTATTGTTATTATTATTATTATTATTATTATTATATTATTATTATTATTGTTATAATTATCATTTTTGTTATTATGTACACACATATATATATATATATATAATATATATATGTATACATATGTATATATTATATATGTACAATTATATATATATTATATATATATATATATGTGTGTGTGTGTGTGTGTGTGTGTGTGTATGTGTGTGTGTGTGTGTGTGTGTGTGTGTGTGTGTGTGTGTGTGTGTGTGTGTGTGTGTGTGTGTGTGTGTGTGTGTGTGTGTGTGTGTTAACTACTGTGTGTCATGTTCAGCGTTTGAATAGTTTTTGAAATTGAAAAAATCCTGCCAGTGTAAGTTTTGGTTGATTATTATTAGTGAGTTGTTGTTTTTTTAAATTGTCGTTAAAACAGTCAAATAATTAACCAACCAATCAGCCAACCGAACGACCAACCAACCAACACCAACCATCTAACCAACCAACCAACCAACCAACCAACCAACCAACAAACCAACCAACCAACCAACCAACCAACCAAACGAACAAACAAACAATAAAACGAAAGAAACAAACAACAACGACGACAACAACGAAACCTAAACTTGGACGCGATGCCTTGTTATTTCAACAGACCCTGTGATATTTTTAGTCCAGGACATAAACACAAAATGGCAGACTCCAAAACAAGTGTGACTGCCCGCGTTCAAGCAAACAGGAACCAGAAAAAAAAAAAACACGAAAGAAGAATTAGAACGCGTATTGAATACAACAAGACAAGACAGGCACACATTTTCGGTCAACTGGCCTTTGTCAAGCGTAAGAGTACAAACAAACAATGACCAGATACAAAAATTATGAGAAAAAGATTGAAACTTCCCTGCTGCTGGGTCCTGATCTGTTTTCTCCATATTTTTGTATCTTGTGTTTGTTTGTTTGTAATTTTACGCTCGACAAAGGCCAGTTGGCCGAAAACTTGCGCCTGTCTTGTCTTGTTGTATTAAGTATGCGTTCTTATTCTTCTTTCGTGTTTTTTTTTTTTTCTGGTTACAGGATGGCAGACACACAGAAACAGAGAACAAGACACAATTACAGACAAACAGATGGTCAGTTTAGTAAACAGACGAATCAACAAACCGACAGACACGGATATGTTGGATATAATGAAGCACTCATGTGATTATGGCTTTACCTTCAAAGATAAAACAAACAAAACAAATAAACAAACAAAACAGGATTCTCAATTTTTTTTGGTTCTTGTTTCCAAGCAAGACTCTCAAACATCAGTTAATCACGATTGCTTATAGCCTGCAACTTCAAATAAATAGAACAACATACTCAATAAGTGAAAAGAAAACTACTTGATTCATTAACTGCCTCAGTAAAACTGGATAACAGACTGACAAACACGGATAAACAAGTTGGGTCCAGACAAACAATCATTAAATAAAGAAGAAGAAGAAGAAGAAGATGTCGAAATAAAATGTCACAAAACATTATACCCAGGAAAACACAGCAGCTGGTTTCACATTCCCAAACAAGTCCTTCGTCAATTTCTTGGGAGAAAGCAGTCAACGAGGTAAAGTGGTTAATTAACCCAACATACAACTGACTAGTAAGACGGGGGTTCAAACTTCCACTACTCAAAAGCAATAGGTAGACAGACAGACAGCTAGACAGATAGATAGATAAATAGATAGATAGATAGATAAATAGATAAATAGATAGATAGATAGATAGATCGATATATAAATAAATAGATAGATATAGATAGATAGATCGATAGATAAATAGATAGATAGATAGATCGATAGATAAATAGATAGATAGATAGATAAATAGATCGATAGATAGATAGGTAGGTAGACAGCTAGACAGATAAATAGATAGATACATAGATGGATAGATGGATAGATACATAGATACATAGATACATAGATAGATACATAGATAGATCGATAGATAGATAGATAGATAGATAGATAGACAGCTAGACAGATAAATAGATAGATCGATAGATAGATAGACAGGTAGACAGCTAGAGAGATAAATAGATAGATAGATAGATAGATAGATAGATAGATAGATAGATAGATAAGTAGATAAGTAGATAGACAGATACATAGATACATGGATAGATAATCATTGTGAGATTATTCGGACCTGATCAGCATCTATGTATCGAGAGGTGATCGTATTACTGGCTCGATGAGAAGATTGGGACCATGCAGTCGAGTCTCACTCACTTTACAAATGTATCTCTCAGAGTCGGTTGATTACAGAATATACAATGAAAGTAAGCGTAGAATACAGTCACGTCACGCAGTCTCATTTCGAAAACTGAACTCTGTATCGTCATTATCCTCCATTCTCTTTATGATAACACCGTGAACAACTGAACTCTGTATCGTCATTATCCTCCATTGTCTTTATCATAACACCGTGAACAACTGAACTCTGTATCGTCATTATCCTCCATTGTCTTTATCATAACACCGTGAACAACTGAACTCTGTATCATCGTTTTCACCATCCTTGTTATCACAGCTTTGTGAGCATTTTAACTTTATATCATCAAATTCCCCCATTCTCTTCATCATAACATTGTGAACAATTGATTGGTTGCTTTGGTTCAGTTTTTAGGTCAGCATCCACCTCGAGTGATATGATCAACAAAGATAATCAATCATCCTGTGAGGTGGGGTGAAATAAACACTTGAACTCTACATCATTATTTTTTTCCACATTCTCGTGTTCATAACATTTTGAACGATTTAACTCTGTGTCAACACCGTGAAAAATTGAACTCTATAACCATCATTATTCCATTCCTGTTTATCACAACACCGTGAAGATATTGAATTCTTTATTATCATTTTTTCCCGTTATCGTTATCATAACATGGTGAACAATTCACCTATCTATCATCATTTTCCCTATTATCGTTATCATAACATGGTGAACAATTCACCTATCTATCATCATTTTCCCTATTATCGTTATCATAACATGGTGAACAACTGAACTTCATATCATCATTTTTCCCATTGCTGTTATCATAACATTGTGAACTATTGACCTATATATCATCATTTTCCCCCATTGTCGTTATCATAACATTGTGAACTATTGACCTACATATCATCATTTTCCCCATTGTCGTTATCATAACATTGTGAACTATTCACCTACATATCATCATTGTCCTAATTGTCGTTATCATAACATTGTGAACTATTGACCTACATATCATCATTGTCCCATTGTCGTTATCATAACATTGTGAACTATTGACCTATATATCATCATTGTCCCCATTGTCGTTATCATAACATTATGAACTATTGACCTATATATCATCATTGTTCCCATTGTTGTTATCATAACATTGTGAACTATTGACCTATATATCATCATTGTCCCCATTGTCTTCATCATAACATTGAACAATTGAACCCTGTATGTATATATCATTTCCCCCATTCTCTTTATCATAGCACTGTGAACAATTGAACTTTATATCGAAATTTCCCTCCATTCTCTTTATCGTAACATTGTGAACTTTGTATCATCATTTTCCCCATTGTCGTTATCATAACATTGTGAACTATTGACCTACATATCATCATTGTCCCCATTGTCGTTATCATAACATTGTGAACTATTCACCTACATATAATCATTTTCCCCATTGTCGTTATCATAACATTGTGAACTATTGACCTACATATCATCATTTTCTCCATTGTCGTTATCATAACATTGTGAACTATTGACCTACATATTATCATTTTCCCCATTGTCGTTATCATAACATTGTGAACAATTGATCTACATATCATCATTTTCTCCATTGTCGTTATCATAACATTGTGAACTATTGACCTATGTATCATCATTTCCCCCCATTGTCGTTATCATAACATTGTGAACTATTGACCTATGTATCATCATTTTCCCCATTGTCGTTATCATAACATTGTGAACTATTGACCTATGTATCATCATTTTCCCCCATTGTCGTTATCATAACATTGTGAACTATTGACCTATATATCATCATTTTCCCCATTGTCGTTATCATAACATTGTGAACTATTCACCTATGTATCATCATTTTCCCATTGTCGTTACCATAACATTGTGAACTATTGAACTACATATCATCATTGTCCTCATTGTCGTTATCATAACATTGTGAACTATTGACCTATGTATCATCATTGTCCCCATTATCGTTATCATAACATTGTGAACTATTGAACTATATATCATCGTTTTACCCATTGTCTTCATCATAACATTGTGAAAAAATCCACCTATAAATCATCATTTTACTCATTGTCTTCATCATAACATTGTGAACAATTGAACTCTATATGTATATATCATTTTCCCCCATTCTCTTTATCATAACATTGTGAACAATTGAACTTCATATCGAAATTTTCCCCCATTCTCTTTATCGTAACATTGTGAACTATTGACCTATATATCATCATTTTCCCCCATTGTCGTTATCATAACATTGTGAACTATTGACCTATATATCATCATTGTCCCCATTGTCGTTATCATAACATTGTGAACTATTGACCTATATATCATCATTGTCCCCATTGTCGTTATCATAACATTGTGAATTATTGACCTATATATCATCATTGTCCCCATTGTCTTCATCATAACATTGTGAACTATTGACCTATATATCATCATTGTCCCCATTGTCGTTATCATAACATCGTGAACTATTGACCTATATATCATCATTGTCCCCATTGTCGTTATCATAACATTGTGAACTATTGACCTATATATCATCATTGTCCCCATTGTCGTTATCATAACATTGTGAACTATTGACCTATATATCATCATTGTCCCCATTGTCGTTATCATAACATTGTGAACTATTGACCTATATATCATCATTGTTCCCATTGTCGTTATCATAACATTGTGAACTATTGACCTATATATCGTCATTGTCCCCATTGTCTTCATCATAACATTGAACAATTGAACCCTGTATGTATATATCATTTCCCCCCATTCTCTTTATCATAACACTGTGAACAATTGAACTTTATATCGAAATTTCCCTCCATTCTCTTTATCGTAACATTGTGAACTTTGTATCATCATTTTCCCCATTGTCGTTATCATAACATTGCGAACTATTGACCTACATATCATCATTTTCCCCATTGTCGTTATCATAACATTGTGAACTATTGACCTACATATCATCATTTTCCCCATTGTCGTTATCATAACATTGTGAACTATTGACCTACATATCATCATTTTCCCCATTGTCGTTATCATAACATTGTGAACTATTGACCTATATATCATCATTGTCCCCATTGTCGTTATCACAACATTGTGAACTATTGACCTATGTATCATCATTTTCCCCCATTGTCGTTATCATAACATTGTGAACTATTGACCTATGTATCATCATTTCCCCCCATTGTCGTCATCATAACATTGTGAACTATTGACCTATGTATCATCATTTTCCCCATTGTCGTTACCATAACATTGTGAACTATTGAACTACATATCATCATTGTCCTCATTGTCGTTATCACAACATTGTGAACTATTGACCTATGTATCGTCATTTTCCCCATTGTCGTTATCATAACATTGTGAACTATTGAACTACATATCATCATTGTCCTCATTGTCGTTATCATAACATTGTGAACTATTGACCTATGTATCATCATTGTCCCCATTATCGTTATCATAACATTGTGAACTTTGAACTATATATCATCATTTTACTCATTGTCTTCATCATAACATTGTGAACAATTGAACCCTATATGTATATATCATTTTCCCCATTCTCTTTATCATAACATTGTGAACAATTGAACTTCATATCGAAATTTTCCCCCATTCTCTTTATCGTAACATTGTGAACTATTGAGCTAGATATCATCATTGTCCCCATTCTCTTTATCATAACATTGTGAACTATTGAGCTATATATCATCATTGTCCCCATTCTCTTCATCATAACATTGTGAACTATTGACCTACATATCATCATTTTCCCCATTGTCGTTATCATAACATTGTGAACTATTGACCTACATATCATCATTGTCCCCATTGTCGTTATCATAACATTGTTAACAATTGATCTATATATCATCATTGTCCCCATTGTCGTTATCATAACATTGTGAACTATTGAGCTATATATCATCATTGTCTCCATTCTCTTCATCATAACATTGTGAACAATTGAACTATATATCATCATTGTCCCCATTGTCGTTATCATAACATTGTGAACTATTGACCTACATATCATCATTGTCCCCATTGTCGTTATCATAACATTGTGAACTATTGACCTATATATCATCATTGTCCCCATTGTCGTTATCATAACATTGTGAACTATTGGCCTATATATCATCATTGTCCCCATTGTCGTTATCATAACATTGTGAACTATTGATCTTCTTTAAACAGTGTTTTTCCTGATTTTGGCTAGTAGGTTGATCCTGCTTGACATTCTGGATGAAATTGTGCACAATGGGGTGTATGCCAGTGTGTGTGTGTGTGTGTGTGTGTGTGTGTGTGTGTGTGTGTGTGTGTGTGTGGTGTGTGTGTGTGTTGGTGTGTGTGTGTGTGATGTGTGGCTGTGTGTGTGTGGGTGTTGTGTGCGTGTGTTTGAAAATGGGGGGAGAGGGGTGGGCGGGGAGGGGGTGAGAGGGAGAGAGATTATTTGGTGTGTCTGTGTGGTTGTTGATTTCCTGTGGATAGTTTTTGATGAGTTTGTTTGTATTGTAGCCTGTTATTTGGTTTATATATGTATGGTTTACTGATGTAAAGCGCTTTGAGGTTTCGGAAAGCGCTCTATAAATGCACTATTATTATTATTATTATTATTATTATATATCATCATTGTCCCCATTGTCGTTATCATAACATTATGAACTATTGACCTATATATCATCATTGTCCCCATTGTCGTTATCATAACATTGTGAACTATTGACCTACATATCATAATTTTCCCCATTGTCGTTATCATAACATTGTGAACAATTGACCTATATATCATCATTGTCCCCATTGTCGTTATCATAACATTGTGAACTATTGACCTATATATCATCATTGTCCCCATTGTCGTTATCATAACATTGTGAACTATTGACCTATATATCATCATTGTCCCCATTGTCGTTATCATAACATTGTGAACTATTGACCTATATATCATCATTGTCACCATTGTTGTTATCATAACATTGTGAACTATTGACGTATGTATCATCATTTTCCCCATTATCGTTATCATAACATTGTGAACTATTGAACTACATATCATCATTGTCCTCATTGTCGTTATCATAACATTGTGAACTATTGACCTATGTATCATCATTGTCCCCATTGTCGTTATCATAACATTGTGAACTATTGACCTACATATCATCATTTTCCCCATTGTCGTTATCATAACATTATGAACTATTGAACTACATATCATCATTTTCCCCATTGTCGTTATCATAACATTATGAACTATTGACCTATGTATCATCATTGTCCCCATTGTCGTTATCATAACATTGTGAACTATTGAACTATATATCATCATTTTCCCCATTGTCGTTATCATAACATTATGAACTATTGACCTATGTATCATCATTGTCCCCATTGTCGTTATCATAACATTGTGAACTATTGAACTATATATCATCATTTCCTCCATTGTCGTTATCATAACATTGTGAACTATTGACCTACATATCATCATTTTCCCCATTGTCGTTATCATAACATTATGAACTATTGACCTACATATCATCATTTTCCCCCATTGTATTCATCATAACAGTGTGAACAATTGAACTTTGTATGTATATATCATTTCCCCCCATTCTCTTTATCATAACATTGTGAACAATTGAACTTTATATCGACAGTTTCCCTCATTCTCTTTATTGTAAGATTGTGAACTTTGTATCATCATTTTCCCTCATTGTATTTATCATAACATTGTGAACTATTGACCTATATATCATCATTGTCCCCATTGTTGTTATCATAACATTGTGAATTATTTAACTATCTATCATCATTTTCCCCATTGTCGTTATTGTGACATTGTGAACGATTGTCACTGACTCGGTGGGTCTCCATTATTTTCTCTAATGGTGACCTCAGTGTCAGCGGTTTTGGAGGCGTGTTGGAGAGGTAAACTAAGAAACACAGGGATGGTGGTAGTGATACAGGAACGGAACAGAAGATGATGCACCAAACAACCAGTTGATGGGAGAAAAGCAGGTGTGCATGGAGGAAGTTGCAGGCGCGCAATGTATTTTTGCACGCTCTCTCTCTCTCTTTGTGTCTCTGTCTTTGTCTCTGTCTCTGTCTCTGTCTGTCTGTCTGTGTCTCTGTCTGTGTCTCTGTCTCTGTCTGTCTGTCTCTCTCTCTCTCTTTCCCCCTCTCTCTCTTTCTCTCGTTAGTCTTTCAGCATGTATTCAGCGCACGTTATAGATACTAGGGCCACAAATGAGTAGTCCTTGACACAATTTTGTAGAAAAATCCACTTTCATAGGTACACAGAAAATACACGTATAGAGGAAAACAAGTTGCGCTGCATCGTGGCGACGCGACCATATATCAAGTATAAGTCTATTCTGACCTCGAAACACAAACAAATAAACAAACAAACAAACAAAAACAAAGAAAAACAAATAACCAAGAAATGAGAAAACCACAACTACAACAGCAGCAGCAACAACAACAACAACAAGAACATCAAGAAACACTAACTACTTACATTAGACTTTTTTTCTTTATTCTTCCTCAAGCCATTTCTGAGACATGGAAGAAAATAATGCACTGCCGCCTGGAAAGCTGAATGTAGTATTCATGCTGCAGCAATCAAGCAGGGCCACACAGGTCTTCCAAGACCAGGACACAGGAAATGACGAGGGGCTCAAGGGACATCACTCTGATGTAAACATGGAGACCTTGCGGACAGGCCAGGAAGTGAGATAGATTGAAGATCCATCCTCTCCATCGAAATCGATCAGCGCGCGCAGATGTCAGGGTGATGTGACCAGATAGAGCATCGCTATGGACGCGGGAGATAGGAAACCAGCTCCGTCACACTCTGCGTGATATGATCGCTTACATGAAGCCACGAAGCTCGCCTCGCCAGGACACAGAGCGAAATAACTCTTGCTTTGTCGGTAGTCGCCACAGCGCAGTGATTAACACATGAGACTAACTGGCTGAAAGGTTTGTGGGTTCGAATCTCATTGGCCCTGCCATATTCATTGTAGTCTTTTTCTTTTTGGGCTCTAACCGGCCCCTACCGAAATATGAGCGTATGATTCGCTCATTTGTAAGATTTTGACCACCAAGTAAAATCGAGCGTATAATTCGCTCATTGTGAAGACCAGGATCACAAAGTAGAATTCAGTGTATAATTCGGTCATTGGGAAGACTGGGACCACAAAGTAGAACTGAGCATACAACTCGCTCATTTGGAAGATTGGGACCACAAAGTAGGATTCAGCGTATAATTCGTTCATTGTGAAGACTGGGACCACAACGAAGAATTGAGCGTATAATTCGTTCATTGGGAAGACTGGGGCCACAACGAAGAATTGAGCGTATAATTAGTTCATTGGGAAGACTGGGGCCACACAGTAGAATTGAGCTTGGAATTCGTTCATTGGGAAGACTAGGACCACAAAGTAGAATTGGAGGTATAATTAATTCATTCACTGGAAGATTGAGACCACGAAGAGTAATTGAGCATATAATTCGCTCATTTGGAAGAATGGGGCCACAAAGTAGAATTGAGTGTATGATTTGCTTATCGGGAAGACTGAGACAACAAAGTAGAATTGAGCGTATAATTTGCTCTTTGGAAGACTGGGACCACAACGAAGAATTTAGCGTATGATTAATTCATCCTCACTGGGAAGAATGGGACCACGAAGTATAATTGAGCGTATAATTCGCTCATTTGGAAGAATGGGAGCCCACAGACAAAGTAGAATTGAGCGTATAATTCCTCATTTGGAAGACTGGGACCACAAAGTAGAATTGAGCGTACAGTTCGCTCATTGGGAATACTTGAACCACAAAATAGAATTGAGCGTACAATTAATTCACTTATTGGGAAGATTGGGACCATAAAAGTATAATTGAACGTATAATTCGCTCATTTGGAAGTCTTGGGCCACGCAGCAGAATTGAGTATATGATTCGCTTATTGGGAAGACTGGGACCACAAATAGAATTGAGCGTATAATTTGCTCATTAGGAAGACTGGGATCACAGAGTAGAATCGAGCGTATAATTTGTTCGTTAGGAAGACTGGGACCACAAAGTAGAATTGAGCGTATGATTTGCTCATGGGAAGACTGGGACCACAAAGTAGAATTGAGCGTATAATTTGCTCGTTAGGAAGACTGGGATCACAAAGTAGAATTGAGGGTATGATTTGCTCATGGGAAGACTGGGACCACAAAGTAAAGTTTCGTTCACTTCACGGATGCGTCATTCAGTGTGTTGCTTAAATGTTTTATACCGACTCGCTCGTGGCTGTGTCTTTGGGCCTTAGTCGATGCCAGGAAATAATATAAAAGGAAACATAGACTACAACCCTGTCACGCAGTATCAATCCAAAATGGAATCCCATTGCATCATCGTCGTAAGCATTTTGAAATATGTTCCAAATCCTTTGAACACTAAAATTGCGCAGAAATTGGACAGAAACAATAACAGCAACAACAACAACAACAACAACGACAAACTTAGTTTTGTTATTCATCCAGCTTTGGTTGAATTATGTGGCACATTATTGTTACAAAAATACCTCTACCAACAACATCATAATTTTATAAGCAATGAAATTACCAATTATTCCAAAAGAAGAAAAGTTTATAAGTAAAAATGCCGAAGAGTGAAGCACACAACACACA
>JAPXFY010000017.1:49509956-49512456 GCA_030674185.1 Monoplex corrugatus
CAGTAACAAGAAACTATCTGATTTGGACTGAGTTCCTCTGTCTATAACTAGTCAGCATGTTGCACAATTGTGGAGCACTCCTTCGTAGTAATGATAAAGCTGATATACACAGGTTTGTCTTTTTCTTAACCAGTCAAATGATTCAGACATTTTTGTTGTTGTTGTTGTTTGTTGTTGTTGTTGTTGTTGTTGTTGTTGTTCTTCTTCTTCTTCTTCTTCTTCTTCTTCTTCTTCTTCTTCTTCTTCTTCTTCTTCTTCTTCTTCTTCTTCTTCTTCTTCTTCTTCTTCTTCTTCTTCTTCTTCTTCCTCCTCCTCCTCCTCCTCCTCCTTTTTCTTTTGTTAATTAAAAACAATGGCCAGGCAATCAATAAAGCAATCAACCAGCCAACGAGCCAACCAGTCATCTAGACAATCAATCAAGTATGCAAGCAATTAATCAATCAACTTATCAATCAACAAAACAATCAGTCAAACAATCAATCAGCAAATAATCAATCAATCACTCAATCAATCACGCACCAATCAATCATTGGCTTATTCAATCATCAATCAATCAATCAGTCAATCAAATAAGCAATCAATCAATCAATCAGTATTATTTAGCATGAGTTTTAAAATCTCTGTACAAGGAAATATCAACACTGTCGTGTGTTACGAGTACGATGGAAAATCAGAATTCCAGATTTGCCTGGTCCATTCCAAAATCGCCTGTATTCTAGGGAGACGCAAAGCGTTTTTTCTGGAATAATACTTCTCACGGGTACAATTCCAGAATCAGCAAACAAATCAGAAGTCTTAAATGCCTGGGTGTCTCTAGAATCGTGCCAGATTCCAAAGCTTCGTGGAACATCCACACTGACTGATCCGTTTGGAATTAAAAGATTTTCCCTCCGTCTCACTTCCTGTCCTGTCCGCGCGGTCGCCATGTTTACATAAGAGTGATGTCCCTTGAGCCCCCCGTCATTTCCGATCTCTTGTCTTCACAAGACTGGGTCTGTTCATGACTCTCTTTGTAATTTTCTCTGACTCTGTCTGTCTGTCTGTCTCTCTCTCCCTCTCTCTAACTCTTTCTCGCTCTCTCTGTCTCTCTCTGTCTCTCTCTGTCTCTCTTTGTCTCTCTGTCTCGCTGTCTGTCTCTCTGTCTCTCTGTCTCTGTCTCTGTCTCTCTGTCTCTCTGCCTCTCTGTCTGTCTGTCTGTCTGTCTCTCTCTATCTCCCTCTCTCTCCCCTCTCTCTCTCTCTCTCATCCACTTTTCTCTTTTTTCTTCTCTCGACCTTCGGCTGGGCCTCAGCTTTGTGTTCGCTTTTCTCCCGGTCTGGAGTAAAAATACATTCTGAGCCCAACCTCGTATGAGACTATGCATTATCTACTTTGTTGTTTTAGGGTTGCCATGCTGACTAAAATTTAAGACACACACACACACACACACACACACACACACACACACACACACACACACACACACACACACACACACACACACACACACACACACACACACACACATCAGAAATCGTTCGTTGACTTCTAAAAGATTTATCATTATGTAGTACTCATTCCTTTGCTCACTCACTCCTTCCCTACCTCCCTCCCTCCCTCCCTCACTCACCCTCTCACTCACTCACTCACTCACACACTCACTCACTCACTCACTCACTCACTCACTCACCCACTCATTCGTTCACCCAGTCCTCTTCACTACAAATGAAGCATAAAGTGTGAGCCATTCTCCTCTTGTCAACACTGTCTTCAGTAAACCAAAATACCTTAATCAATGTCTTCACTCTTCCTTCATCTCACATGCAAGACTTCTTCCTTCGTTCACCTTGTATATGATCAGATCACATCAGACCATGTTTAAAAGACATTTTTCTTTCCAGTTACCATGTTTGAAGTTTGTTCAAGAGGGATCCACTGCTCTGGGGCAGTTCCTTATGCACTCCACCCAAATCTGCCGGCAATTATCTTACAAACTCCCTGAGTCTGGACAAAATCCTATGCACTTGCAAAGTCTTGAAAGTTGGAAAAAGGTGGGGGTTGACCTATGGAACAAAAAACTGACACTATCAGAATGATGGAAACCTCAGAGACGGGCAGTGAACAGGCCAGTTGTTAATGTCGAGGGCTGGGATTGAACCCAAGATATCAGATCTTGAGTCAACGGCTCTAACAACCAGCCTGCATAGTCTGATGATCAATGGAGTTGCAATTGGCCGTACCCCCTGTCGTTCTACTTGATAGAAGCGACATCGCTAGAGTATGTGTCCTGCTGTCTGATTCTGTTGACCTCAAGGAGTAGGTTGATGAAGAAATAGGTTTGAATTTGCGGTTCGTATGGAGATTGCTTTGTTTATGTATTTATCTATATTTAATAAACATACATTTCACCAACAAAAAAGACATAGAAAACGACCAACATTTCAAGTATCTGGGGTCTGTAAAAGCAAGTGACGACTCCTGCACCAAAGATGTGAAAAAAGAATTGGCATGGCAAAATAAA
>JAPXFY010000017.1:49517456-49524956 GCA_030674185.1 Monoplex corrugatus
CAACATGTATACCTCCATCACTACTGATACAACTGACCAGGGACTGAGGCTAGGACCAATTCAACAATTCGCTTAGCTGGAAACCATCATTAGCAATGATGAATCCAAGCAAGAAACCCTCTCAAGTGTAGCAAAGACAACAACAGCACTTTCAAAATGCAGTCTTTGAATTTTCTAAATGCAGTCCCAGGATTTTCTAATGATAACATTTTATGTTTGTTAGTTGTTTTTTGGTATCACGTTTTGATTTTGTTACTTAGTTTGTTTGCATGATGTCACGTTTTACATCAAACCTTCATTTTCGTTTTCTCTCTAAATTTCAACTTCTTCCTCCTCCTCCGCTGTTTTCCCTTGCTGTATCCTACACAAAGACCTCCTTTACCAAAACCAAAACGAGATTCACCCATTCGATTACCATCCAGGGTGGATCAGAGAACCGAATAAAGCATCGGTTTCTCACAATGCACTAAAATTATTGAAGGCTTCTTCAAAAAATGTCTTCGCTAGTCCTCGTATACTCTAAAAGTGGTAGGACTTTAAAACTCACTCAACTAACTAACTAACTAACCAAAACGTGCAGTCATCTAAACTTCCTCCGTTCTTGCCTTCGCAAAAAACATCATCCCCAGAGGATTCCGACTAGAGCCCTGTCAAGGCTGAAACCTATATGGAAACATACCAACATTTCCATAAAACACAAGGTCAGGCTTCTGTGTGCGCTGGTAATTCCATCTTCCTGTATGCATGTGAAACACGAACTGTCACAACTGATTTGGAAAGACGAATCCATGACATGGAAATGAGACGGTATCGCAAGACACCAAGCACCAGATACACTGATCATATCACCAATGAACGAGTGTACCAAACCATCAAGCAGTACACTGGACCAAATGTAGAACTGATGAAAGTGGTTTATGAAAGAAAACTACGCTGGTATGGCGATGTATCAAAGTCCAGTGGCTTTGCCAAATCAATCCTTCAGATAATTGTTTAGGGGGAGAGTGGAGGGGAAGACAGAAGAAAAAAACAACAACTATGCATTGACAACATTGCGGCATGGACAGGAGAAAAAAAAGCTTTTGCAGAGATCCGGGCTTTGGCTCACAGCCAGCATACCTGGAGGAATCTGGTATAAACTGTCCTTTCATGCGGCACAACAATTATTTTTCACGGAGTTAGTGGAGAAGAAGGAAAAGAAGAAGAATGTAACGAAAATGATGAAAGAAAACATTTGCACTACACCAAAGAATTTATAATCATCATAAATAAAAGAAGGTTGGCAAGCAAATGCAACTGAAGAATAGAAATAATTATGATTATCACAAAAATGCTGGGGAAAAATGCAAATATAATGAAAGCGCAGACATGATACATAATTTATCATAACAAAGAAGGTCTACAGTTTATCCGTATTGTCAAACATACAAACAGAAACGCATAAATACCAAATTTCTTACGGAGAAACATAGGCATGGAGGAATAAAGAAAAGATCCCCCTCCCTAAGTTATCTACCCTGTGCCCCTTACATGTAAAGACCAATATGACGGAAGCAAGGATTTACCGTGAATAGTCTGTGTCAGATCCTATAGACTTGTGTGTTCTCAAGGTATTCGTTCAGTTTAGTAGTTCCGTTCAGTCTTTCCCTGTGCTTCCCTGCCTCTGTCTCTGTCTCTCTGTCTCTGTCTCTGTATTTCCCTGTCTCTGTCTCTGTATTTCCCTGTGCTTCCCTGCCTCTGTCTCTCTGTCTCTGTCTCCTCTATGTCTCTGTCTCTGTCTCCTCTCTCTCTGTCCTCTCTCTCTCTGTCTCTCTCTTTCTCTCTCTCTCTCTCTCTCTCTCTCTCTCTCTCTCTCCGCGCCCACTCTCTCTTTCTCAGACACAAACATACACATACACACAAGCATAGACACACACACACACACACACACACACACACACACACACACACACATACACACACACACACACAAACACAAACACACACACACCACACACACACACACACGCACGCACGCGCATCTATGCATACACGTGGACACTTACATCTCCAGAAAGTATAAAACAAAACCCCTTATTTATGTAAAAAAAAATGTTTGGAAAGAGAGAAAATGAACTAAACAGCAGAGAGAGAGAGAGGGGGGGGGGACAGAGACAGAGACAGACAGAGAGACAGAGAGAGAGAGGAAGAGAGACAGAGACAGAGAGACAGCAAGAGAGAGACAGTGAGAGAGAGAGAGAGAGAGAGAGAGAGAGCATAGTGGGAGGAGCATACATATGGAAGAACAAAAATCAACCCCTCCCCAACTAATGCCCCACCCCCTTACACGTAAAGACCACTATGACGGAAGCTAGGATTTGCCATAGATAGTCTGTCTCGGATCAGATAGACCTGTGTATTCTCAAGGTATCAGTTCGGTTTAGTAGTTCCTTCAGTCTTTCCCTGTGCTTCTTTGAAAGAGATTTGGAAGCAGGGGGTGGGGGCTGCTGATTGTTATTGATTTGTGTGATGTATGTTTATCTACTTTGTGTCTGTGTATCTGACTCTTTGTCTCTGCGGTTCTGTTTGTATGTCCATGGCAGTTTGTCCTTTCTTTTGTTTCTGTCGTTTGTTCTCTCTCTCTCTCTCTCTCTCTCTCTCTCTCTCTCTCTCTCTCGTCTCTCTCTCTGCTCTCTCTGTCTCTCTGTATCTGTCTCTCTCTCTGCGTGTCGTCTCTCTGTCTATATCTCTCTGTCTCTCTGTCTCTCTGTGTCTGTCTGTCTGTCTGTCTCTCTCTCTCTCTGTCTTCTGTCTCTCTGTATCTGTCTCTCTCTCTCTGCGTGTCTGTCTCTCTGTCTAAGTCTCTATGTCTCTCTTATCTTCTCTCTCTCTGCGTGTCTGTCTCTCTGTCTATGTCCTATGTCTCTCTTTTCTCTTTCTCTCTCTCTCCTCTCTCTCTCTCTCACACACACACTACTAGACTCTCTCTCTCTCTTTCACTCTTATGTCTCGTCTCACATCACTTTTCTCTACACTCCATCTCATTCACTCTCTCGCTCTTGTTCTGTCTGTCTGTCGTCCCGTCTGTCTATTGTCTGTCGGTCAAAACACCACACATACACACACATATATACACAGTCACTTTTTTCCTCTTCAACACTGTAAAATGTAACATCCATGATTACCGCGGGCGGGCGCGCTCACAAACACACCACGCACAGCACACACACACACACACACACACACACACTCCTCTCCTCCTCACACACACACACACACACACACACACACACACACACACACACACACACACACACACACACCATATACAATATATATAATATATAAACATATGTTCATACGTTTCACACAATCACACACAAACACACGCACATACACACACACACACAACACCACGCACGCACACACATGCACAAAACACACACACACACACCACAAATGCAAGATGCAAGGACTCTATGTTTCTGGTTGATATGAACAGCGCCATTATTATCTCAGAAAAAAAACAGATATGTACAGAATGAAAAAAAGCAAGAAAGAAAGGAGGACAGACAGACAGACAGATTGAAAGAAAGAAAGAAAGAAAGAAAGGAAGAAAGAAAGAAGAAGAAAGAAAGAAAAGAAAGAAGACAGACAGACAGACAGATTGAAAGAAAGAAAGAAAAAAAGAAAGGAAGAAGGAAAGAAAGAAAGAAAGAAAAAAAAAAAGAACAGAACACAGACACATGGCAGATCTTAGGGAGGGAGAAGTATAGGCATGTAGAAACAAAGAGCAAAAAACACTTGCATGGACACCTATGTTTCTAGTCAATATTAAACACACATCATAAGTTTCTTCAAAGAAAGAGAAAACAGATTGACCTGAAAGAAAGAAAGAAAGAAAGAGAGAGAAATAAAGAAAGAAAGAAGGAAAAATCAAGAAAGAAAGAAAGAAAAAGAAAGAAAGGAAGAAAGAACATACAGAAAAACCAGAACATAGAGATGTTGTGGACCTTTGGCAGGGATGAGCAGAGGCATGGAGAAAGAAAGACAGAAAAAAAAACATGCATGGATACTATGTCATTCATTTAATACGAAACAAGCTTCATTATTTTCTTCTGAAAGAAAATGGAAAAAAATCAGATTGAACAGCAAAAAATAAAAATAAAGATAAATAAATAAACATTAAAAATAAATAAAGCAATGAAAGAAAAAAGAAAGAAAAAACAGACAAACAAGAAGCAAAGAACAACAACAAAAATGAATGAAGAAAAAAAGAGAGAAAGCATAGAAAAAACAGAATATAGACATATTGTGGAACTTAGACAGACAGGAGCATATGCATGAAGACAGAAAGAGAAAAAGAATGCAGGGACACCTATGTCTCCAGTCAATATGAAACAAACTTCATTAGTTTCTTCATAAAATGCAGATTGACCAGAAAGAAAGACAGACAGAAAAAAAAAAGAAAGAAGGAAAGAAAGAAAGAAAGAAAGAAAGAAACAGAAAGAAAGAAAAAGAAAGAAAGAAAGAAAATATAGAGAAACCAGAACATAGACACGCTGTGGACCTTCGGCAGGGAGGAGTGGAGGCATGGAGAAAGAAAGAGAAAGAAAAAAGACAGAAAAAAAGAAACACATGCATGGACACCTATGTCTTCAGTTGATACGAAACAAGCTTCATTATTCCCTTCTAAAAAGAAAAAAACGAAAACAAAACAGATCGAACGGATAAGAAAGAAAGAAAGAAAGACAGACAGAAAGACAAAAAGACAGAAGAAAGACAGACAGACAGAAAGACAGAAAGAAAGGAAAGAAAGAACACTTAGAGAAAACAGAACGTAGACAGCTGTGGATCTTAGACAGGGAGAAGTATAGTCATGGAGAAAGAAAAAGCAGAAACCACATGCATGCACACCCATGTCTACATCAGTACGAAACAAGCTTCATTATTTTCTTCAGGAATAGCCAACTGAACACAAAGAAAGAAAGAAAGAAATGAAGGAAGATAGAAAGAAAAACGAAAGAAAGAAAGAAAGAAAGCATCCAGAAACCTGAACATAGACACATTGTCATTCATTGGACAGAAAGCACATTGCACATAAATAAAAAGGAAGAAAGAAAGACAGAAAGAAGCAAATAAAGAAATAATGAAAGAATGAAAGAACGAAAGAACGAAAAGAAACGAAAAAAGAAAGAAAAATGGAAAGAAAGAAAGGAGAAAGAAAAACAGAAAGAAAGAAAGAAAGAAAGACAGAAAGAAAGAAAAGAAAGAAAAAAGAAAAAGGAAGAAAGAAAGAAAAAGGAAGAGAGAAAAGAAAGAGACTTCAAATAACACAACATAACACATTGTGAATCTTGGACAGGGAGAAGAATAGGCATGAGCAAACAAAGAACAGACCCACCCCACCCCACCACTCCACCATGACTCATACCCTAATCCCTTACATGGAAAGACCACTATGATGGAAGCTGGGATTTGCCGTGAATAGTCTGTGTCAATTCCTATAGGCTGTGTGTTCTCAAGGTATCAGTTCTGTGTGGTAGTTCGTTCAGTCTTTCCCTGTACATTTTGGAAGTGGGGGGAAACTGATTCTGATTGATGTAAGGGTTGTATGTCCAGCTGTCTGTGTGTCTGTTTGCCTGACTGTCTGTGTCTTCAATTTGTTGTATATGGCACTCGCTATTTCTCTCTCTTTCCCTCATCTGCCCAGTAACCCCCCCCTTTTCTCTCTCTCTTTCTCTCTTCTTTTCTCTCTCTTGCTCATAATTTCTCTCTCCCCCTCTCTCTCTCTTTCTCTCTCTCTCAAATTCCTCTCTCAGTCTCTCTCTCTCTCTCTCTCTCTCTCTCACACCACACACACAACACAACACAACAGACGCACGCACACAGACATGCAAGGATATCAGTGTTCTATAATAAATACGAAACAAAATTCATTAGTTTCTTCAAAAATAGCAGCTTGAGCAGAAAAGAAAGAAAGAAAAAGAAGAAGAAATAAAAACAGAAAGAAAGAAAGACAGAAAAAAGAAAACAGAGAAACCAGAACGTAGACACACTGTGGACCTTAAGCAAGAAGAAGCATAGGCATGGAGAAAATAACTGCAAAAGACACAAGCATGGATAACCTGTGCCTCCAGTTGATATGAAACAACTTCATTAGTTTCTACAGAAAAAAACGAAGACCTGAACAGAAAGAAAGAAAGAGAGAAAGAAGAGAAAGAGAGAGAGAGAGAGAGAGGAGAGAGAGAAGAAAAGAGAGAAAGAAAGAAAAAGAAAGACATCACAGAAAAACGAGAAACAAACAAAAAAAAAAAGAAAGAATGAAAGAAAGAAAGAAAAAAAAGAAAGAAAGAAGTAAAATGAAAGAAAGACAACAGAAAAAAAAAAAGAAAATAAAGAAAAAAAGAAAGAAAGAAGAAAAGAAAGAAAGAAAAAAAGAAAAAGGAAGAAAGAAAGAAAAAGGAAGAGAGAAAAAGAAAGACTTCAAATAACACAACATAGACACATTGTGAATCTTGGACAGGAAGAAGAATAGGCATGAGCAAACAAAGAACAGAACCCCATCCCCACCCCACCCCACTGCCACCCCATGACTCATACCCTAATCCCTTACATGGAAAGACCACTATGATGGAAGCTAGGATTTGCCGTGAATAGTCTGTGTCAATTCCTATAGGCCTGTGTGTTCTCAAGGTATCAGTTCTGTGTGGTAGTTCCTTCAGTTTTCCCTGTACATTTGAAGTGGGGGGAAACTGATTCTGATTGATGTAAGGGTTGTATGTCCAGCTGTCTGTGTGTCTGTTTGCCTGACTGTCTGTGTCTCTCAATTTGTATGTATTATATGGCAGTCGCTATTTCTCTCTCTTTCCCTCATCTGCCCATTCCCGCCACCACCCCCCCTCTCTCTCTTTTTCTCTCTTCTTTTCTCTCTCTGCTCATACTTTCTCTCTCCCCTCTTTCTCTCTCTCAAATTCTCTCTGTCAGTCTCTCTCTCTCTCTCTCTCTCTCTCCACACACACACACACACACACACACACACACCACACAGAGCACGCACACAGACATGCAAGGATATCAGTGTTCTGTAATAAATACGAAACAAAATGCATCAGTTTCTTCAAAAATAGCAGCTTGAACAGAAAAGAAAGAAAGAAAGAAGGAAGGAAATAAAAACAGAAAGAAAGAAAGACAGAAAAAAGAAAACAGAGAAACCAGAACGTAGACACACTGTGGACCTTGAAGCAGAAGAAGCATAGGCATGGAGAAAATAACTGCAAAAGACACAAGCATGGAACCTGTGCCTCCAGTTGATATGAAACAAACTTCATTAGTTTCTACAGAAAATAAAAACGAAGACTGAACAGAAAGAAAGAAAGAGAGAAAGAGGAGAGAGAGAGAGAGAGAGAGAGGAGAGAGAGAAGAAAGAGAAGAAGAAAGAAAGAAAGACATCACGAAAAACGAAAAACAAAAAAACAAAAAAAAAGATGAAGAAGGAAAGAAAAATGAAAGAAAGACAAA
>JAPXFY010000017.1:49537456-49544956 GCA_030674185.1 Monoplex corrugatus
CAAGTGATTTAAAAAACAAGAAAAGGAAACATTCTTCAAGGTTAACTTGTGCAGTGTCAAGAGTTACAGAGGAGTTTATCGTTTTTCTGGTTTCCCAGTGACCATGTATAAAAACAGGAGAGTTCCAGAGGGGAACATTTAGAGGGAGGGGGGGGGGGGGGTGAAAGAAGAAAGGTCTGGAAGATAAAAACGAGTTTTACATATTTAAACCCATTTTTAGGTTTCAAGGACAGACAAAGGACAGGCAGATAGACAAAAAGAAAAAAATAAGACAGAGGGGCATAGAGAAAATGATATACAGAATGACAGAGAGAAAATGATATACAGAATGACAGAGAGAAAATGATATACAGAATGACAGAGACACAAAGACAGAGAGCGTGAGAAAAGAGAGAAGAGAGAGAGAGAGAGAGAGAGAGGAAGGGAGGAAGGGAGGGAGGGAGAAAGAGAGTAAGACACTCAAGCACAGAAAGAGAGAAAGCGAGATAGGGGGAAGGAGGGAGGAAAGAAGAGAGAGAGAGACAGACAGGGGGAGGCAGAGAGAGAGAGAGAGAGAGAGACAGAGAGACAGACAGACAGAGACAGAGAGACAGACAGAGACAGACAGGCAGAGAGAGGTGGGTAACAAGCAGAGAGAAAGAGAATGCGCGCATTGCATAATTTGAAATCAATCTCCCATTAAAAGGAAATGAGAAAAGAAGAAAGACAAGTTAAAAATCAAGTTTCTTTCCACCAACTGGATGAGATCCAAGAGTAAAGGAGGAATTCATCGCTTTCTGGCTTACTGGTAGCCACAGCTGAAATAGCAGACTAGCGTCTCTTATAATGGAGCTGTGGGGAAAAAACTAATGTATTGAGTTCAAATCCAGCCCTGCATCATAAAGGCTGGCCTGTTCACTGCCCATCTTAATGCTGTAATCATTCTGCTTGTGTCAATGTAATACTTCGTAAGTCCTGTTCCCCTCTTCCCCACCCTAACAACTCCCCTCCCCGCCCCACCTTTTTTTTCAAAATGTTGCCAGCATTGCACAGTGTTTTGGCAAGGTTCAGGGAGTTTGCCAGATAATAAATGGCACATTTGCTTGACCATATATTGAACTGTCCAAGTGTGGTGAACACTTCCTGATTAGCAAGCACTACAAACTTCATTGGTCTTTAATGAAGAGAAAGAGAGACAGACAGACAGACAGACAGACAGAGACAGAGACAAAGAGACCGAGAGAGAGAGAGAGAGAGAGAGATGAGAGAGAGAGAGTAGAGAGAGAAGAGGAGAAAGAGAGAGAGAAAGAGACAGAGACAGACAGAGAGAAAGAGAGAGAGGGGGAAGAAAGAAAGAAAGAAAAAATAGAATGAAAGAAAGAGAGAGACAGAGACATGGAGACAGAGAGAAAGAGAAAGAGAGAGAGAGAGAGAGAGAGTGAGAGAGAGACAGAAAGACAGAAAGAAAGAAAAGAAGGAAGGAAGAAAGAAAGAGACAGGAAGCCAGACAGACAGATAGACAGAGACGTAGACAGAGATGCTGGCAGAAAGATAGACAAATGGACAAAATGGCAGACAGACACGCGAAAAAGGTGAAGAGAGACAGAGACATAATATGAAATGAGAGATACAATGCATTGTGTCATCTGAAATTAATCGTCTATAAAAATGGAAAAAAAAAAAAAGTTCCCCAAAATGATATAATCCCTTATGCCGCGTTATGGAGTGCTAAATCTTAAGACGGATGATATTGTTTTCTGGGTTTATGGTGGTCAGGTTTAAACACAAAAGCTTGTCACAGAGAGAAACTGAAACTGAAACTGAAACTGTTTATTGTCATTACCCGAAAAGGTCTTTAGGGAGAGAGAGAGAGAGAGAGAGAGAGAGGACATACAGACAGACAGACAGACAGAGAGACATAGAGACAGAGAGACAGAGATACAGAGACAGAGAAAGAGAGACAGAGAGAGAGATACAGAGACAGAGACAGAGATACAGAGACAGAGACAGAGGCAGACAGACAGACAGATGACAGACAGGCAGACAACAGATAGACAGACAAAGAGACAGACAGACAAAGAGACAGACAATGAGACAGACAGACAGACAGACATTGAGAGAGGGCGAGAAAGAGAGTAGGAGAGAGAGATGGAAAGAGAGAGAGAGAGAGAGAGAGAGAGAAAGAGAAGTATATACAGTATATGTAGATGTAAAGAAGAGATAGAAATAAAGATTAAGATAAGGACAGAAACACAAAGGACAAAATAGACAGACAGACAGACACGCGAGCAGACAAACAGACAGAGAGAGAGAGAGAGAGAGGGTGGGAGGTAGACAACAGAAAATGGTCATCCACAATAGACAATGAGAGAATCGTGTGCGCTGCTACGTTTCAAATCAATCTCATAGTAAAAGAAAAGAAAAGAAAAGCGTATAAGAAGACAGACAAAGGATGACTTAAATACAAACAAACAAACAAAAGAAATCTTCTTCAAAGAAAGAGTGGTTTCAAAACAAAAACAAAACAAAAAACATCAACAAACAAAAAAAACATTCTTCAAGGAAAGAGTGATATAAAAGCAAAACAAAAAAAAGGAAACATTGATTAAGGTTAAAATAACTTGTGCAGTGTCAAGAGTTGAAGAGGATTTTATCGTTTTTCTGGTTTCCCAGTGGCCATGTCTAAAACACGAGAGTTCCAGAGGCGAACATTTAGAGGAGGGGGGCGGGGGGGGGGTGGGGGGAGAAAGAAAGGTCAGGAAGATAAAAAAAAAACGAGTTTTAGACATTTGACCCATTTTCAGGTTTCAAAGACAGACAAAGGGACAGGCAGATAGAAAGAAAAACAGACAGACAGACAAATGAGAGACAGCGGGACAGAGAGATATAGACACAAACACAGAGAGAGAGAGAGAGAGAGAGAGAGAGAGAGAGGAGAGAGAAAGAGAATGAGAAAACGAAAGAGAAACAGAGGGTGGAGAGAGGGAGATAGAAAGAGAAAGAGAGACACTCATATACAGAAACAAAGAGCGAGAGAGAGAAGAGAGAGAGGGAGAGGGGGAGAGAAAGAGAGAGAGGGGAAGAGGAGGGAGAAAGGAGGGAGGCAGAAAGAGAGACAGACAGACAGAAACAGTCGGAAGACAGAGACAGACAGGCAGACAGAGACAGATAGAAGACAGAGACAGACAGACAGAAAAGAAAGAGAGAGGGGTGGCTAACAGCAAGACAGAAAAAGAATGCGTGCATTGCATCATTTGAAATCAATCTCCCATTAAAAGGAAATGAGAAAAGAAGAAAGACAAGTTAAAAAATCAAGTTTCTTTCCACCCATGTGATGAGAGCCAAGACTAAAGGAGGAATTCATCGTTTTCTGGCTTCCTGGTAGCCACAGCTTAAAGAGCAGGCTAACATCTCTTGCAATGGAGCCGTGGGCAAAGCAAACGAATGCCTTGAGTTCAAATCCATCCCTGCACCATAAAACTGTACTGTTCACTGCCCATATCAATGTTGTAATCATTCTTGTAGTATCAGCTTAATATTTCATAAGACCTGTTCCACTTTGCACCTTTTTTTTTTCAAGATTTTGCCAGCGTTGCAATGTTCTGCGCAGGCTGAAGGAATCTGCCAGATAACAGATGGCAGAGCGAGAGAAAGAGAGAACTGTGAACACTACAACGTTTGAAATCAATCTCCCAGAGAGAGAGAAGGGGGGGGGGGGCAAGGAGAGGGAGACAGACAGACAGACAGACAGAGACAGAGACAGACAGAGACACAGACAGAGAGACAGAGGGAAAAAGAAAGAGAGAGACAGAGAGAAAGGGAGACAGAGAGGGGGAAGAGAGATAGAAAGACAGAGAGAGGGAGGAGAGGGAGAGAGAGAGGAGAGAGACAGAGATAGACAGAAAGAGAGAGAGACAGACAAAGACACAGAGAGAGACAAAGAAAAGAGAGAGAGACAGACAAAGACAGAGAGAGAGACAAAGAGAGAGAGAGAGACAAAGAGACAAAGACAGAGAGAGAGAAAAAGAGAGAGAGAGAGAGAGAGAGAGGCGGCTAACAGCAGGGGACAGAAAAAAGAATGCGTAATTGCATATAATTTGAAACGAATCTCCCATTAAAAAGAAACAAGAAAAGAAGAAAGACAAATTAAAAATCAAGTTTCTTTCCACCAACTGGATGAGATCCAAGAGTAAAGGAAGAACTTATCGTTTTATGGCTTCCTGGTAGCCACGGCTTAAAGAGCAAGCTAGGGTCTTTTGTAACAGAGCTGTGGGGAAAAAAAACTAAAGTCTTCAGTTCAAATCCATCCCTGCGCCATAAAAGCTGGCTTTTCACTTCCCATCTTAATGTTGTGTGCGTTATGGTGGCGTCAACTTAATATTTCATATGACCTGTGGCCCCGTCTTTTTTTTCAAGATCTTGCCAATGTTGCACAGTGTTTAGCGCACGCTTAAGGAGTCTACCAGATAACAGGTGGCAGAATTTGCTTGTGTGTGTGTGTGTTGTGTGTTGAACTGTCTGAGTGTGATGAACTTCTCCTAATTAAAACACAGTCCACACTTCACTGACCCTTAAGAAAGTAGAGAGAGAGAGAGAGAGAGAGGAGAGAGAGAGAGAGAGAGAGAGAGAGAGAGAAGAGAGAGAGAGAGAGAGAGAGAGAGAAAGAGAGAGAGAAAGAGAGAGAGAGAGAACAAGACAGACAGACAGACAGATAGACAGACAGAAAGAAAGAAGAAAGAAAGAAAGAAAGAAAGAGAAAAAAGACAGAGACAGACAGAAGGATAGACAGACAGACAGACAGACAGACAGAAAGACAGACAGAAAGAATGAAAGACAGAAAGAATGAAAGACAGAAAGAAAAAAAAGAAAGAAGACAGAGATGGGAAGCCAGACAGACAGACAGATAGACAGACAGAAAGAAAGAAAGAAAGAAAGAGATGGGAAGACAGACAGACAGATAGACAGAGACGCAGACAGGTACTGACAGAAAGACAGACGAATGGACAGAATGGCAGACAGATAGGCAAAGAAGGTGAAGAGAGACAGAGACGTAATGCGAAATGACAGCTACAGTGCATTGTGTCATATACAATTAATCATCTATAAAAAAAAAAAAAAATCCTCAAAATAACATAATCCCTCATGTCACGCTATGGAGTGCCAAATTTTAAGACAGATAATATTGCTTTTTGGATTTATTTTAGTCAAGTTTAAACACAAATGTTCGTCACAGAGAGAGGGAGGAGAGAGACAGAGAGAGAGAAAGAGAGACAGACAGACAGACAGACAGATGGCAGACAGGCAGAAGACAAACATACAGACAGACAAACAGATAGACAGAGAAAGAGACGGAGAGAAGGAGAGAAGGAAAGAGAGAGAGAGAGAGAAGGAAAGAGAAAAGGGAGAGAGAGAAGATACATATGTATATATGTTATATATATATATATGTATATATATACATATATATATATATATACATATATATATATATATATATATAATATATAATATAGAGAAAGAAAGATGAAGATAGGGACAGAAACACAAAGGACAAAATAGACAAACTGACAGACAGGCAGACAGACAGACAGACAGACAGAGGGTGGGGGTTGGGAGGTAGAGAATAGAAACAGGGTTATCCACAAGAAACAATGAGAGAATCGTGTGCACTGCAACGTTTAAAATCAATCTCCCAGTGAAAGAAAAGAAAGGGGATTTCTTTAAGAAGAAAGACAAAGGGTGATTTAAATACATAAAAGGAAACATTCTTCAAGAAAGTGATTAAGATACAAAAAGTAAACATTCTTCCAGGAAAATGATTTAAATACAAAAAAGGAAACATTCTTCAAGGAAAAGTGATTTAAATACAAAAAAAGGAAACATTCTTCAAAAGTGATTAAGAAAGAGGATTTATCGATTTTCTTCCAGGGAAAAGATTTAAACAAAAAAGGAAACATTTTCAAGGAAATTAGGAGGTCAAGGAATAAAAAAATTGTTCGTTATACTTTGTCCCAGTGTCAGATTTAAAGAGAGAGTTCAGAGGGGACCAGTTATAGACAGAGAAGAGGGAAATTCAGAGAGGCAGGAAGGAAATAGAGAGGTCAGAAGTAAACAATGATATTAGATTCAGAAAGACAGACAAAGGGATACTCAGATAGACAGAAAGAAAAAGGACAGACGGACAGACAAGAGAAAATGAGAGACAGAAGAACAGAGAGATAGAGACTCAAGACAGAGAGCGAGAGAAAGAGAGAGAGAGAGAGAGGGAGAACGAGAAAGAGAGGGAAGACGGGAGGGAGAAGAGAAAAAGAGACACCCAGATACAGAAAGAGAGAGCCAGAGAGGAAGAGATGGGTGAAATGAGAGAGAGAGAGAAAAGAGAGAGGGGTCAGAGATGGGGAGAGAGGGGAGAGAGGGAGGGAAAGAGGGAGAGAGAGAGATGAGGGAGGGAGGAAGGAGGAAGGCAGAAAGAGAGGATGGAGACAGACACAGAAAGAGAGAGATAGTGTGTGTGTCGTGTGTGTGTGTGTGTGTGTGTGTGTGTGTGTGTGTGTGTGTGTGTGTGTGTGTGTGTGTGTGGTGGAGAGAGAGAGAGTCAAAGAGACAGAGAGACAAAAGAGAGAGAGAGAGAAAGAGGAGAGAGAGAGAGTAGGTGGATAACAACAAGAGAGAAGAAGAATGCGTGCATTGCATCATTTGAAATCAATCTCCCATTAAAAGGAAATGAGAAAAGAAGAAAGTTAGAATCAAGTTTCTTTCCACCAACGTGATGAGATCCAAGAGTAAAGGAGGAATTTATCGTTTTCTGGCTTCCTGGTAGCCACAGCTTAAAGAGCAGGCTAGTGTTTTCTGTAACAGAGCTGTGGGCAGAGAAAAACTAATGTCTTGAGTTCAAATCCACCCCCGCACCATAAAAGCTGTCCTTGTTCACTGCCCATCTTAATGTTGTAATCATTCTGGTAGTGTCAATATTTCAAAAGTCCTCTTCCACTTTCCACTTTTTTTTCAAGATCTTGCCAGCGTTGTACAGTGTTTTGCGCAATCTGAAGGAGTCTGTCAGATAGCAGATGGCAGAGTGAGAGAAAAGAGAGAACTGTGAACACTGCAACGTTTAAAATCAATCTCCCAAAGAGAGGGGGAGCAAGGAGAGGCAGAGAGAAACAGACAGACAGACAGACAGACAGAGACAAGGACACAGAGAGAGATACAGAGAGAGAGAGAGAGAGAGAGGGAGGGAGAGAGAAACACACACAGAGATAGGGAGAGATAGAGAGAGACAGACGGACAGAGAGACAGAGACAGAGAGACAGAGAGACAGAGACAGAGACAGAGAAGACAGACAGAGAGATAGAGGGAGAGACAGAGTGGAAAAGAAAGAGAGAGAGGGACACAGAGAGAGGGAGAGAGGGAGAGAGGGAGACAAACAGGCAGGCAGAGAGAGAGGAAGAGAGAGAGAGGGGGGGGGGGGAGGAAGCGGCTAACAGCAGGAAACAGAAAAAGAATGCGTGCACTACATCATTT
>JAPXFY010000017.1:49549956-49554956 GCA_030674185.1 Monoplex corrugatus
GAGAGAGAGAGAGAGGGAGAGAGGGAGAGGGAGAGAGAGAGGGAGGGGGAGAGAGAGAGTGCGTGTATGTATGTGTGTATTTGCGTGTGTGTCTTGCTGTCTGTGTGTTGTGTGAGTGTGTTATGTTTGTATGTGTGTGTGTGTGTGTGTGTGTGTGTGTGTGTGTGTGTGTGTGTGTGTGTGTGTGTGTGTGTGTGTGTGTGTGTGTGTGTGTGTGTGTGTGTGTGTGTGTGTATGTGTGTGTGTACTGTGTGTACTGTGTCACCTAAACTAATTCGCCCATTGAAAGAAAAGCAGAAATAAATAACACAGTATCTCAGACCACCTTGGGGAGCGCATTGGCTTGAGAAGAATTTCAGATTATAGCGGTCTGGTTAAAAACAAACAAGCAAACAAACATACATACAAACAACAACAGCAACAACAACAACAAAAAATGCTCCAGCCATGTTTACGATCGCCCTTTTAATGCAAAAGTTATTACATAAAATGCAGAATTTCCCAGGTCTTGTGACCAAACAAACAAACATACAAATAACAATACCAACAAGAACAAAAAAGATGCTCCAGCCATGTTCACGATCTCTCCTTTAATGCGACAGTTATTGCATAAAATACAGAAATGCCCAAGGTGACCGTGACCTTGAAGAAGCTTCGGATAAAAAAAAAAACTGACGAGAATCGAGAACCATGGCAGATTGTTACAACGATGAAAATAGACTCTAGATTTTGTCAGGAATTCTGGAGAAAGGTAAAGGGGCTATATACATACACCTTAAAAAATACTGATTTAGACATTGTTTTGATCCGTGTGACCTTGACTGTGGTGCCTCGCCTTACAATCTTTACTAACCCTATTTCAAGTCCTCAACAGTCCCACAGCTTTGATAAAGCGTTGGTAAAGATGTTACTGTTAAGAACTGAGAGAATTTTGTTGAAATAATTTTATCGCAGACACTTTACTCACATACTTACACACACCTTTTCTCGGTTCATGTGACTTGATCTCCTTTTATAGATGTAAAAGAGAGAGGACAGACAGACATAGAGAAAGGGTGAGAGAGAAAGGGAGAGAGGGAGAGACAGGGAGACAGAGAGAGACAAAGAGGGAGAGAGAGAGAGAGAGGAAGAGAGAAAGAGAGAGATAGAGAGAAAGAGAGAGTAGAGAGATAGGAGAGAGAGAGAGAGAGAGAGAGAGAGAGAGAGAGAGAGAGAGAAGGAGGGAGACAGAGACAGATGAAGAACAACAACAAAAAAGAAACCTTCGTGAAAAGATACTGAAAGATAAATAAAAGTTTCACTGGGTCTTCACGTTTCAACTTCAAGGCCAGCCAGTCAGCCAGCCAGCCAGACAAAGAGACAAACAAAAGAAAGATAAACATACAACCAGAGAAAAAGAGAGGCACAGAAAGAGAGTAAAGGAAAAGTCAACAAGCAGACAGACAGACAGACAGACAGACAGATAGACAGACCGACAGACAGTCAGGCAGACAACATGATAATGGCAAAATATTGATTATTTTCTAACGATAGAAGTTATAGTGGGAAAAAAAACCCCACATTTTTCAAGCGTCCTCTTGCTAATCTACATGTCTTACTAGAATTAAACTACAGAACAGGTAGACAAAGAGATCTTGATTGGTTGATATGGTTTATTTTTACGTCATATTTTTCTAACCGGGCTGACCGAATTATTGCAGGAATGTGGAAGAAAATACGGCTGATCCAATCCTAAACTGGCACCATCTAAACAACAAAGAGAGAAGGGGAAGGCAGGGAGGGAGTGAAGGAGATAAGAGAGAGAGAGAGAGAAAGAAAGAGAGAATGAAAAAGGGAAAGGAACAAAGAGAGAGAACGAATGAATGAAAGAAAAAGAGAAACAGAGAAGGAGAAAGACACTGAGACAGACAGATAGAGAGAGGGAGAAGAAGAGAGGGTAAGAGACAGAGGGAGGGAAAGACAGACAGAGAGAGAGAGAGAAGGAGAGAGAGGAAAAGACAGTGGGAGGGAAAGACAGCGAGAGAGAGAGAGAGAGTGAGAGAGAGAGAGAGAGGGAGAGGGAGAGAGAGAGAGACAGCGAGGGAGCGACACGGAGAGAGGGAGAGAGAGAGCATACACACACACACAAAGACAGAGAGAGAGAAAGAAAGAGAGAGAGAGAGAGAGAAAGAGAGAAAGAGAGTGAGAGAGAATGAATGAAAAAGGGAAAGGAACAAAGAGAGAGAACGAATGAATGAAAGAAAAAGAGAAACAGAAGAAGGAGAAAGACACCGAGACAGACAGATAGAGAGAGGGAGAAGAAGAGGAGGGAAGAGACAGAGGGAGGAAAAGACAGACAGACAGACAGAGAGAGAGAAGGAGAGAGGGGAAAAGACAGTGGGAGGGAAAGACAGCGAGAGAGAGAGAGAGAGAGAGACAGCGAGAGAGAGAGAGAGAGAGAGGGAGAGGAGAGAGAGAGACAGCGAGGAGCGACACAGAGAGAGGGAAAGACAGACAGAGAGAGGAGAGAAGGAGAGAGGGGAAAAGACAGTGGGAGGGAAAGACAGCGAGAGAGAGAGAGAGACAGCGATTAGAGAGAGAGAGGAGAGGGAGAGGGAGAGAGAGAGAGAGGAGGGAGAGAGAGAGAGACAGCGAGGGAGCGACACGGAGAGAGGGAGAGAGAGACACACACACACACAAAGACAGAGAGAAAGAAAGAGAGAGACAGAGAGAAAGAGAGAGAGAGAGAGTGAGAGAGAATGAATGAAAAAGGGAAAGGAAACAAAGAGAGAGAACGAATGAATGAAAGAAAAAGAGAAACAGAGAGAAGGAGAAAGACACTGAGACAGACAGATAGAGAGAGGGAGAAGAAGAGAGGGAAGAGACAGAGGGAGGGAAAGACAGACAGAGAGAGAGAGAGAAGGAGAGAGGGGAAAAGACAGTGGGAGGGAAAGACAGTGAGAGAGAGAGAGAGAGACAGAGAGAGAGGGGGGAGAGAGAGAGAGAGACAGCGAGGGAGCGACACGGAGAGAGGGAGAGAGAGAGACATACACACACACAAAGACAGAGAGAAAGAAAGAGAGAGAGACACAGAGAGAGAGAGAAAGAGAGAGAGAGAGAGTGAGAGAGAATGAATGAAAAAGGGAAAGGAACAAAGAGAGAGAACAAATGAATGACAGAAAAAGAGAAACAGAGAGAAGGAGAAAGACACCGAGACAGACAGATAGAGAGAGGGAGAAGAAGAGAGGGGAAGAGACAGAGGGAGGGAAAGACAGACAGAGAGAGAGAGAGAGAAGGAGAGAGGGAAAAAGACATTGGGAGGGAAAGACAGCGAGAGAGAGAGAGAGAGACAGCGAGAGAGAGAGAGAGGGGAGGGGAGAGAGGAGAGAGGACAGCGAGGGAGCGACACGGAGAGAGGGAGAGAGAGAGACATACACACACACAAAGACAGAGAGAAAGAAAGAGAGAGAGAGAGAGAGAGAGAGAGAGAAGAGAGAGAGAGAGTGAGAGAGAATGAATGAAAAAGGGAAAGGAACAAAGAGAGAGAACGAATGAATGAAAGAAAAAGAGAAACAGAGAGAAGGAGAAAGACACTGAGACAGACAGATAGAGAGAGGGAGAAGAAGAGAGGGGAAGAGACAGAGGGAGGGAAAGACAGACAGAGAGAGAGAGAGAGAAGGAGAGAGGGGAAAAGACAGTGGGAGGGAAAAACAGCGAGAGAGAGAGACAGCGAGAGAGAGAGAGAGGGGGGGAGAGGGAGAGAGAGAGAGACAGCGAGGGAGCGACACGGAGAGAGGGAGAGAGAGAGACACACACACACACAAAGAGAGAGAGAAAGAAAGAGAGAGAGAGAGAGAGAGAAAAAAAAAAAAGAGAGAGAGAGAGAGAGAGAGAGAGAGAGAGAGAGAGAGAGAGAGAGAGAGAGAGAGAGAGAGAGAGAGAGAGATCATGTGTATGGATTGAAAACTCGACTTTCAGTTTTTACGGTAGCTTTCTGGCAGCAGTTAAAGAAGCCCACACAAGACAATGCTAGCATGTCAAGATGCCTTCTGTATGAACTAAGAACTACAAACTGATAGCAAAAGCCACGCAACATTCATATCTGTCACTTGTATATTGATCGTAATGAAAAATTAAAGATTTTTTTTACTCAACAGAAGAAGTTTTAAAAAAAATCACAAAAAAAGTCCAGCAACGTTTTATCTGCAATCTGTACTTTTCGTTTCACACTGAAAAAATCAGTCTGTGTTCTGTCTCTGTCTGTCTGTCTATCTGTCTGTCTGTCTGTCTGTCTGTCTCTTTTCTTCTCTCTCTCCCTCTCCTCTCTCTCTCTCTCTCTCTCTCTTTCTCTCTTCCTCTCTTTTCTGTCTGTCTGTCTGTCTGTCTGTCTCTGTCTCTGTCTCTGTCTCTGTCTCTGTCTCTCTCTCTCTCTCTCTCTCTCTCTCTCTCTCTGTCAATTTCTTTTTCTTTCTCTCTGTGTCTTTGTCTCTCTGTCTGTTTCTCTCTCTCTGTCTGTTTCTCTCTGTCTCTCTGTCTCCCTCTCTGTCTCTTTCTCTCTCTCTGTCTCTGTCTGTCTGTCTGTCAGTCTGTCTGTCTGTCTGTCTCTCTCTCTCTCTCTCTCTCTCTCTCTCTCTCTCCTCTCTCTGTCTTTCTGTACCTGTGTGTGGTGGGAGAAGAGTTATTGTCTTTTCCCCCACGATATTTTCATTAGCATTCTAGATTACGGGAACTAATGAGAACTGTTGAGAGGCTGTGAGAAATCTCGAAATGTGAACACCAGAATGACTTCCATGATGACCTGCCTTGGGAATCAGCAAGCCTTAATGGCGGTTTTGTGTTGTTGTTGTTGTTGTTGTTGTTGTGTTGTTTTCATCCGGCAGCGTTTGATTTTCTTTTCTTCTTCTTCTTCTTCTTCTTCTTCTTCTTCTTCTTCTTCTTCTTCTTTCTTCTTCTTCTTCTTCTTCTTCTTCTTCTTCTTCTTCTTCTTCTTCTTTCTTTCTTCTTCTTCTTCTTCTTCATCA
>JAPXFY010000017.1:49569956-49582456 GCA_030674185.1 Monoplex corrugatus
CTTTCAATGCCTCTGTTTTAGTCTCTGAATTTGTTTTATTCTCTCCTTCCCTTCTTCCTCCTCCTCTCTCTCTCTCTCTCTCTGTCTCTCTCTCTCTCTCTCTCTCTCTCTCTCTCTGTCTCTCTCTCTCTTCGTCTTTGTGTCTTTTTTCACGTCTGTCTGTCTCTCTTTCTTTGTCTCTCTCTCCCGCTCTCTCTTCTCACTCCCTCCTCTCTCTTGCTCTCCCTCTCTCATTCTGTCTCTCTATCTCTGTCTCTCTCTGTCTTTCTGTCTGTCTCTCTCTCTCGCTCTCTCTGTTCCCATCATTAGTGTTTGTTTACTCCGTCTAAGTAAGCTTAATGAACATAAAGCTGTCAAAGAAGGCACGATATATACTTTGACATTTCCTCTCTCTCTCTCTCTCTCTCTCTCTCTCTCTCTCTCTCTCTCTCTCTCTCTCTCTCTCTCTCTCTCTCTCTCTCTCCTCTCTCTCTCTCTCTCACTCCCCCTCTATCTTTCTCTTTCTCTCTCTCTCTCTCCCTCCTCTCTCTCTCTCTACCCCTATCTCTTTCTCTGTGTTTGTGTGTTTGTGTGTTTGTGTGTGTGTGTGTGTGTGTCTGTCTGTCTGTCTGTCTGTATGCGTGCGCGTATGTGTGTGTGTGTTTTGTATGTGTGTATATGTGTTTATCTATCTATCTATGTATCTATGTATCTATGTATCTATGTATCTATGTATCTATCTATCTATCTATCTATCTATCTGTCTGTCTGTCTGTTTATCTATATCTTTATGTATGTATGTATGTATGTATGTATGTATGATGTTTGTCTGTTTGTTTGTGTGTCTGTCTGTCTGCCTGTCTGTCTGTATGTTTGTATGTATGTATGTATGTTTATTTGTGTGTCTGTCTGCCTGTCTATCTGTCTGTATGTTTGTATGTATGTATGTATGTATGTTTGTTTGTGTGTCTGTCTGCCTGTCTGTGTGGTCTGTCTGTACGTATGTATGTATGTATGTATGTGTGTATGTATGTATGTATGTATGCATTTATGCATGTATGTATGTGTATACATAGTTAGATCACATACACACACATACGCACACAAATAAAATGCTCTTTTTTTTATTTTAATCTTTTGCGTTCTTTGAACTGAGAGAGAGAGAGAGAGAGAGAGAGAGAGAGAGAGAGAGAGAGAGAGATTGAGAGAAAGAGACAGACAGACAGACAGACAGAAAGAGACTGAGAGACAGAGACAGACACACAGAGAGAGGGATTTCCCCACCCATTTTCTATCTTCGACGTAGCAAGAGAGAAGGTTTATCCCGTGACACTGATTAAGACGCATGTTACCGCTGACATGCACGAGCCGATTAGCGGCTTATCCTTTAATCTTCTTTGTGTGTGAGATGGTTTACCTCCCCCCCCCCCTGCTCCTGTCATGGTATGTTTTGTTGCTGTTGTTGGTTGTGTGTGTGTGTGTGTGTGTGTGTGTGTTGTGTGTGTGTGTGTGTGTGTGTGTGTGTGTGTGTGTGTGTGTATTTTCACATTTGTCTTTTTCTTGCTTACCATGATCAATCTCTTTCTCTCCTTCTTGTTTTGATTCTTTCTGAGGGTTTTTTTTCTCTTTCTTTTGTTTGTCTTTCCTTGTTTTTTTTTTTTTCTTCTTTCTGTTTTGTTCTGTTTATGTTTTTGTTTTTTTTCCCAATTTCTTCTGTTCCTTCTTTTTGTTTTTCTTTATTTTTTGTTTTCTTCCTTATCTTTTTTCTTTCAGTTTTTTTTTTCTTTCTTTTTTTTTTTTCTTTTTTTTTTTTTTTTCCTTCTTTTTTCTTTCTGTCTTCTTTCTTTCTGTTTTTTTTTTCTTTTTTTTCTGCCTCTGTCTGTCTGTCTGTCTGTCTGTCTACTCTCTCTCTCTCATTCTCTTCTCTCTGCCCCTTTCTACCTCTCTCTCTCTCACTCACTCTGTCACTCTTTCTCTCTCTGCGCTTCCGTCTCTCTCTCTCTCCCTCTCTTCCTTCTTTTCTTTCTATCGCTCTTTCACAATCGTTCTCATCTGTCGTTTAATAAAAAACAAACAAACAAACAAACAACAAACAAAAAACAAAACAATTTGAGAATATTAATCAAAGAACATAACTCTTGAGAGTCACGTAGGAATTATCTCCCATATTGCAGAACTTCTCAAATCCAATACAGTTTACGCTACCCATTCAGCTAGCATAGAATCAGATACAAAGCACAAAAAACCGTAAGCTCAGAACACTCCTCAAAAAAGGAGCGCCCAAGCCTACCTTCATACTCTGCAACTACTAACACTATGAGAGAGGAGAGAAATACATACAATCTTATGTTCAAGGTTGACATAATCTTTTATTCTTGAACTGAGAATATTTTGTTGTGCCCGGGAAGATTTTTGTGTGCGTGTGTTTGTCAGTCTGTCTGTCTGTTTTATCTGTATGTCTATGACCAAATAGGGTCAGCAGAAGTTCTGGGCTGTTTCTTGGTGGGTCGATCTATGTGAAAGTTGGATCAGAGTGGAAAGGTTGGCAAGAGGCCGTGAATGCAGAAGCCGAGAAGCCATGATAAGAGGTCAATCTCACTACTACTACTACTACTAGTAGTACTACTACAACAACTACTATTATTATATTAATTATACTACTATATACTACTACTATTATTATTACTACTACTACTATTACTACTACTACTATTACTACTACTACTATATACTACCTACTTACTACTATTGACTTTCTACCACTACTACTACTACTATTACTACTACTACTACTCTACTACTATTACTATCTACTACTACTACTACTACTACTACTACTACTACTGTTGCTGCTACTACTACATACTACTATATACTACTACTACTCCCTGCTGCTGCTGTTACTACTACTACTACTACTACTATTATACTACTACCACTACTACTACTACACTACTACTGCTGCTGCTCTACATACTACTATTACTACTATTGCTGCTGCTGCTGTTACTACTACTACTACTACTACTACTACAACCACTACTACTACTGCTGCTGCTGCTGCTGCTGCTGCTACTACTAGTTGTAGTACTGCTTCCCCCCTGGATGCCGAGGGCGCTTTCAATATAAATAGAATCCCCAACTTCTGGAAGTTCTATACTAGAGGTTTCCTCTTTTCTGTCACTCTTTTTGTTTCTGCTGTCTTCCTCTGCTTTCTGTCATTTTCACCTATCATTTTCTGCCTTGCTGGTCATTCACGGTATGTGTTCGATAAAGTCTTACATACTTTCGTTTGGATTGATAATTGGGTACGTGTATTTAAGTACATTTTTGGCTCTAGGGAGGTGAGATATGCGGGAGCAATTTTAGATAATTTGGACACGTTTTTATATGTTTTTAGTGTCTTCGCTTATGTTTATTTTGTAATCATAAATTATGCGTTTTATTTAAATCCCCTGTGTGATAAATTGAACGGAATGGTCAGTTGCTAGAGGCATCTCCTTGGATTATGTGCGTAAATGCGTTGATATGTTGAAATTTAATTTTCTTTTCCTCTCCCCCCCCCCCTCTCTCTCTGTGTCTGTCTGTCTCTCTCTCTCTCTCTCTCTCTCTCTCTCTCTGCCTGTCTGTCTGTCTCCCTCTGTCTGTTTGTCTGTCTCTGTCTGTCTGTCTCTCTCTCTTCTGTCTGTCTGTCTGTCTCTCTCTCTCTGTCGGTCTCTCTCTGTCTGTCTGTCTGTCTGCTCTCTCTGTCTGTCTGTCTGTCTCTCTCTGTTTGTCTGTCTGTCTCTCTCTATCTGTCTGTCTGTCTGTTTGTCTCTCTCTGTCTGTCTGTCTGTTCTTTTCTTCTCTCTCTGTCTCTCTCTCTGCCCTCTCTCTCTCTCTCTCTCTCTCTCTCTCTCTCTTGAATTATTGTGTACGATTTTGAACGGCCACAGCCCTGATATGGTTCTGCATAGTCTGTTGGGCTTTAAACAAAAACACCAATAACAGTACTACTGCTACTTCTGCTACTACTACTTCTATTACAACTACTATCCTTAAGCGGGGAATTATTTTCTGCAACCCAAAGAGCTACTATAGTACAGACATACTCATAGTGTACAGACTACCGGAAACTGTATGCATTAACGAGACTCACATACAAGACAGAGTCAGAGGAACATAGATATTTATAGTAACACAGATTGGCAACTCATTAGGCGTCCAGCTTATGACATTTCAACATAAGTTTGTAATATATACCTCGAAATAAAATTGAGACAATTTTACCTATTGCTATTTAGTACACAATAATTTTTTTATGGGGCGGTCATTTGCTCCTGTTTTTGTATATCATTATTAATCAAAATGATGTGGGGTTGTTTTTTTTTCGCTTTTTTTGTTTTAATTATCTTTTATCTTTCTTTTTCTTTCTTTCTTTCTTTCTTTCTCTCTTTCTTTCTTTCTTCTTTTCTTTCTTTTTTGTTCTTATTTTCTTTCTTTCTTTCTTTCTTTCTATTTTTCTTACTTTCTTTCTTGCATTCTTTTTTCTTACTTACTTTCTCTCTTTCTCTCTTTCTCTCTTTCTTTCTATCTGTCTGTCTAAAGTCTCTTTAGTTTCCTGTTTCAGTTCGGAGCATTTTGTTTAATGGCAAACTTTTGTGTTTAGAATAATTTCAGAGTTGATTGAAATGTATTTGTTTTCTTGTTTCTTTCGCTTGTTCGATTGTTTGTGTTGTCTGTTTGTTTGTTTGTTTTTTGTTTCTTTGGTTGGATGATTGATTGATTGATTGGTTGGTTGGTTATTATGTCGATTGGTTGGTTTTGTTTGTGAACCCAGTGATGTAGCTAGGCTATCATATCACGGTGTGACGGAGTTATGAGCTAGTTGCCAGTCTCTCTATTCATTTTGAATTATACATCATTCTTGTATAGCGCTATTGTCTATAGTCATCTGGACTCACTACACATCACAAATAATCAGACTGTTCAGAGAAGCACAGAGAAACCAAGCAATAAGAAGAGCTGACTATGTTCAACAATGATGTCACATCTATGGTGGTCATGCCTGCTGGGTGTTTTCATGTTTCTGTCACAGGGTCCTATCATCACAGGGTCCCCCTCAGACCGTATTGTTAGTCGGGTAAGTAAGGTTTGCGTAATGATCACGCCATCCCAACTATCCTTCCTGCGATACATGGTGCAGATGCAGCCTTTCCCCTTTACCTCAAAATCGCAGCCATCGAGTATTCCCCATTCAAAAAAAATTCTAGATAGAATCTTAGTGAAAGTTGGAGTGTAAAGTCAAAGATAGCCGTGCACCTAGATGTGTTAGTGATCCCCATTCAACTTTCGGCACTGCCACTCAACAGAAGTTGATAGCCAAGCGTAGGCCTACTGCCTGATCGGAGTTAACATAGATATAAATAGTGAAGCAGCACATAGATTAGCTGCGTAGTGAGTTCATCTTCTATGTTCACTTCCGTACTGAGTCATTTCTCGTAGGTTGGTTGACGCCTTTATACATCCATATAATGTTGAAGCAAATTACCAGATGTCTCCTGGATAATATTTCGTTGGTAAAGCGAAACAACCATGTTACAGAGTGCGGTAGATTTTGTTGCTCGTCTTCAATACAGCGAGCCTATCTTCAAGTTAGGGCCTACCTCCATCCCTCCGTCCCCACCCTCCCACCCTCTGCGAGTCGTTCATTCTCTGTTGTCCATTGTGGTCACTCGTGTGTGTGGTTTGTAAACACGGCTTTTGACGACTCAGTCTTCGCATAGGCACAGTGTTGAGACAAGTTACAGATGACGGTTGGGCAAGGATGTTCTATTATTAGCTAATGATGCTACTAGTCTCATTTTCGTTCAGTTGTGCATTTCTGAGTGCAGTTTTTTTATTTCGAATAGTTCGTAAGCTGATTGCTTGCCGTCATATGAGTACTTAGTGACAAAGACAGTCCTAGAGATAGTAGATTGCATAATTATTCCTTTTACCTATTTCAATTGATGTGGCACACATGGAACGCACAGCGATAAACAAATTTTGCCCACCCTGCCGCCCTTGTCTCTGTAACTGTAGTGGAGGGTCGGACACACGTGTACGTAATACTCTGGCCGTACGGTCAATGTGTGTCCACACACAGGCGTTGAGTCACTTGACCATGATTGCCGTCGCTCGAGTTCGTCACTTTTCAATGGGGCATTTAGCCAGTGCTCATTGAGATGGTCTCACTCGCCTTCTCCCCGTCCTCTCTACCGCCCCGTTACTTCTGCAACGGCGGATAGATTACAATGGGAACAGCCTATTATTATTCATCGTTATCGCTCTCCGTCTCTTCAATCAGTGTAACAGAGAACTCGCGGCCATTTTCCAATGTCCAGTATTTTAGACTACAATGGGAACAGCCTATTATTATATCATCGTTATCGCTCTCCCGTCTCTTCAAGTCGGTGTAACAGAGAACTTGCAGCCATTCTCCAATGTCCAGTATTTTAAACAATCGTTTCTTCCCTCCTATACAATGACATTGTATTCTTGTTTATTGTCCAAGTTTTGTCTTACAGCTCTGTATTCTAACTGAACGTGTTGTGGTCCTGATACTTCTGATAATGTGTATGTTCAACCATTTGCCTGCCTAGTTTGTCTTGTTGTATACGTCATCTGATTACTCGGAACAGTTCATACATTGTGGTTGCTATGCAATTGATCCTTCATTGTTCTTTTTGACTTTCGAGTTACAATGTCAGGTTCGTCGTTCCGTCAGTCCATGTATATCTTTTGCTGTTCAGTGCGTAATTAACTGTTTTATAACTCGACCGAGGTGTGCAGTGCTTTTCTTTTCATCCTCCCGAGTCCTACGTACGCATCTTTTCTTAAGTCCATTAGTTCATGCACAGACTTACTGCTCGCAATGTCTTACTGTTCAGTTTCAATTGCCGATCCCTATATGGTTTTGTATTCTGTTGGTCATGTTGTTTAGTTATATATCGCACTTCATATGCGCTACAACTGATTAGTGGTTTACTTCCTTCAGTAGCCTACACTTATTGATTCGTAATGACACATTGTTTCGTATTTACACTGGTTTTTCTAACATGGTTCTCGTGCATCAGTGCCACATACTAGCATCTTACCTACCACTCATGCTACATTTGTGCTTCGTACTACGTGGCAAAACGATGAAGAGTCACGCGCTGGCAGCTCTGAGTATTGCCTCGTCTTCCATTTCATAATGTGTTTCCTACGACATATGTCAGAGGGCTGAAACCCTACTTCTACTCCAGTGGTGAGTTTTGTATATATACGTCAGACGGCCAGATACGGATGTCACTGATCTTACTTCATTTCTACTTGATTGCGCACATTGTACGACATATGTCATAGGGCTGAACCCTACTTCTACTTCATGGTGTGTATTGTGAGACATTTATTACTGGGTGCCGTGCTTGAGGACTCAACAGTGCATATGTCTATTCTACAGAGGGTTTATCAATTCACACGAAGCACATGTAGCCTGGTTGAAATATGTTAGATGCCACATTGCTTAATCGTTACTGAGGAACTGACATTTAATGCAAAACTATGCTTCCCTTGTGTCCAGAAATTACGAACCAGTTCAGTGTGTCTACTATAATACCTTCCTATAATGATCAACAGTCTTCTTGGGATTGTCACAGTACCTTAGATACTTGTCTTGATACTGACCATTGCATATCACTTTTGATTCTGCGTCTTCGTTTTGTCGTGTACGTTTCCGTCCTATTGTGTTCCCTTAGTTGCCAATGAGAGTCTCTAGATTTTCAAGGTGAAGTAGTGACTCATAGTTAGCACATTACATGGATCATATTAGGCACTCAGTAGAAAGGATTGTCTTGTCACAACTGCTTGAGCATCTTCATCAGAATCATTTGTTCAGTCCGCACCAGTCAGCATACAGGCAGGCACACTCCACAGAAACAGCACTCTTGAAGATAGTTAATGATATTCTCCTTGGCTTGGACGATGATAGAGTGTCAGTACTGGCGTTATTAGATCTGTCCGCAGCATTTGACACTATAGACCACACACTTCTCCTGAACAGGCTTCAGCACTCTTTTGGCATACGTGACCTTGCTCTCTCCTGGATCCACTCTTATTTGACTGATCGGACTCAGACTGTGTGTGTCAACTCCAGGTATTCGGAAGAGTCTGTCTTGGCGTATGGTGTCCCACAGGGTTCGGTCCTAGGACCGATCCTGTTTGTGCTGTACGCCAGTCCTGTGTCTGATGTCATCAGTCGTCATGCCTTGTCACATGAGAGCTTCGCTGATGATACACAGCTTCATCAGTCGGCCTCACTGGCGGAACTCGATGGCTTGGTGACACGCACGCAGGACTGTATCTCGGATCTGAAGTCCTGGATGACGCACAACAATCTACAACTGAATGACGACAAGACTGAACTTCTACTCGCCTGTCCCAATAAATTTCTCCATGATCCTTCTCTTCCGAAGTCTCTTCTGATAAATGACGTTGACATTCCTTTCTCTCCCACTGTTCGCAGTCTCGGTGTTACGCTTGATCAGAGTCTGACCTTCCAGCAACACATCTCAAACATCTGTAGGGTAGCGTATCTAGAGTTACGTAGAATCAGTTCTGTCCGTCATTACCTGTCTGTTGATGCAACCAAAACGCTAATTTGTGCATTTGTTCTTTCAAGGATTGATTACTGCAACTCTCTCTTAGCTGGCATCCCCAAAAACCTTTTAGACAGACTTCAAAAGATTCAGAACAACGCTGCACGTCTCATCTTTAAATCCTCTAAGTTTGACCATGTCACTCCTCTCCTCCGCACTCTGCACTGGCTGCCTGTCTCTGACAGAATAGATTACAAGCTTGCTACTCTTTCCTTTTCGATTGTTTCGAACACTGCGCCAGAATACCTATCCTCGCTTCTTGACATCTACACACCATCCCGTCAGTTGCGTTCTTCTGCAGATACACGACTCTTTCGCATCCCCGCATTCGAACAAAAACATACGGACAACGAGCATTCTCCTACCAAGCACCCCAAACATGGAACAACATCCCCAACATCCTTAGGCACTCAGACACAATCACCTCATTTAAATCTGGCCTCAAAACACATCTGTATAGAAAAATGTGAAAAAAGTTTCTGTCTTTAAAATATTGTTTGGGCTGTTGCGTTTGTGCGCATGATTCGTGTATTATATAATGTGCATTGTGGGTGTGGTTGTTTGTGTATTTTGGATAACTTGTGATGTAATATCTATTATTGTCTGTCCGATGGGCAACTATTGGTTAGATTTGATAGACATGTTTCTGTTTGTGTTGATGTCATTGTAATTATAGTAGACTTGATTGATATGTATGTATAACTGCTAATGTTGAAGTGGCGAATAGGGGTGGTAAAGATAGGGTGAATTGTAAAGCGCTTGGAGCAGAGTTCTCTGGATCTTGCGCTTATAAGTACTCATTATTATTATTATTATTATTATATCATCCATTTATGCCTTGTTTTGATAAACGTTACGATGGCTTATGTAGTCTCCTTCTTTCAGTGGATGATGAAGAATACTTGATCAACTGATGCATTACTTCTTACTTCTACTGCTTTTACCAGTTACTTATTATGTCCGGTGCCAGTTACTACTGTTCATACTACCTTGTGCTTCATGCTACATGGCATACCACCATAGGGACTTAAACGCACGTTGGTGCCGCCCTCGGTATTGCCCAACTTTTTTTTTCATACCACCATAGGGACTTAAACGCACGTTGGTGCCGCCCTCGGTATTGCCCAACCTTTTTTTTTCCATTTTATTTTGGTGTGTGTATTGAGTGACACTCGTCACAAGGTGCCGTGCTTAAGGGCCTTACAGTGCATATGTGTCGATCCTTCGTTCAGAGGATTTTTTCATTTCACATGATATGGCACACATAATCAAAGACTGATAGAAGTATGTACAGTGACGTGAATGATTACCACTGAGAAAACGACACATGATTATACACAAAGAAGTTTTTTTCTTGTGCTCCTTAACAGTGATTCAATTTATCGAGTAGGATATACGGTATGTGCGTCACCTGTGTCCGATGTCATCAGTCGTCACGCCATGTCACATGAGAGCTTCGCTGATGATACTCAGGTTCATCAGTCGGCTTCCATTAATGAAATTGATGGGCTGATGGCTTGGACGCAGGGGTGCATTTCAGACCTGAAGGTATGGATGACACAAAATAAACTTCAGCTAAATGATGACAAAACGGAACTCCTCCTAGCTTGCCCCAAGAAATTTCTCAGCCAACCATCTTTGCCCACTTCTCTTGAAATGGGCAATATCACAGTTCCCTTTTCTTCCGCTGTTCGCAGTCTTGGGGTCACTCTTGACCAAACCCTCTCTTTTCAGCAACACATCTCAAATGTTTGTAGAAGTGCTTACTTTGAACTTCGGAAGATTAGCTCTGTCCGCCACCTCCTGTCTGCTGATGCTACTAAAACTCTAGTCTGTGCTTTCATCTTCTCTAAACTTGACTATTGCAATCTCTTTTTGGTTGGACTTCCTAAACATCTCTTACATAGACTTCAACAAATACAGAATAATGCCGCCCGTCTGGTTTGTAGGTCCTCTAAATTTGAACATGTCTCTCCTTTGCTTCACTCACTTCACTGGCTTCCCATCTCAGACAGGATAGATTACAAAATTTCTTCACTGACCTACCATGCTGTCTCTGGCACTGGCCCTGAATACCTCTCTGAACTTGTTCACATTTACACTCCTTCTCGTTCTCTCCACTCTTCATCTGACACTAGACTTCTCCGCATTCCCTCTGTGAGGACAAAAACTTATGGCCAACGATCTTTCTCTTACCAGGCTCCCACTACGTGGAATACCCTACCAACTCCTCTCAGGCACGCAGAGTCTATTACCTCTTTCAAAACCTCACTCAAAACACATCTGTTCTCGTGCTGACTTCTCCTCTTCGTGGTGCTTCTTCTTTATGCTTATGATATTGACAACCTGCGATCGTGTATGTTGTGTGTGTGTGTGTTTGTGTGTGTGTGTGTGCGTGCGCGCGCGCGTGCGTGCGTGTGTGTGTGTGTGTGTGTGTGTGTGTGTGTGTGTGTGTGTGTGTGTGTCTGTGTGTGTGTGTGTGTGTACTTGTAAAGCGCCAGAAGCAATTTTTTGGACTGTGCGCTATATAAATGCTTATTATTATTATTATTATTACGAAAGGTCTGTTGTTGTTTCATTGCGTAAGTCAGTGTTTGAACTTGAATATTCTGTGGTTTTTGATGTATCTTCTTACTTGTGTAGCTTTGATGGTGGTTGTTTTCTCATTGTATACGTAGTTGTGAACATTTTTTTTGTTTTGCGAAATGTAAAGCGCTGGTGAGCATGTTTGCATGGAATATGCGCTATATAAATAAACATTATTATTATTATTATTAGCAATACTACTGTTTACAATCACAGGGTCCTATTATCACAGGGTCCCCCTCAGACCGTATTGTTAGTTGGGTAAGTAAGGTTTGCGTAATGATCACGCCATCCATGAATTAATTGGTTACTCGGCGTTTTCCACCGAGCAGGATCTAACGCTCACATTGGTCTTATCCAACTATAGAGGGTAGGTTATCTAGTACACAAAAGGTTTCAGCAAATACCAACGTCCAAGCGAAAAGTCCAGAAAGTTGAATAACAACCAGGGCCGCCAGGTGCCAAAGATTGCTTGGTTATTCAAATTTCGATGTCCAATGAAAGACAGGTTAGTTATTCAAATTTCGATGTCCAATGAAAGACAGATGGGAAGGTTTTGTGACAGAAACAACAGAAACGCACTGTATAAAAGCCAGAAAGTCAATCACTATAGGAATTCACCCATTCGATTGCCACCCAGCCAGAGACCTTCCAACCTATCTTAGAGGTATGTAATCCCACGTCTCATTTTATACCTTAGTTAGGGCAGGGATAGAAGTAGGTAGTATGTTTGATTTTCCACAAAGCAAAGAATAGAGTAGGACATAAGAAAGTGTTCAGCATTCTAGTGATATGCAAGTTCTGATGATTCGTAGTGCATCTTAGGATTTTTAGGAATATTAGGACCCAGGACAGTAGGAATGGTGAATCATGTTTATGCTGAAGTTGACTGCTTAAATAAATACGTCGTAGTTATTAATCTATGTGTGGACTACTTATGAGAATCATGTCTAGTGTGGTTAGTGCATTTCTTCTCGTCACTCTCCTTCCTTGTTGTGTGTGTGGCTTCTAAGTAGAGAAACAACACACCTCCATATACACCCCCAATCCATATTCCTGCCATAGACACCAGAATACAAATTCATATACTTGTTAAAGATGACACCACCCAAAAATAATCTTTCCGCGATACACCATTCTTTATATACATCCCCAATACATCTACCTGTTACATATGACTCCACCCAAATAAACCTTCCCGCGATACATGGTGGAGACACATAACCCCTTCTTGTTACACACACGAACCCCTTCTTGCCATAGATGGTGGAGATA
>JAPXFY010000017.1:49589956-49592456 GCA_030674185.1 Monoplex corrugatus
GTATGTCTATCTCTGTCTCTGTCTCTGTCTGTCTCTGTCCCTGTCTCCGTCTCTGCCTCTGTCTCTGTATCTGCCTCTGTCTCTGTCTGTCTGTCTTTCTTTCTGTCTGTCTATCTCTCTGTCTCTCTGTCTATGTCTCTGTCTCTGTCTCTCTCTGTCTCTCTGTCTCTGTCTCTCTCTCTCTCTTTCTCTCTCTCCATTCCGTCCCGTATTACGCAAACAGTACGAAATCCCACTCACTTTGCCCAGTCTGTTGACTCAGTTGAAAGATCTGTCTGGCCTATCATGTACTTTCGGCGGTGCTAAATAGGGACATTAGCTGAAAACACTCTGAGTATTTTGAAAGTGGGCTTTCGCTGTCGGCATCTCTGTTTTCACTCTTTCAGTTTACAGACGCCATAGACAGGTGTGTGGAAGACAGACAGAAAATCAGACAGACGTTGTAGTAAGGTTATGAAAGACAGATAGATGTTATAGTCATGTGTGTGAAGGACAGACTACCAATAAGACAGACGCTATAATTCATTCATCAGGTGCCCTGCCGCATGGCGTTGGCGATCATGGTCTTCCATCTGTCTCTATCTCTTGTTGCCTCAAGCATCCACCCTCCTCGTCCTCAGCCACTCTGCAAGTCCGTCTAGTATTTTCTCCCTGGGTCTACCTGGTGCTCTCTTTCCCTCCAGCTTTCCCGTTGTGAGCAGGTGCTCCAAATCCGCCCTCCTCATAAAATAGCCAATAAATGTTGCCTGCCTTTTCCTAATCGTCCTTATGAATGATCTTCTTGTGTCTGCCTCCATCAAGACTGTCTCGTTTGTTTTCTTTGCTATCCACGAAACTCTCAACAGTCTTCTCAGAAACCACATCTCGGCTGCCTCAATCTTGTTCTGGCTTTGCTTGTTGACTGTCCACGCCTCACAACCGTACAACAGTATTGGTACTATATAACATTCAAGAACTCTCTTCCTGATGTTAACTGATAGGCATGTGTTGGTAAGAATGCTGACGCTATGATAAGGTGTGTGAAAGACAGACTGCCAATCAGAAGGTCTGAGTTCGATCTTTCCTGAGTACCTCCCGCCTGGTGGGTAAAAGATGGACATTTTTCTTCCGATCTGCCAGGTCGACATGTGTGCAGACCTGTTAGTGCCTATATCTCTTTCCTATGTAAACGTACACATAACATCAATCATCGGGAGACAGAAGATCTCACTCCCAACAGCTCAACAGCTTACAGTGTGTTCGGGACTACCGACAGAACTTATTCCTGCCACCCGCGTACCATCCAGGAGTGGAACGAAAACTTGACAGAGGCTGCTGTGTCATCAGAAACTCACGACCTATTCAAGGCAAGAGTTTGCAGCCTATTACAATACCTTTTTTTTGCGTCTGCCCCCCACAAGTGTCAGAATAATCAACTGGATGACTGTGGACACTGAACGGATGAAGATGAAGATGAAGATGCATGTATGCACGTCAAGAACCCTGTGAGACTTGTCAGTGGCAGATGGCTTACGGGAGACTTGAAAACATTCAGCATACACACATTTCCGAAAACGGTTTATGACTGCCTTAATGAACAGGTACAGAAATAGCTATAGGCAAGAATAGCCATTCGTATAGTGGAGTGCACAATGGAATCGCAGCCAATGTCATTATCGTCATCAAGTGCCTTGCCAGATGGTGTTGGCAATCATGACCCTCCATATGCATCCATCCCTTGTTGCCGCAAGCACATCTTCCACCCTCTCTGTCCTCAGCCACTCTGCAAGTCCGTCTAATATTTTCCTCCTGTGTCTGCCTGGCTCTTTTCCCTCCAGCTTTCCTGTTGTGACCAGGTGCTCCAATTCCCCTTTCCTCATAAAATGGCCTATGATTGTTGCCTGTCTTTTCCTAACTTTTCCTAATCTTCCTTATGAATTATCTTCTTGTGTCTGCCTCCTTCAAGACTGTCTCGTTTGTTTTCTTTGCTGTCCATTGGGACTCGCAACGTTCTTCTTAGAAACCATTGTACAAAAGCCAAAGCCAATGTACAGCCAATGTACAAAACAAGATCATAGTATTATCTGTTTAACACTGGCCTTTCATAGTTTACATTATTGTATCACTTCTCCTACATCCCTGCACCAATATACAATGTCACCTTTAACTACTCATCATACGTCATAGTGTAATATTCGTGGTGTGTGTGTGTGTGTGTGTGTGTGTGTTGTGTGTGGTGTGTGTGTTGTTTGTGTGTGTGTGTGTATGTGTGTGTGTGTATGTGTGTGGTTGTGTGTATTGTGTGTGTTATTGTTGTGTTGTGTGTGTATGTGTGTTGTGTATGTGTTGGTGTGTGTGTGTTTGTTGTTTGTGTGGATATGTGTGTTTGTGTTTTTGTGTGTGTGTTGTGTATTGTGTTGTGTGTTTTGTTGTGTTGTGTTGTGTGTTTGTGTATGTGTGTGTGTGTGTGGTGTTTGTTGTGTATATGTGGTGTTTGTGTGTGTGTGTTTGCATTTGTGTG
>JAPXFY010000017.1:49604956-49607456 GCA_030674185.1 Monoplex corrugatus
CAACACCAGCATCCACCACCAATACCCAACAACAAACATCAACGCCCACTCAAACACCCACAACCATTGCCAAATAACTACACCTAACACCAACGCATAACACCATCTACCAACATCAAAACCCAACACCAACACCTAACAACCAAAACCCAACATCAACACCCAACACAAAAAACCAACACCAACACCCAACACCGACACTCAACAACCAAAACCCAACATCAACACCCAACACTAAAAACCAACAGCAACACCCAACACCAACACCTAACAACCAAAACCCAACATCAACACCCAACACAAAAAATCAACACCAACACCCAACACCAACACTCAACACACAAAAAAAACAACACCAAAAACCAACACCAAAAAAACAACACCAAAAATCAAAACCAACACTCAACGCCAACGCCCACCATCAATACTAAACGCCAACGCCCAACACCAACATCTAACAACCAACATCAACACCCAACACACACAAACAAAAGCAAACAACAAAATCAGCATCAAACAAACACCATTCACAAACAGCAACATATGAAACACCAACAACCAGTACTCATCACCAACTCTGATCACTAACACACAACACCAACACCCAACGTCAACGCTCAGCATGAACATCCACGTTCAGGCAAACAGGAATCAGAAAAATACGAAAACCAGACAAGACAGGCGCAAATTTTCGGCCCACTGGCCTTAGTCAAGCATAAACGTAAAATCACAAACGAACTGACATCAATACAAGAACCAATAGAAAAAGACTAAAACTTCCCTGCTGCCTCGTCCAGTGGGAAGAAAAGTACTAAACTAAAATCATACTATGTTTGTAAGCAAAGGTTACAACTGGGAAGATTGGAGGCAAATATGATGTCTGAGGGGAAGTGAGATAAATATTTGTTCTGCGATTTGAAAACAACAAAGACAGCCCCAACTTGTCTCTCTGTCTGTCTAACAGGTGCGAGAACGACTTCGTGGATGTATACGCAGAACTCAAGAGCGAGAACGAGGATCTCCTGGACGCCAAACTGACGGGCAGATTCTGTGGTGAGGGGGATGAGAACCTGCCCTCCCTCATCCAGTCCACCCACCACCTCCTCTACCTCGCCTTCTTCTCCAACAAAGTCAAAAACAACGAAGGATTCAATGGAACTTACCAGTTTCTGGATGACAGTAAGTAGTGCTGGTTCCTTTTTGTTGGTTTGGGTTACGATGGTGATTATGGTGGTTTGTTGTTGTTGTTGTCGTTGTTATTGTTGTTGTTGTTGTTGTTGTGGTTGTAGTTTTTTTTTACCTGCGTTTTCTATCTGGTTGTGAATGATGTAATGGTTTTGTTTTGTTTGTTTTGATCTGTTTTTATTTGTTTTGTCTCTTTTTTTTCTTTTTTTTTTTGTTATTTTTTTTTTTTCTCTTTTAGTTTGGTTTGGTTTGGTTTGGTTTGGTTTGGTTTGGTTTGGTGTTCCCGTACTTGTTGCAAGCTAGTTGAACATTTTGATGTAGATGTATATGCAAGATCTCATATCAAGAAAAACCGAAAAAGAAAGCGAAGAAGAGAAGAAGAAGAAGAAGAAGAAAGAAGAAGAAGAAAGAAGAAGAAGAAGAAGAAGAAGAAGAAGAAGAAGAAGAAGAAGAAGAAGAAGAAGAAGAAGAAGAAGAAAGAAGAAGAGAAGAGAAGAAGAAGAAGAAGAAGAGAAGAAGAAGAAGAAGAGAGAGAAAGAAGAAGAAGAAGAAGAAGAAGAAGAAGAAGAAGAAGAAGAAGAAGAAGAAAGAAGAGAAGAAGAAGAAGAAGAAGAAGAAGAAGAAGAAGAAGAGAAGAAGAAAAGAAGAAGAAGGAAGAAAAGAAGAAGAAGAAGAAGAAAGAAGAAGAAAAAGAAGAAAAAGAAGGGGAAGGAGAAAGAGAAGAAGAAGATCCTGGCCTACTTTCTGCCCGTCTGAATGTTTCTTTGATTCTGGTGGTGTCGGATTAATGTTTCATTTGTTGTTCCCCCATTTCAAAACTTTGTCAATGCATAGGGTTTTATGCAGGTCGTGGAGTGTAGCAGATAATCACTGGCAGATTTGGTTGGAGTGCATGTAGGATTATCAGAGTCAGAAAAACCCTTCTTGAACAAACTCCGAACTTTAGCATCAAGACAACTACTCTAAGAGTTCAGTGGACAAGAGAGCTGGAGTGAAATTCCACACGTCCCGAAATTCCTTGTTAACTAGAAAATACCTCGAGTGTGCGGATGGGACCCAGAGCACCCTCCTGACAGTCCCCCACCCCCCACCCCTAACTCCACTCGACAGTTATTTTTATCAAGTGGAAAAAAAGGGGGTGGTGGCTGTCCATGCGTTGCCTGACCCATTCGGACCCAGTCATCAGTTTACCTTGTTTACAAACCGAATGGCAAGGTGGGGAGGTGACAAATCCTGGGATATAGCCACACACCATCATCATCAGGTGCCTTGCCGCATGGCGTTGGCGATTATGGACTTCCATCTGTCTCTCTCT
>JAPXFY010000017.1:49617456-49622456 GCA_030674185.1 Monoplex corrugatus
GAGACAGGCAACTAGCTCTGTCATGTTCTTGATATGTTCATAGACATGGATAGAGAGACAGGCAACTAGCTCTGTCATGTTCTGTGATATGTTCATAGACATGGACAGAGAGACAGGCAACCAGGTCTGTCATGTTCTGTGATATGTTCATAGACATGGACAGAGAGACAGGTAACCAGCTCTGTCATGTTCTGTGATATGTTCATAGACATGGACAGAGAGACAGGTAACCAGCTCTGTCATGTTCTGTGATATGTTCATAGACATGGACAGAGAGACAGGTAACCAGCTCTGTCATGTTCTGTGATATGTTCATAGACATGGACAGAGAGACAGGTAACCAGCTCTGTCATGTTCTGTGATATGTTCATAGACATGGACAGAGAGACAGGTAACCAGCTCTGTCATGTTCTGTGATATGTTCATAGACATGGACAGAGAGACAGGTAACCAGCTCTGTCATGTTCTGTGATATGTTCATAGACATGAACAGCGAGACAGGTAACCAGCTCTGTCATGTTCTGTGATATGTTCATAGACATGAACAGCGAGACAGGTAACCAGCTCTGTCATGTTCTGTGATATGTTCATAGACATGGACAGAGAGACAGGTAACCAGCTCTGTCATGTTCTGTGATATGTTCATAGACATGGACAGAGAGACAGGTAACCAGCTCTGTCAAGTTCTGTGATATGTTCATAGACATGGACAGAGAGACAGGTAACCAGCTCTGTCAAGTTCTGTGATATGTTCATAGACATGGACAGAGAGACAGGTAACCAGCTCTGTCATGTTCTGTGATATGTTCATAGACATGGACAGAGAGACAGGTAACCAGCTCTGTCATGTTCTGTGATATGTTCATAGACATGGACAGAGAGACAGGTAACCAGCTCTGTCATGTTCTGTGATATGTTCATAGACATGGATAGGGAGACAGGCAGTTAGCTCTGTCATGTTCTGTGATATGTTCATAGACATGGACAGGGAGACAGGCAAGTAGCTCTATCACGTTCTGTGATATGTGCATAGACATGAATAGACCGACAGGCAAGTAGCTCTAGCACGTTCTATGATATGTTCATAGACATGAATAGACAGAAAAGGCCGACATAAGTCATCAGTTTGTTGAGTTGCTAGGCTGACACAAGTCACGTGCTTGTGGGGTTCCAAAACTATGGTACTATTAGTATCTACGCTTAGACTAAAGAAGTCAATTTGGTTCCAGTAAAATGACAACACAAGACAATCCAAAAGGTCACAGAATCATATCAAGGATGTATATACAAGAATGTTAACTTTTTTTTATCTTACATTTTTATCATTGTCCGTACTGAGTAAGTATGATATTTTATCTTTGATTTTTGTTTTGTTTGTTATGTTTGTTTGTGTGTGTGTATATGGATGTGTGTGTGTGTGAGTGTATGTGTGTGTGTGTGTGTATGTGTGTGTGTGGATGTGTATGTGTGTGTGTATGTGTGCGTATGTATGTGTTTGTGGAAGTGTGTGTTGTGTGTGCGTGCGTGCGTGTGTGTGTGTGTGTCTGTGTGTGTGTGTGCGTGCGTGTGTGTGTGTGTGTGTGTGTGTGTGTGTGTGATGTGTGTGTGTGTGTGTGTGTGTGTGTGTGTGTGTGTGTGTGTGTGTGTGTGTGTGTGTGTGAACAAGGTATAAACGAGACAGAACCAACAATAGACCAGGAATAAATACGAGACAAAAATCAAAACTTGAACAACAACAAAAACAAGCAAACAAAAACAAAAACGAGACAGGATCAGGAAAGGAAGTAGGATAAATACGAAATAATCAATCAACAAATAAACAGACAGGGATGATCGCTAAACAGATTCAACAACAGAGCAGAGACAAGTATGAGACAAGAGTAGTAGGCCTTCGTCAGTCAGCGTCGACTATGGATGATGCGCCCTAGTGTCTTGTCGAGTCGAGTTGACGCCTCTGGAGCAGCGTCGACTGAGGCTGGTAAGGCCGATGTGGGAAAGGCAGTCTCTGTGATATTGGATGCCTGTATGGATGCTAGCCATGGGATTGCCTTCACTGGAGCTTTCTTTCCGCCTGGCTCTCTTTTCCTCATCTAAGGTCTGGATTTTTTTTTCCCCCAACCTGAGTTGTTTCTAGAACACACTTCACCATCTGTTGTGGTCAGCTGCTGTGTCTTCCCATATCTCTATGTTGGTGTTGAGAGCTTTCATATTGCGTTTGCAAACGTCTTCGTGTCGTAGCTGGGGACGGCCAACAGATCTCTTGCCAGAGACTAGTTCACCATAAAGGATATCTCCTTTGGGATACGCCCATCTTCCATCCGGCACACATGACCGAGCCAGCGCAGCCTGCGTTGTCTAAGCAGTGTGTGCATGGTGGGGAGACCAGCGCATGCTAGGACCTGGGCGTCTGGTATTTTGGTGCTCCAATTTATGCCAAGGACGCGAGCGTAGGTAGACAGAATCAACAATAGAATCCAGAAAACTGAAAAAAGAAAAAGTGTAAGAAGATTGAAAACGGAAGACGATACACTGTGGACAAAGGAGTGAAACATGATCTACAAGAACAATGCAATAAAAACACGTGATTTGATATACGGCATTTAACCCGTTCACTCCCGCACCCTATCCAACAACTGCAAAAACTTAACCCTTAGATTCCCTCGCCCTATCCACCAGCTTCCTGCAGGAAGCTGGTGGATAGGGCGAGGGAATCTGCAGGAAGCTGGTGGATAGGGCGAGGGAATCTAAGGGTTAAGTTTTTGCTTTGCTAGTATGGCTGGCAATGCAAGATGCTGGTGGACAGGGTGCGGGAGTCAAAGGGTCAAAGGTTCATTGGCTTGGTCGTAAGCGCCATGTTCGTTGCGCAGAGATTGTGAGTTCAAACGTCGGGCATGCCATTTATTTTTTTGTCTTGTTGAAAATGATTATTACCTTTTTTTTAGTGGTCGATTAGCTGTGTTGGTTAGGGTGACATCGGGCATGCCATTTATTTTTTGTCTTGTTGAAAATGATTATTACCTTTTTTTTAGTGGCCGATTAGCTGTGTTGGTTAGGGTGACATCGGGCATGCCATTTATTTTTTTGTCTTGTTGAAAATGATTATTACCTTTTTTTTAGTGGCCGATTAGCTGTGTTGGTTAGGGTGACATGCTTATAAAGCAGGGGTTGTGAGTTCAATCCTAGGACGTGCCACAATAACAGCGACCTGAACTGTTCTTTCCATAGAGCCATGGACTAGATATCTGATTTCTCGAATTCAATCCCAGCCCGAAACATTAAAACGAAAGAAAGGAAGACAGAAAAGAAAGAAAGAAAGAAAGAAAAGGAAAGAAAGAAAGAAAGAAACAAACAAGCAAACAACGAAAGAAAGAACGACTGACAGGCAGACAGGCAGACAGGCAGACAGGCAGACAGACAGACAGGCAGACAGACAGACAGAAAGAGAGACAGAAAGAAAGATTGACAGAAAGATCGCTCGATCAATAGATAGATAGACAGATGGATGGATAGAAAGATAGAAAGATAGATAGATAGACAGACAGACAGACAGATAGATAGACAGAGGGACAGATAGTTAGATAGATAGATAGATAGATAAATAGATAGATAGATAGATAGATAGATAGATAGATGGACTGACAGATGAATAGATGGATGGATAAATAGATAGATAGATAGATAGACAGACAGATAGATAGATAGATAGATTGGTAGATGAATAGATGGATGGATAGATAGAGAGATAGATGGATAGATAGATAGATAGATAGGTAGATAGATAGATAGATAGATAGATAGATAGATAGATAGATAGATAGATAGATAGATAGATAGATAGATAGATAGATAGATATAGACACATGGAGAGAGAAAGAAAGAACGAAAGAAAGAAGAAAAGAAATACAGAAAGAAAGAAAGAAAGATAGATAGAAAGAAAGAAAGAACGAAAGAAAGAAAGAAAGAAAGAACGAAAGAAAGGAGAAAAGAAATACAGAAAGAAAGAAAGAAAGAAAGAAAGAAGAGAAAGAAAGAACGAAAGAAAGAAGAAAGAAATACAGAAATACAGAAAGATAGACAGAAAGAAAGAAAGAAAGAAAGAAAGAAAGAAAGAAAGAAAGAAAAGAAAGAAGAAAGAACAGGAAATAGATTCTGGCTTGTTCTTGTCTCCATCACAAAAATCCTGACTGGGTCATGTTTCCATCAATCTGGTAGCTTAGTGTTTTTTGTTTGTTTTGTTTTTGTTTGTTTGTTTGTTTTCTTAAGATTCCTCCGCCCCGCTTCCTATTTCAAGACATTGCCAACGTAAAGGATTTTGAGCAGGCGTTGGGAATCCACCATTTAACTGTGATGAGATTTAGGTGGGCCGCATGAATTATGGAGATATCGCAGTACACTGAATCTAGACAGTTCATAGAACCTATACCGTGTGTGTTACTGTTGTGAAGCCTGGACAATCGACAAGCAAAGGCAAAAAAATTTTTTTTAAATCGAAACAGCGGAAATGTGGTTTCTTAGAAGAATGTGAAGAGTTTCATGGACAGTAAAGAAAATAGACGAGACTGTCTTGAAAGAGGCAAACAGAAAAAAAAAAAAAAAACATTAATGAAGAAAATTAAGAAAAGACAAGCAATATTTAAAGAACATTTTTTGTGAGGCAAGATAAATTAGAACACCTAGTCACAACAGGAAAGCTAGAGAGAAAAAAAACAACACCAGGTTGACCCAGGGAAAAGAATATATTAAGACAGTTTTGCAGAATGGATGGGGACAGAAGGGGTAGGATACGTATTTGGAGGGTCATGATCGCCTACGCCATGCAGCAGGGCACATGATGATGATGATGGTAATGATGATGATGATGATGATGGTGGTGGTGATGGTGGTGGTGGTGGTGGTGGTGGTGGTGGTGATGATGATATTGATGATGGTGATGGTGGTGGTGGTAGTGGTGGTGGTGGTAGTAGTGGTGGTAGTGGTGGTGGTGATGATGATGATGATGA
>JAPXFY010000017.1:49624956-49627456 GCA_030674185.1 Monoplex corrugatus
GCAGATTCCATGACAATTTTGCTGTAAAGAAAACACCCAAGAATTTAATAGACTGGTTATACTGAAGAACGGAATCTCCTAGTTTAAAGGTGGGCATTTTGTCCGGGTTAGACCCACTATTAAATAAAATTATCTTTGTCTTCTCCGTAGATAGATGGAGCCCATTTTCTGCCATGTATTGTGCTGTTTTGTCAAGTTCTAATTGATAAAGTTTGCGTGCATAGTTGATACTGCGAGAAGGAGTGTTTTTCTTCATGTTTACCGGCATCCACATGCATAGATCATCAGCATACTGGACTAAAGTGACAACTTTAGATATTCTACTTGGTAAGTCATTCATTAGTATCACAAAGAGGAGGGGTGCTAAAACTGATCCCTGTGGGATACCCATCTGAAGGGTTCGTTTTGTTGAATACACGTTTCCAATTCTGGTTTGAATTACTCGGTTTTCCAACAGACACTTCACGTAGTTATAAACGCGACCTGTTAGTCCTATGCTTTTTAATTTAAATAGTAATCGGGAGTGCCACACTTGGTCGTATGCTTTGGTTATATCAAAAAATGTGGCCAATATACATTTACGTCTTGCAAATTGTCCCTTTATGTCAGTGGTTAGTTTAGTTAAGAGTTCCACTGTTGACCTGCCTTTTCGAAAACCAGCCTGATTGACAGGTATAATGGTATTTTTTTCACAATAGTGTAGCAACCGCTGTACAATAATTTTCTCCATCAGTTTACAGACGTGAGAAGTTAGTGCAATTGGCCTATAGTTTTTCAGATCAGTGTTACATTTACCCGGTTTTGGGATAGGAACCACTATTGTTTGTTTCCAATAGTCGGGTATTTTGCTACTATTCCAACATTTTTTAAAGATAGTATGAAGCAAGATTACAAAATTTTCGGGTAAATTTTTCAACATCTATTAGAAATGGCATCTAATCCTACTGACGCTTTTTTATTTGAGATAGACTTGATGGCATCTTTTAATTCTTGAAGTGTAATTGATGCGTTCATGTAGTGTGTATTATCTGGGGGAGGGTCCTTATAAACTTCTGTCTGTTCTTCTCGTTCCCTATGATTTTGACTGGAAACAGGAAGGCCGCCAGTATGGCATACTTCAGCAAACAAATCTGCAAAAGCTTCTGCCTTTTCCAACGAGCTTGGGAAAGGATTATTGGCTAGTTTTATCGGAAATGATGGCAAACTGATCCCATTTTTCATTACTTTTAGTTTCTCCCAAATTTTATGCATGTCTTTGTGATTATTTATTTCAGACTTACAAAATGTCGTCCAATACAGTTCTTTGGCTTGTTCTATGATTCTGTTACAGTTTATATTGGCACTTTTCATCGCTCTATGATTTTCAGGTGTCCGATTGTGTATGTATGTTTTAAATTTTTTTCTCTTTTCGTTAACTGCTTTTTCACAATCCTTATTCCACCAAGCATTTCCGCGATGTTTTCCTGTGTTTGATGCCTTTAATTTTGGGATTGAAATGTTGGCAGCACTTAAAAGTGAGTCACAGAAAAATGTATACAGGTTGTCTATGTTGGCGGTATCAGATAGATCTATTTTTGTATTATGAAGGATTTCTTTAAATTTGGTCCAGTCCGCTTCTTTATAATTAAATCGTGGTAGACTTTCATGTAATATTTTGCTATCTTGTAAGATATTTTCTGTTTCAGGACTATGGTTTAGGCTGAGAATTATGGGGATATGATCTGATCCTAAAGAGTCTACAGCTGTTTTCCATGTGGCGTTTACTGCTAGTGATGGTGACACTAAAGTTAGATCTATCGCTGTGGGTCGATGGGATGGTATGTCAGGGATACGGGTAACACGTCCATCATTAAGTAGACATAAATTTGAGTCGACAAGGTTATCGATGAACCTGTTGCTGGTTACATGGGTACAGTCCCTCTCCCAAAACGGAGCATGCGCGTTGAAGTCACCCCCAATGATCCATTTATCGTGGTGATCTTCAAAATGTCTCAGCCATTCTGTGTTCTCAGAATCTGGGCCTCTTGGTAAATAAATAGAGGCCATATTTAGGACTAATGATGAAGAAAATTTTATAGTAACAGCAAATGACGAAATAGAAGCATTAGATCTTGGTACTGGAGACGTTGTTTCAGAATAGTTTAGTCCTTCACGAATATATATTGCAGTAAAAATTCGGCCACCATCATTTATAGAGCTGTAGATGGGTGGATAATAAAACCCTGATAATTTGGGCAAAGCCTTCTTGTCTGTATTTAGCGACTGCAGAAGTAAGACCTGGAAATTTGTAGAAGAGAGATAGTTATTGAGGTAAGGAACATTTTTAACAATGGAACGAGTGTTCCACTGAAGTATGTCTACTTTAAGGTTTGTACACTTATTTATCATGATCGATCAAACCGGCAGAGAGTAGTGAAGTTAGTATGGATGGATTTAACAGATAATGGTAAGTTTGCAAGTTTGTTAATATAACTAAGTATTCAGAAGATGTCGAAAATCG
>JAPXFY010000017.1:49634956-49639956 GCA_030674185.1 Monoplex corrugatus
ACATACATACATACATACATACGTTCATACATACATACATACATACATACATACATACATACATACATATACACACACACACATACTACACACGTACAGACAGACAGACAGACAAACAAACAAGCTATCAAACAGACAGACAGAGCCATGCACGTAAAATCCCATTCGTCTATTCGACTCCACGTGGGCATCACAGCCCACGAACAAATACAAAAAACAACAACATTAACCCTTTCACTCCCATACCCGTCAAACATCCACCAGCAGAAAAAGAAACTTAACCCCTTGACTCCCTCACCCTGTCCACCAGCTTCCTGCAGTTGAGGGAGTGAAAAGGTTTAGTTTTTGCTTTGCTGTCATGGCCGACAATGCGAGATGCTGAAGGATGAGAGTGAGAGAGAGAAAGGGTTAATTTTTTTGCTTTGCCGCCATGGCTGCCACTGCGGGATGCTGGCCGATAGGGTGAGGGAGTCAAGGGGTTAAGTGTTTGCTTTGCTGTTATGGCTGACAGTGTTGGATGTTGGTGGATGGGATGACGGAGTAAAAGAGTTAAGATTTTTCTTTGTTGTCATGGCTGCCAGTGCGGAATGCTGGCGGATAGCGTGAGGGAGTCAGAGGGTTAAGTTTTTGCTTTGTTGTCATGGATAATAGTGCAGGATGCTGGCAGATAGGGTGAGGGAATTAAAGGGTTAAGAGTTTGCTTTCCTGTCATGGTTGACATGCTGATTGGTAGGTTAGGAGTAAGGGCTAAAATTTGCTTTGCTGTCATGGACGACAAAGAGATGGGATAGAGTGAGGATCAAAGGTTAGTTTTGCTTTCGTCATGGCTGACAGGCGGATGTGGGGATAGGGATGAGGTCAAGGTTAGTGTTTGCTTTGCTCATGGCCGACACCGCGAAATACTGGTGGATGAGATGGAGTCAAAGGGTTAAATTTTTGCTTTCCTGTCATGGACGACAGTGCGAGATGCTGGTGGATACAGTGAGGGAGTCAAAGGGTTAAGTTTTTGCTTCGCTGTCATGACCGTCATGCAATGCTGGACGGACTTGCAGAGTGGCTGGGGACGAGGAGGGTGGGGGAGATGCTAGGATCAACGAGAGATAGAGGCAGATGGAAGTCCATGATCGCCAACGCCATGCGGCAGGGCACCTGATGATGATGATGATGACGTCATGACCGACAATGTGAGATACTGGCGGATAGGGTGAGGGAGTCAGAGGGTTAAATTTTTGCTTTCCTGTCATGGATAACAATGCTGGAAGCTGGTGGATAGGGTGAGGGAATGAAAGGGTTGAAGGCATGCTCCCTACGCTTGCCTATTAAATTGCTCAGATTATCAAACGCGCGTGGTGTGGGGTTTTGTGATGGTGAACTTCCAATGACATCGCTGTGAATGCTGTTTATGATGGGCGTTCTGTGTTTTGACGAGGCGACGCTAGCACGCAAGGCTACGATTAAACGACACGTCATTAGTTGTGCAGGTCTTGTTACTGGGCTTGTTGATGGTGGAGGTGGTGGTGGTGGTGGTGGTGGTGGTGGTAGCGGTGGTGGTGGTGGTGGTGGTAGTGGTAGCGGTGGTGGTGGTGGTGGTGATAATGATGATGTTCTTGTTGTTGTTGTTGTTGTTGATGGTGGTGGTGTTTTGTTGTTGTTGGTAGTAGTGGTGGTGGTGGTGGTGATGGTGATGGTGATGATGATGGTGGTAATGATGATGATGATGATGGTGATGATGATAATGATAATGATTATGGTGATAGTTTTGTTGTTGTCGTTGTTGTTGTTGTTGCTGTTGATGATGATGATGATGATGATGATGATGATGATGATGATGATGATGATGATGATGATGATGATGATGAAGATGATGATGATGATGATGATATTAAGAAGGAGGAGGACTCTGCTGAAGAGAAGAATAGTAGCTACTACAGATTGTTGCTGATGATGATGATGATGATGATGAAGATGATGATGATGAAGATGATGATGATGATGATGATGATGATGATGATGATGATGATGATGATGATGATGATGATGATGATGATGATGAAGATGATGATGATGATGATGATGATGATGATGAAGATGATGATGATGATGATGATGATGATGATGATGATGATGATGATGATATTAAGAAGGAGGAGGACTCTGCTGAAGAGAAGAATAGTAGCTACTACAGATTGTTGCTGATGATAAAGATGGTGATGATACTGATGATGATGATGAAGATGATGATGATGATGATGATGATGATGATGATGATGATGAAGAAGAAGATGATGATGATGATGATGATGATGATGATGATGATGATGAAGAAGATGATGAAGAAGATGATGATGATGAAGATGATGATGAAGATGATGATGAAGATGATGATGATGATGATGATGATGATGATGATGATATGAAGAAGGAGGAGGACTCTGCTGAAGAGAAGAATAGTAGCTACTACAGATTGTTGCTGATGATAAAGATGGTGATGATACTGATGATCGTGACAATGATGACGACGACTACGATGATGATGATGATATTGATAATTTTGTCGACACCGATGATGATGTTGCTGCTGCAGTGCTGCTGATGCTACTGCTGGTGCTAAAGATGATGATGATGATGATGATGATGATGATGATAATGCTGCTGCTGCTGCTGATGATGATGATGATGATCTTATTGAGAATGATAATGAGGAGGAGGAGGAGTGGGATGCAGAAGATAGTGTTAATGCTGCTTCTACTGCTGCTGATGATATTGTGAAATGGTGATGATGGTATCGATACTAATGATGACATTGATGACAATGATGAAGTTGAGGAAGACAGGGAAGATGTACACAAGGAGGGGGTATCATTATTGCTGTTATTTCTGTCGCCACACACGAGGATAATTGGTATTACATCGTTGATTGTGTAGTTCTTGCTGTAGGCGATGTTCTCGACAATGATAGTGGTGATGATAATAACAATGATAACGATGAAGGTGACTAAGAGAAAGAAGAAGGAGGAGGAGGAGGAGATTGATGACGTCGATGCCGTTGTTTATTTTTGTGGCTGCACGCAAAGATACGATTTATACTTCGTTAGTTGAGGAATTTTTGCTCCGGATGTTGCTTCGCTGCTGCTGCTGATGATGATAATGATGGCATCTATGGCGATGATCTGGAAATAGTTTTTGCTGTTAATGTTTTGTTGCTGTTGATGTTCATGATAACGATGACAGCGATGTTGATGATATGGAGATAGTTGTCATTTTTTTCTGCTAAAGTTGTTTAGTTGTTTTTGTTTTTTTTCTGTTAATGTTGTTTTGTCTTTGCTTGTGATAGCGATGGCAGCGATGGTGGTTATATGATGGTGAATAACATGGGTTATTATTTTTGTTGTTAGTGTTGTTTTTTGTTGTTGTTGTTGTTGTGTGTTTATGATAGTGATGACAGCGATGGTGATGGATATGATGGTGATAACATGGGTGTATTATTTTTGTTGTTAGTGTTGGTTTTTGTTGTTGTTGTTGTTGTTGTTGTTTATGATAGTAATGACAGCGATGGTGATGGTATGATGGTGATAATATGGATATATTATTTTTGTTGTTAGTGTTGTTTTTTGTTGTTGTTTGTTGTTGTTGTTTATGATGTAATGACAGCGTATGGTTGATTGGTATGAAGGTGAATATATATGGATATATTATTTTTTGTTGTTATGTGTTTTTGTTTTGTTGTTGTGTTGTTGTTTATGATAGTGAATGACAGCGATGGTGATGGTATGATGGTGATAATATGGATATATTATTTTTGTTGTTAGTGTTGTTTTGTTGTTGTTGTTGTTTATGATAGTGATGACAGCGATGGTGATGGTAATGATGGTGATAACATGGATATATTATTTTTGTTGTTAGTGTTGTTTTGTTGTTGTTGTTGTTTATGATAGTGATGACAGCGATGGTGATGGTATGATGGTGGTGACATGGTATATTATTTTTGTTGTTAGTGTTGTTTTGTTGCTGTTGTTGTTTATGATAGTGATGACAGCGATGGTGATGGTATGATGGTGTGACATGGGTATATTATTTTTGTTGTTAGTTTGTTTTGTTGTGTTGTTGTTTATGATAGTGATGACAGCGATGGTGATGGTATGATGGTGGTGAATGGTATATTATTGTTGTTGTTAGTATTGGTTTTTTGTTGTTTATATAGTGATGACAGCGATGGTGATGATATATGATGGTGATAATGGTATATTATTTTTGTTGTTAGTGTTGTTTTTTGTTGTTGTTTTGTTTATGATAGTGATGACAGCGATGGTGATGGTATGATGGTGATAATATTTTTGCTGTTAATGTTGTTCTGTTGCTTCTTTGCTGTTAATGTTGTTCTGTTGCTTCTTTGCTGTTAATGTTGTTCTGTTGCTTCTTTGCTGTTAATGTTGTTCTGTTGCTTCTTTGCTGTTAATGTTGTTCTGTTGCTTCTTATGATTGCAATGACAGCGAGGTGATGGTATGGAGATTATTATTATTATGATTATTATTATTATTATTATTAATATTGCAATTAAAAATGTTTTGTCTTTGCTTATGATAGCAATAATAGCGATGATGATGATATGGAGATAGTGTTTTGCTCTTGATGTTGTTTTGTTGATGCTTATGGTAGTGATGACAATGATGGCGATGGTATGGTGACAGCTTTTTGCTGTAGGTGTTCTTTTTAATTGTTGCATATGATAGTGATGACAATGATGGCGATGGTATGGCGACAGCTTGTTGCTGTTAGTGTTGTTTTTAATTGTTGCATAATTATGATAGTGATAACAATAAAGACAATGACGGTGATAATTATGATGGATAGGGTTTTTTTTGTTTGTTTTTTTGTGTGGTTTTTTACAAAGTCTTCTTGATGCTAATTACTGCGATGACAATGACGATGGCGACATTTTGGCAATGGTTTTTGCTGTTCGTGTTTTTTTGTTGTCGCTGATACTAACGACGACGGTGAA
>JAPXFY010000017.1:49644956-49654956 GCA_030674185.1 Monoplex corrugatus
TGTGTGTGTGTTTGTGTGTGTGTGTGTGTGTTTGTGTGTGTGTGTGTGTGTGTGTGTGTGGGGTGTGTGTGTGTGTGTGTGTGTGTGTGTGTGGTGTTGGTGGATGTGAGTTCGCGCGCGCGTGCGCGCGATGGTGGTTGTGTAAATGCTTGTTTGTCTGTATGTGTGTGTGTGTGTGTATGTGTGTGCGATGGTGTGCTTGTTTGTATGTATGTATGTATGTATGTATGTATGTATGTATGTATGTATGTATGCATGCATGTATGTATGTGTGCGTGTGTGTGCGTGTGTTTGTGTGCTAAGTTGTGTGTGTAAGTGTTTGTATGTGTGTGTTTATGTATGTGTGTACGTATGTGTGTGCGTGCGCGCGTGCGTGCGTGCGTGTGTGTGTGTGTGTGTGTGCGTGTGTGTGCGTGTGTGGGGTGTGTGTGTGTGTGTAAGTGTTTGTGTATGTGTGTGTGTGTGTATGTGTGTATGTGCACGCGCGCGTGCATGCTTGCGTGTGCGTGCGTGCGTGCGTGTGTGCGCGCGGGCGTGTGTTTGTATGCATTTTTGAAAAGTCTATCTTCACCACAAAAGCGTACCCAGACATAAAATTTAATACACCGAAAACCACGCAGCCCCTGACAAATCATTTTCTGTGTTTGGTTTTATTTTGTTCCACAGAATGTGACCAGCGGATCCTGAGCAACAAGGAATCCAACGGTACCCTGTTCTCCCCCGATTACCCCCGTGATGTTCCGGAGGGCGTGCTGTGTCACTACTACCTAGATGGGCTGATGGATGAACAGAACCTGGAGAAAGTGGAGATCGCTTTCACGGATTTCAGCATCCCTGGGCATATGACTGAGTGAGTGGGGCTTGTGATGGTGATGATGATGGTGGTGGTGGTGAAGTCTGTGTGTGTGTGTGTTCTTCGTCATCTGCTTTGTCCGTCAACCGTTTATCGTAGTTATGGTGGTGTTCTTGGTGGTACTGTGGTACTGTTGCTGATGCTGGTGTTTGTGTTACTGTTATACTGCTGGTGCTACTGTTTCTGTTAATATTACTACTGCTGCTGCTACTACTGCTGCTGCTGCTGCTGCTGCTACTACTACAACTACTTCTACTACTACTACTGCTACTACTACTACTACTTCTACTACTACTTCTACTACTACTACTACTACTACTACTACTACTACTACTACTGCTGCTGCTGCTGCTACTGCTACTACTACTACTACTGCTGCTGCTGCTGCTGCTGCTACTACTACTACTACTACTACTGCTACTACTACTACTACTACTACTACTACTACTGCTGCTGCTGCTGCTACTACTTTTACTACTACTACTACTACTACTACTGCTGCTGCTGCTGCTTCTGCTGCTACTACTTCTACTACTACTACTACTACTACTACTACTACTGCTGCTGCTGCTGCTTCTGCTGCTACTACTACTACTACTACTACTACTTCTACTGCTACTACTACTACTACTACTACTACTGCTGCTGCTGCTGCTGCTGCTACTACTACTTCTACTACTACTACTACTACTACTACTGCTGCTGCTGCTACTGCTGCTACTACTACTACTACTACTACTACTACTACTACTTCTACTACTACTACTACTACTACTACTACTACTATTACTACTACTGCTGCTGCTGCTGCTGCTTCTGCTGCTACTACTTCTACTACTACTACTACTACTACTGCTGCTGCTACTACTACTACCACTACTACTAACTATTGTACTACTACTACTACTATTACTACTACTACTACTATTCTTTTTTTTCACTAATACTACTAATGCTGCTGTTGCAGTCGGTACTATCGTTTCTCTTACTAACGTTTTAGCCTAGTTGAAATGGTAGTTTGTTGATCACAATGATGATGATGAGAACGGCGACAACTACGACGACGACAATGTTGATGACGTTGATGATGATGGTGATGATGATGATAAGTTGGAGGAGGGTGAGGATGAGGATGACGACGACAACGACGACGACAGCGCCTCGATGATTATGACGACGATGACGGCGACGACGACGACGACGATGCTGAAGCTATTGATACATATATGATGACAGTAACGACGATGACTACGACAATGATGACGATGACGGTGATAATTGCAGTTACGAATACGATGATGGTGGTGATGATGGTGATGATGACAGTGGTAATGACGACGAGGACGACGATGATGATGTTGTCTCATCATTATCATCATCATCGTTAATACCATCATCACCACCACTGCCACACATCATCATCAACATTGTCATCATCACCACCACCATCAACAGCAGCAGCAGCAGCATTACCACCACCACCATCGTCGTCGTCGTCGTCATCATTATCATCATCATCGCCACAAATCATCATCATCATCGTCGTCGTCGTCGTCATCATCATCATCATCATCATCATCATCACCACCACCACAAATCACCACCACCACTACCGTCACATATTACCACCATCCCACTTACCATCATCATTATGGTCATTGCCATCACCGTCACCATCATCATCACCACCATCACTGCCTCCATCATCGTTACCCTCGCCACCACCACAATTGTCTTTTTTTTTTTAAATTTAATTTCTTTTTCCCCCTCCGCTATATTCGTCATCTTTGTCGTTGCAGATGCAGCAAAGGCTACATTGGACTTCAGGAGAGTGGGGAAGGGGGAGAGATGTGGGAGAGGGAGAGGGGACGGGTGAAGGAGAGGTTCTGTGGCACCATCCGGCCCCCTCCCCTCACCAGTAACGGTCCACGTATGGTTCTGGTACTCAGCACTCACGGTGCCCTCAGAGGGGGACGTTTTGTGGCTCTCTATAAGTTCATTACCGGTAAGATGATAATAACAGCTGCAGCAATAACAGCAACAAGGACAACAATGACAACAATAACAATAGCAACAATAGTGATGATAATGATAACAGTGTGTGTGTGAATGTGCGTGTGTGTGTGTGTGTGTGAGTGAATGTGTGTGTGTGTGTGTGTGTGTGAGAGAGAGAAAGAGAGAGAGAGGGGGGGGGGGACTGTGTGTGTATTTGCGTGTGTGTCTGCGTGTGTGTGTATGTGTGTGTGTGTGTGCGTTTGTGTGTGTGTCCGTCTATCTGTTTGTCTGTTTGCTGTGTATATTTGTATGTGTGCTTATGTCTGTGTGTGTGTTTGTGTGTATATGCGTGTGTCTGTGTTTATGCGTGTATGTTTATGTGTTTATGTTAAGTATACTTGTGTGTGTGCGTGTGTATGTGTGTGTGTGTGTGTGTGTGGTGTGTGTGTGTGTGTGTGTGTGTGTGTGTGTGTGTGTGTTTGTGTGTGTTTTTCTGCGCGTGTGTGTATGCATGTTTTGTGTCAGTGTCTGTGTGTATGGTGTGTGCGTACGCATGTGTGTTGGCGCGTCGCGCCGCGCTGTGTGGTGTGTGTGTGTGTGTGTGTTGTTGTTGTTGTGTTGTACATGCTTATCTATTCAATGTTCTATGGATCTTCAGGTTTGAAAACCGCAAAAATGAAATTCGTTTTGTGTTTGTATGTGTTTGTTTTGTTTTGTTTATTATTGTTTTGGCTGTAGAAAGACGACAGATCTAAAGCTGAATTTGGTGATTGTCTGTTTGTTTGTTTGTTGTTTGTTTGTTTTTGTTTGTTTGTTTGTTTGTTTTGTTTGTTTCCAATTCCAGGCGGCTGCCATGGCATTGGTAATCAGATGCGTTTTTATTCAGACGTAGGGCCCAGTGCTACTCCGCCATAAAGGGATCTGTTTCGTTCTTTCTACAGCCAACTCGGAAGACAGGGCAATGCTTCTTCGTCTTTACTCGTCGCTGTCTGATTCTCAACTGTCTATATATACATTTCACAGTGAACAGCAATCAGTTATGATTTAAACGAATATCATGCCGTGCTGTTATCCGCAGCTGTTTACTGTCAACACACGTCACATCTCCCTTTCTTTAAGGAAACAAAATCAATTAATAATTTTTCCTATCTTTCAGTCCATACCAAATAAATGTGTTTCCTACCTTTATCACAACATTAACTTAACAAACACATTCTCACGCACAGGGCCCAATCATTCATTCACCTCATTTTATCTCTGATCATTATACTATCCATCATCATCATGTCCATATTTCGCAATGCTTTCAGTTTATCTGATTGTGGTAGAGTCTTCAGTTTCATTCATATTTCAGGAAATCTGGCCTTTTGCTTTGTCTTCCAGATCTTGTTCTGTAAGGAGAACTAACTGGTTCGGGTTGTCCTGTCCTTGTTTGTTTGATAACTTCATCTGGCTCCTTGATGCTGGTTGTCTCAGACATTTTGATGACTGGTGACTGATCAGATGAGTTCTCACGGACAGACGATGCTGGCGTCCTGACATCTGTTCCAGTTCCAGTTTTCTTGTTATCTTCCAGCATCTGTTTTGAAGGAATGATGATTTGCTGTTGCTTGCCCGATGTGTCGCTTTCCTGATGTCTTCCAGAAATCATCCTTCTCTGGACAAGTCGTTGAGGGTCGATTGTCTGCTGAAGCTCCGTTTCTGTTGTGTCTCGTAGCTGACGACGATTCCTTCTGTACTGACGTCCGTCCTCTGTGCGAATGTTGTATGACCGGATGTTCACCTGTTGGTCTACTTTGGCGCTGATCCACTTTTTGGATCCTGGAGGTTGGAATTTCACAATCTGTCCCGGACTCAGTTCTGTCAGCTCTACTGCGCTTCTGTTGTAGTAGTGCGCTTGCTTCAGTTTCCTTTTCTCAAGTTCTTTCTTGATTGGCACAACTGTAGGTTGGAGTAATGTCTTTGACGTCGGCACTTGTGTTCGTGTTCTTCTGCCGAACAGTCTCTGAGCAGGCGAACTGTTTACAGTCTCTGTCGGGATGTTTCTCAGCTCAAGTAAAGCGAGGAAGGGATCTTGATTGTTGTGTTTTGCTTTCCTCATGCACTCTTTGCAGCCTTCACCGCGCTCTCTGCTTTTCCATTGGACTGAGGGTAGTGTGGTGAGTTGTTACGTGTTCAAACCCATATGTTTTTCTGAACTTTCCAAACTGGTTTGATGTGAATTGAGTTCCACAGTCGGTTGTCAGGCGTTCTGGTATTCCGTGTCTTGCCAAGTGTCTCTTCATACAGATGATGACCTCTTTGGATTCTCTTGTTTGTAACCGATCAATCTCAAAGAAATCTTTCTGATTCGCCGCTATCGTTGCAATGTTCTCTTCATTGATCGTCAACAATTGCATGTGCTGTACAGCTTTCAGTCCCAGTACTGGCTTACAGTCCGTTTTGGTGATCGCGAAGTTGACTTTGTATTTCCTTCTGTTCTTGGGGTTTTTCACTCGCAGCACTATCTCCCCCACAGGCTTCATTTCTGTTCCGTTGAACATCACCAGCTTCTTCTTCGTCTCTTGCAGGTCAGACTTTCTTTCATCTCCTGTGACTTCTCTGTACAGGCTTTCAGACATCACGTTTGTTGTTGCACCTGTGTCAAGAAGAAATCTTACCGGCATCTCATTTATCACATTTTTGCTCGTATGTTTCTCTCCTTTTTTCTGGTTTTGTCTCGATCCCGAGGATTTCATTATCGCTTTCAGTGTCAGTCTCCTCTTCTTCGAAGTGCCGAACTCTTGTTTTCTTTTGATTTTTCTTGGGTGTTCTGCAGCATGAAGCAAAGTGATTATTTCCTCCACAAGCTTTGCATTTTCTTCCAAATGCTAGACATTTCTCTTTTGCTCTTGGGTGCTTTCCACCACAATATCCGCATTTCTCTCTGTACTCTGGTTTGTTTCCTTTGCTATACTGCTTTGCTGTCTTCTTTTCTTTGAAAGCTTGGACTTCCTGCGTGTCCTGCGTTTTTCTCATCATTTGGACGGTTTGATGTTGACTTGATTCATGCGCTCTGCACATATCAATACATGCAGTCAATGTCAGCTGTCGCACTTCCAGTAATTTTGATCGCAGAGTCTCGTCATGTACACCCAGTACGATTTGATCTCTCAACAGTCTGTCTTCCAGTGTACCATAGTTACAGGTCTTGATCAGTCTCCGCAGTTCTGCTACAAACTGTTCGATAGATTCTCCTGCTGCTTGATGTCTGCAGTTGAATCTGAATGCTTCATAAGTTTCATTGGTTGAACCCACACAGTATTCTTCGAATTTCTGGAGAACAGTGTCAATGTCATTTCTTTCAGCTTCATTAGCAAATGCCAATCCTTCATAGATGTCCATAGCATCCAGCCCGATGCAAGAAAGAAAAACTGCTGTTCTGTATGTTGAGTCTTCTTCTGTCTGTGTTGTCACAATTTCATAGCTGTCCCAAAGGATCTTAGTGGTCTAGCCCCACTATCGTCCTATGTAGATGTCCATGTAGATATTTGCCTTATAGGCAGAAGAGTGGCAGACGTTCGCTTGTCGATAACTAAACTCGAGGTTCCAGGGTTCGTTTCCCGTTGAGGCTTCGACTTTTCTCCTCAGCTTGATCGGAAAATCGAACTAAACGTCCTTCTTTCGGAAAGGGTCGCCAAACGAATCGGACCTGTCAGCCTTCTGTCCTGGTCACGCTAAAGATCCCACGGCAGTTGAAAATCGCGAAAAGCTGGGCTTTTGCCCGGCTGACCTGCTGTAAAACGCTGGAGGGATAGGTTGATTTCCCAGGTCCCTTCCGATGGAGGCTAAGTGACCTTCTTGCTTTTCTAAAGTCTTGGTCAAAAAACATATGTATATGTGACCTCCCACCACCAATTTAGTCTTAACTCGCAGTCAGTCAAACAGCATAGGAGCTGAAAGATGACTGAGGGTCTATTTGGGTTGTTTTGACTTTTTCTCAAAATTGATTTCTGTGGACTATCATCTATCCCCCACAGAAAATTTTTGTCTTGAAAAAAATATCATTAATCAATTTAAAATGGTATTTTAATGCACTCATCGTAGCAGAAAGAACACAATTTCTACCATAAGTTTCCTATTTTTTGTCTCTTATTGCAGACCGAAAACTGTACAGAACCCCACATACAATATACTGACAGAAAGCTCTTTGGTGCACCTTTCGGGTAATTACAGATAAAATTACAAACAAACGGGTCAAAGCCACCAAATAAAGAAATTTAAGGAAAATATATAGGAGAGTACATAAATACTTTAGAGGCCGTTTTTTCAAAATGGTCTTATACAACTTAATAACTTTAAACATACATAATATCTACATTTTTTTTAGTACAAGCTTTATTCAATTACCAAAATGATCAGCAGAATGTACACTTTCCAGGGATATGTATATCTCAAAATACCCAAAATGCTAGTTAAGACTGATTTCGTGCTGGGAGGTCATATATATATATATATGTGTGTGTGTGTGTGTGTGTGTGTGTGTGTGTGTGTGTGTGTGTGTGTATGTATGTACATGTATAATATATATATATATTATATACATGTAAATGGGTGGCGCTGCACCTCGGTGACGCGCTCTCAAAGTGGAGAGCAACGCGAGTTTCACATTGTAAATCCAATGTGACAAAAGAAATGAATATGAATGTGAATATGAATATGAATATGAATATGAAAATGAATGTGAATTTGAATATGAATGTATTGCAAGGTACCATGTTTGTTAGAAGGTGCCTGCAGGCCTGCTTACCCCGATCGTATGAGTATTAGGCGTTTCTCAATCTAAGGGGCGCTACTAAGTCCCTGATGAAGATCAGTTGAATGTGTATGGCTTGCCTCCCTTGTAGGAGAGATAGCGAGGAAACATTACCCAGAAGTTTGTGTTGTGGCGAGTTACATTTAGTCCACATGTCTTTGATGATACTGTACTGTAAACAAAGAAAACTTCAAGATTAAACGGGCAAACGCAAATCCTAAGGCATAAGCAAAGTTTTGGGATGTAAGAGAGAGAGTGAGAGAGAGAGAGAGAGGAGGGGGGGGGGTTACGTTAGAATCTCATGACGCAAACAGAAAGCTGAAGCCACTAGAACCATTTTCTCATTAAGATTGGTAGCAACAAAACCTGGTAATTTGTTTTTTTTCTGTTTTATTGTCGTTGTTGTCGTTTTTGCTTGTTGTTGTTATTGTTGTTTCTTTCTGTCGTTTCTTTTCTTTCTTTCTTTCTTTTTCTGCCCTTCGTTTGTTCCTTCTTTCGGTTTTTTTTTTTCTCGTTTTTTCTGTCTGTCTGCTTGTCTTTCTTTCTTTCTTCTGTCTGTCTGTCTTTCTCTGTTCTTTATTTTTTTTCCTTCTCTCTTTTTCTTTCTTTCCTTTCAAGAGTTTAAGACATTGGATTTGCATTTGGACGATAAGTCAGAAACCGCCTGAGTACCCTTCTTTCTTTCTTTCTTTTTCTTTCTTCTTTCTTTCTTTCTTTTTCTTTCTTCCTTCTTCTTTCTTTCTTTTCTTTCTTCCTTCTCTTTCTTTCTTTCTTTCTCTTTCTTCATTCTTTCTTTCTTTCTTTTTCTTTCTTCCTTCTTTCTTTCTTTCTTTTTCTTTCTTCATTCCTTTCTTTCTTTCTTTTTCTTTCTTCATTCCTTTCTTTCTTTCTTTTCTTTCTTCCTTCTTTCTTTCTTTCTTTTTCTTTCTTCCTTCCTTTCTTTCTTTCTTTTTCTTTCTTTCCTTTCCTTTCTTTCTTTTTTCTTTTTTTATCTTTCTCTTTTATGGGCTGGAGGGGAAAAAAAAGGTTAAGACATAGGATAGGCAGTTGGACGATGTATCAAAAAAATACCATAATACCGCCTGTCGAGTGAAGGATATACAATTTCCAATCTCCCAAGTCAACATACGTGCAGACCCTCTAGTCCCTGAACACCGTTCTTCTGTCGTTCTATCTATCTATTAGTCAGGTGTAGGGGAAAAAAGGGGGAAGCCTGTCATTCCCTAATGCCTGGAGAACCAGCAAAAGCATCTCAGAGAGACCAGATCACAGCACGTGTCATCTGTGGAAAACCACTTCACAGGGCGTGTCGGTCATCTGGTGTTTTTGAACGTGGAAGCTGCCTGCTCAAATGCATGTCTTTCTGCTCAGTATTTGGTCCAGTGTGCTTGTAGTTCCCGTCTTATTTCCAGGACCCGTCGAAAGCAAGTTCGTTTGAAGCCCTCTTTCGCTTATAATGATGATAATAATAATAATAATATGATAATATAGCAACAACAATATAATAATATGATGATGAAAATAATATAATAATAATATAATAATAAAAATAATAATGATAATAATAATATTATTATTATATTATTATTATTATTTTATTATTATTATCATTATTATATTATTACGATGACGACGACGACGACGATGATGATGATGATGATGATGATGATATGTAATAATAGTAATATAATAACAGTAATAATAATAATATAATAATAATATATAATAATAATAATGATAACAATAATGATAATAATGATAATAAATCACGTTTATATAGCGCTATTCTCCTACACATAGTTAAAGACTCACAGCGCTTTACATTGATTAGTTCATTTTTCCCATTCAGCCTATGCCTAGTGTTCAATTATACTAACTCCCACTCCTAGTCCCTCCCCCCCCCCCACACACACACACACACACACACAACTAGCACATCTGTTGCAAGCAAGTACTAATAATCATACACATTACTGAATCACAAAGATCAAAAATCGTTTCATTACTGGTAGTATTTATCAAAAAGATGAGTTTTGAGACCCGCCTTGAAAGAAGAGAGAGATGATTAACAGCGGAGAGAAATAGGCAGATCGTTCCAGCACAAGTGGGGCCTGGCAACGGAAGGCTCGGTGTCCTAAGGTTTTGTATTTTGATTTTGATTTTGCCAGAAGCTTCTGGCTGCTTGACCTGAGACTGCGTTCAGGCCTGTATGTTTTAGCACAGACGAGAGGTAGATACAATACATATACATACATATTTTATTTGTATAGCGCAAAATCTTGATAAAATCAAATCTAAGCGCTAAGGTACCATCAAAATGCCGATGAGCCAGAGTAGTAGTTTATATTCAAGTCAAA
>JAPXFY010000017.1:49659956-49662456 GCA_030674185.1 Monoplex corrugatus
GGATCCTTATGGAACTTCCCGACCTCAGCATGGAAGGGTTTTTTGGCACCAGCCTGGACGGATTCTTCGGCACCAGTGAGTAAAAATAATGACGATAATAACAATGATAATAATCATTATATAATACCAATGATACTGATGAGGATAATAATAATAGTAGTAGTTATAACAGCAAACATAATGATAATGATGATGACGACGACGACAATGACGACGACGATGATGATGATGATGATGATGATGATGATGATGATGATGATGATGATGATGATGATGATGATGATGATGATGACGACGACGACGACAGCAGCAGCAACAACAACAACAGCAACAACAAAATAGCAACGACGACGATGACGACGACGACGATGCTGCTGCTGGTACTGATGATGATGACGACGACGACGACGACGACGATGACGACGACGACGACAACAACAACAACAATAATGATAATGATAATAATAATAATAATAATAATAATAATAATAATAATAATAATAAAAATAATAATAACAATAATAATGATAACAATAATAATGATAATAATAATAATGATGATAATAATAATAATAATAAGTCTTACCACAGCTTGAGCGAAAATTAAACGTGGACCGCTCATTATAGCTGTAATCATGCGCTATGAGTGTAAAATAAAATAAAAATAAGAAAGAAAAACAAAAACAACAGTAACAATAACAATAACACCAACGATAACAACAACAACAACAACAACAACAACGATGACTACGGCGCGAAGAATGTCAAACTAGATCGGAACACCAGTCTCTAAACTTGTAACCAATGATAGCTAAACATTGCGCTACGGCAATGTGTACATGGACTTGTGCCCAAAGCTTTGCAATACACTGTCCCTACCCCTTTTTCATTCTTTCTTTAACCCTTTGACTCCCACGCCCAGTCCACTAGCAACCGCCATTGCCAACCGTGCTAGCAAAGCAAAAACACTTAATCCTTTAACTCCCTCACTCTATCCACCAACTTCATGCAGGAAGCTGGTGGATAGGGTGAGGGAGTCAAAGGGTTAAGTTTTTGCAGTTGGCGGATAGGGTGCGGGAATCAAAGGGTTTTAACCCTTTGACTCCCTCATCCTATCCACTAGCTCCCTGCAGGGTGAGGGAGTCAAATTGCTAACCGTTTTAACTCCTGCACCCTATTCATCAACTGCAAATGTTGATCCTAGGACTCCTTCACCCTATCCACCAGCTTCTTACAGTTTCAGTTTTCAATTTTCGTTTTTTAGCGATGACATGTCCGCGTTCAGAACAAATTCCATATGCAGGAAACCGGTGGATAGGGTGAGGGAATCAAAAGGGTTAACTTTTTGCTTTGCTAGCATGGTTGACAATGCTGGATGCTGATTGACAGATGCGGGAGTCAAAGGGTTAAGTCTTTGCTTTGCTAGCACGGTTAGCAATACAGGATGCCAGTGGCCAGAGTGCGGGAGTCAAAGGGTTAAGTCTTCTTTTTGCTAGCACGGTTAGCAATACAGGATGCTGGTGGCCAGAGTGCGGGAGTCAAAGGGTTAAGTCTTTTGCTTTTGCTAGCATGGTTAGCAATACAGGATGCTGGTGGCCAGAGTGCGGGAGTCAAAGGGTTAAGTCTTTTGCATTTGCTAGCACGGTTAGCAATACAGGATGCTGGTGGCCAGAGTGCGGGAGTCAAAGGGTTGTCTTTTGCTTTTGCTAGCACGGTTAGCAAAACAGGATGCTGGTGGCCAGAGTGCGGGAGTCAAAGGGTTAATTAAAATATCATTCTCTCCCTGCAAGTTCCTTACGGACCCGTCGTCATTAGGATGGAGAGATTTCCTTGGTTCGTTTATCCGGTACTGCATAGGACCGAATAGCAAAGCCGATAGGTATGAAATCGTGAAACAATTCAACAATGTCTCTTTCCTCTATCACTCATAACTCTAAAGGAGGAGATGAAGAAAAAGAAAGAAAAGAAAAAGAAAAGAAAAGGACCCCCCCCCCTTCCCCGGAAAAAAATAAAGGTAAAAAGGAAAAAGAAAAACGATACAAATCAAACAAAATGATTGCATAGTACAATACATTTTACAACTCACTAGAATTTTTTTTTTTTTTCGAAGTTATAGTAAGGTTTTCAACACTCCGAGATTTTCAGACAATCAGAAATTGTATTATACCCAATCAAATGCTCACAACGGTCTTTTATCACACGTGTTATTGATGATACAAAAATTGGCAAGGAATCCTTCGATCACAAACCAAGAAATGTTTGATATACCGGAATTTTACGTTCACACAATGTTAAGATGCAGTCTTGATCAAGGGGAAAATACTCCAGTTCGATTATTTCGAGTGACAACGAAAAACGAGTAACTTCCCTTCAACTTTCAACTTGCCACGGTATCGCCTTGATGATTACCTCAATGATGATAGTGCCTGTTTTCACTGTTTAGTTTTTACATTATCATCAGCATCATCATTATCACCATCATCATCACCATCATCATCAT
>JAPXFY010000017.1:49667456-49672456 GCA_030674185.1 Monoplex corrugatus
GAATTGTCCTAGGAAGATTTATCATACAATTCAAAGCCATTAAGATTGCAAAGAGTTCTGCAGTAAAGATAGATTTATAAAGTCCTATATAGAAAGATTTCTCAATTTTGAGAGCAGGTATTAAAAACGCTGAGCCTGCTTGTCTTTCAATTATTGAACCATCAGTGTAAACTTTCAAGTGATCGGAATAAAAGTCTTCTATATAACATTTAACGTGACTTGCCAGTAAGTTGATATTATCTTCTTTTTTTAAGTCAGTGTGGTGTATGTCAAATCGTGTTCTTTGAAGTTCCCAACTGGGTACTGGTGAAAACGAAGGTCTTAAAGTTACAGGACCTGTGTCTAAATCAATTCCAGAGCCTTTCATAACATCAGCTGTAAATGTTGCAAGCGTGACCTGTGAGGATATTGATTTAGCTCTTTTTGGAAAGTCGGTGTCTGATCTTACTTTTGTCTCTGTTTTGATGCTGTTTTCTATGGTAGTGTTTCTTAACAGAAATTTAGTAGAAGCGACTTTCCTTTGTTCATCAAGTGGCAACAATTTGATTGCATTGTATGTACGATGGCAACAGGCATGCATTGGAAGACCCAGCGCAAGTTTGAAACCTTTACAATCTATGCTCTGCAGTTTTGTGAGTAAGCGTTTTGGTGCGCTGAAGAATATTTCTTGGGCATAGGTTAATTTAGATCTAATAAGCGATTTACAGAGATGAACAAGTGTTGATGCATCTTGTCCCCATATCTGTTTGCGAACTATTTTCAAGAAATTTAAACTTTTTTGAGCTTTTGTTAATAAGTATATAATATGCTGATTCCAAGATAATTTGGCTGTAAGGAAAACTCCTAAGAATTTAATCGACTCATTATACTGAAGAAGAGTATCTCCCAGTTTGAACGTGGGAACATTTGCTGGGTTAGCTCCACTGTTAAACAAAACTATCTTTGTTTTTTCCACGGATAGATGTAGTCCATTTTCTACCATATATCGTGCTATTTTATCGAGTTCTAATTGATAACATTTACGCGTATAATTAAGACGGCGCAAAGGAGTTTTTCTTTTCATATTGACCTGCATCCACATGCATAAATCATCAGCATATTGAGCTAAAGTTACATGTTTAGAAATTTTACTGGGTAAGTCATGCAATAATATCATGAAGAGAAGGGGAGCAATAACGGATCCCTGAGGGATACCCATTTGAAGAAATCGTTTTGAAGAATACACATTTTCGATCCTCGTTTGAATTACACGGTCTTCTAAGAAGCATTTGACATAATCAAAAATGTGACCTGTTAGCCCAATACTTTTCAATTTGAATAATAATCGGGAGTGCCATACTTGGTCGTATGCTTTAGTTATATCAAAAAATGTAGCTAAAACACATTGGCGTCTGGCAAATTGTTGTTTGATATTAGTGGTTAGCTTTGTTAGGAGTTCCACTGGTGACCTGCCTTTTCTAAACCCTGCCTGATTCACTGGTAATATGTTGTTCTTTTCACAGTAGTACATCAATCTCTTTAAAATTATTTTCTCCATAAGTTTACATACGTGCGATGTTGATGCAATTGGCCTATAGTTTTTCAAGTCAATATTGCATTTACCTGCTTTTAGTACAGGAACCACTATTGATTGTTTCCAATAGTCGGGCAGTTTGCCGCTATTCCAGCATTTTTTAAACATATTAGCAAGATTAAAAACTTTTCTGGTAAATTTTTCAACATCTCATTGGAAATTGCATCAAATCCTACTGATGTCTTTTTATTTGGAATTGATTTAATGGCATCTTTTAATTCTTGGAGCGTGATTGGTGCATTTACGTAGTGCGTATTATCTGGGACAGGATCCTTGTATGCGTCGGTCTTTTCTTCCTGTACCCTATAATTTCTACTAGAGGCAGGAAGTCCTTCTACTCGACAGACCTCAGCAAATATGTCTGCAAAAGCTTCTGCTTTCTCCTGTGAGCTAGGTAAAGGGTTGTTTTCTAGCTTTACTGGAATTGATGGCAACTTGATCCCATTTTTCATTCTTTTCAGTTTTTCCCAAATCTTTTGCATATCTTTATGGTCATTTACTTCATATGTACAAAAAGATGTCCAATATTGTTCTTTAGCTTGTTCTATGACTCTGTTACAGTTTATGTTCGCACTTTTCATTGCCGTATGATTTTCAGGTGACCTATTAGCTATATATTGTTTGTATTTTTCTTTCTTTTCGTTGACTGCCTTTTCACAATCTTTATTCCACCAGACTTTTCCATGATGTTTTCCTGTTTTTGACGCTTTAAGTTCTGGAATTGAAATTTTTGCAGCCCTTAAGAGTAACTTACAGAAATATGCGTACATATCGTTTAAGGTCGTTGTTTCAGATAGATCTGTTCTTGTATTTCGTAGGAAAGCTTTAAAACTGGCCCAATCTGCGTATTTATAGTTAAACTTGGGAAACTATCTTGTGGTATTGCATCAAACTCAGTGATAAGGTTAAGGGTAAGAAGTATGGGGATGTGATCTGATCCCAACAAGTCATCCTCTGTTTGCCATGTGGCATTTGGTGCTAGCGATGGTGAGATTAAGGTAAGGTCTATAGCTGTGGGTCTGTGGGTTGGTATATCAGGGACACAGGTAACGTGTCCGTTGTTTAGTAAGTATAAATTGGAATCTATAATATTTTCAATCAACCTGTTGCTAGTTATGTTTTTACAATCTTGTCCCAAAATGGGGCATGTGCATTAAAATCACCACCAACTATCCACTTGCCACGTTGGTCATGAAAATGTTTCAACCACTCAGTATTCACAGAATCGGGACCTCTCGGTAGATAAACAGAGGCCAAATTCAGAACTAATGATGATGAGCATTTTATAATAATTGCACATGAAGAAATAGATGAGGACGATTTTGGTACTGGCGATGACCTTTCGCAGTAGTTCAGTCCTTCACGAACATATATAGCTGTTTGTATTCGGCCACTGTCATTGATAGAGTCATATACTGGTGGATAATAAAACCCCGATATTTTAGGTACATTGGTTTTGGTGGTATTCAGCGATTGTAGAAGCAAGACTTGGATGTTTCTTTGTGTGTGTGTGTGTGTGTGTGTGTGTGTGTGTGTGTGTGTGTGTGTGTGTGTGTGTGTGTGTGTGCGTGCGTGTGCATATGTGTGTGTGTGTATGTATGCGCGCGCGCGCATGTGTGTGTGTGTAAGTTTGTGTGTGTGTGTGGTAGGAGGTGTGTGTGCGTGCGTGTGCGTGTGTGTGTGTGGTAGGGGGTGTGTGTGAGTGGGTGTGCTTGCCTATGTGACTAATACGTACGTGTGTCTACATATGTGTGTGCACGAATACTTTCATGCATGTTCTGTACATGCCTGTGGGTATATTTTACAGGACACTGTATGCAGTTCGTATGCGAGAGAAGCAAGTATTGCATCAACAACGCCCTCAAGTGTAACGGAGAACCCAACTGCGGTGCAGACGATGATTCGGACGAAACTGCTGAATGTATGTAATAACAATGATTGTATTCACAAATAATGACCCCCCCCCCCCCCCGTGCTACCGCCACCGCTACCATTGACCAATCATTTAGTGTGCTTCATTTATGTGACGTCAACATTGTCACATACCTATGAATGCAGTCCTATCATGCTAGGTTTTTTGTTGTTGTTATTTTTTGTTGGTTTTTTTTCGTTTGATCGTGGGATTCACATTCTAATGGTTGTGGGTTCAAATCCCCGGGGTGCGCTACATTAAAACTGGCCTTCTCACTGTCCCATCTTAAAACATCATTGTTGTTCTGATGGTGTCAGTATAGGATTAGATAAGTCTCCGTTTTCCCTGGGATGGTTATTCCTGTCGGTCATATCACCTGAGGTAGGTGTAAGTAACGTAAAACTGAACCAAATCAATCAGTCTTTGCCGTTTAGTGTGAAGAAACTCTCTGTTGATGTTTTTGAGAGAGAAATCCAACAAAGTTTGTCCTTGCGTTGTTTTTAATTGGTTGGTTTGGGTGGTTGTGGGTTGGGTGTTTTTCTGTTTTGTTTTGTTTTGTTTTGTTTTGTGTTGTTTTTTGTTGTATTTATTTGTTTGTTCGTTTGTTTGTTTTTTTGTTTGTTTTTTACTTTCTTTCTTTCTTTCTTTCTTTCTTTCTTTTCTTCTCTGTATGTTCGTTTGTTTGTGTGTTTTTGCATGCTGTACATTTTAATGTTACCTATTTGTTTGTTTGTTTGCTTGTTTGTTTGTTTTTGTTTTGTTTTTTGGAATATGCACATTTCAACGTCACTGTGTTGAAGATGGCATATAGTATATCCGAATAATAATGACAGATAAATGAACAGTGTGATTATGTAATGTGCATGTGTGTGTGTGTGTGCTCGTGCACGAGCCCAGTGTGTGTGTGTGTGTGTGTGTGTGTGTGTGGTGTGTAAGTGTGTGTGTGTGTGTGTGTGTGTGTGTGTGTGTGTGTGTGTGTGTGTGTGTGTGTGTGTGTGTGTGTGTGTGTGTGTGTGTGTGAAAATGTATATTACTGTACCCATTCTTGTTGTTACCGCTGTTGTGGCTTCAAGCATCACATTTATCATCGTGAAATAATTATTGACATCGAATTGTTTAGATGCAAGTTCCCTCCCCCTATCCACGCAATGCAGTCTGTGTTAGTTAGATATCGTGAATAATGATAAAGAGAAATGACCGCCAGCCACCCATTTTTGACTGTTTCTGAATAATGTTGTCATTCTTTTTTGTTTAGGCGCAGGCTTCATCAGTACATGCAGTGTTGTCTCCCTTACCTTCGCTCTTCTCCTTTCTTTTTGCCTCCCTTCTTTTACTCTTGACTGCTAGAGGTAAGAAAAGGTCCCGGAATGCGCATGCGCATGACGAGAAATCCCGATTAATCTCAACTGACACGAAATCTGTTGAGAAATGCGTCTTTTGAAGGTGTCCCGAAATCACTGACTTTCTCAAAGAGTTGAAAATAAGTCGCAGTAGTATTTCAAAACTTCGCTCTAT
>JAPXFY010000017.1:49682456-49692456 GCA_030674185.1 Monoplex corrugatus
TTATCATTATTGTTGTTGAGTGATTCTAAGTTTGTGGTTTGAAGCTTTGACTCTAGGTCTCAGATGCCCAATATAAAACGCTTTGATCTCTTCTTGAAGTACTGTTTTAAGTGTATTTCAGTGTTTACACAATGTTCTCTTATAAACGATCGAACAGTTAAAACAGTTTCAACATTTAGTGGCATGTAGGAGATCTTAACGTGTCGTGCACATCAGCCATTCTTTCTTTTAATCATTTTTTTCTTTCTTTTTTTTTTTTTTTCCCCGGCAGTGTGTGTGGGTAGGAAAGATAAGAGGGGGAAAAAAGGACCAAAAAAGAGGGAAGAGAAAAAGGAGAGCGAAGAAAGAGAGAGAGAGAGAGAGAGAGGAGTGTGTGTGTGTGTGTGTGTGTGTGTGTGTGTGTGTGTGTGTGTGTGTGTGTGTGTGTGTGTGTGGTTTTAGGGTCTGTGAAAAAGAGCGCATACGTGTGTGTGTGCGTGCATGTGTGTGTGTGTCAGTGTGTGTGTGTGTATGTGTGTGTGTGTGTGTGGTGTGTGTGTGTGGTGCGTGGTGTGTGTGTGTGTACGTGGTGTGTGTGTATTAGTATTTGTGGGATTGTGTGTGTGTGTGTGTGTAGGTGTGTGTCTAGGGTGTGTGTGTGTGTGTGTGTGTGTGTGTGTGTGTGTGTGTGTTTAGGGTTGTGTAGGTGTCGTGTGTGTGTGTGTGTGTGGTTGTGTGGTGTGTGTGTGTGTGTGTGTGTGTGTGTGTGTGTGTTTAGGGTCTGTGTAAAAGGACGTATGTGTGTGCGTGCGTGCGCGTGTGTATGTGTGTGTGTTTAGGCGGGTGGGGTGGGGATATTGCGCGTGCTTGTGCAAAATGTGTGCATGGCTTCCCACATCAATGTAAGTACACGAACTATTTTTTTCTTTCTTTCTTTCTTTCTTCTTTCTTTCTTTTGCTTAAACACGTTACGGAACCACCTATATTCGTCAAAAAAGCAGAATACATTACCAGGGCATTCATTGACACTGCTGTCTCACACTATGTGAATAGGGAGTGAGACAGGAAGGAGAGTGATGTAGCGCGAATGGATGGAAGAAGAAGAAGAAAAGAAGAAGAAGATAGGAGAATGCTGAAAAAAAAATTTAAAATGGAAAATTTGGAGTGAAGTCAAATTAGAAATGAATTTGATCTGATGATTGAAAACAACTGATTACATCAGTATTGATGATTGAAAACAACATTATCAGTATTTTCTTTTGTAGAAAGGCAATCGTTTGTTTTTATTATTGTCACAAAAAGGCCGAAATGGAGGTGGTTGTAAAAAAAAAAAAAAGTTTGGTTTTACTCATCGTGATTTTTTTTATCTATCTTGCCATTCTGCATTGCTCAAAATATGTAAAAGTGAATGGGTTTTTTTTTTTTGTTTATTGATTTTTTTATTCAGTATTATTTTAATGAGTTGACAAAAAAAACAAGCAATGCATCATATGTAACAAGATATGTACAAAGCTTACTTCAGCATGATTTTATTACGTACAGAAATACCCATGTGTAGATTTTTATCACATCTAACAAACTTAACATACTTATCGTCTTTGTCTTTTTTGTTGTTATTGTAGTTGTTGTTGTAGTTGTTGTTATTGTTGTTGTTGTTGTAGTTGTTGTTGTAGTTGTTGTTGTTGTAGTTGTTGTTGTAGTTGTTGTTGTAGTTGTTGTTGTTGTTGGTGTTGTTGTTGATGTCGTTGTTGTTTTCGTTAAAAGAAGGTGACTATTGTTTCATACACCAAACTATCTAAAGGTAAAGTATTACATGATAAAAAAAAAATGGGCCTGTATGAAGAAATGGTTTCATCAGCTTAGAAATAGATACAAAAAATGTAAAAGAATAGATGTACAGGGAGAAGGAATAGTTCGTGACATAGTAAGACAAACCCCTTCAAATAATGTATGGTAATGCTGATTCCTTTGTATAATGTTAACAACCCATAACAAAGAATGCTCATTGCACTATGTCTTTAGTGGCTAAGAAGCGAGTACTATTCAGATATACATATACATATAAAATATATAAGTATATATATATATATGTATAGGTATTTTTAGTTCCGTTATCGTGTGAATCGTTACTTTATTTTTGGCTGAGATTCCATCAGTCACGTGTCCCACCATTATCAAGCAAAGCTCCCACCTCAAATCAGTAGCCAGGGCAGCTTCGATTTTCTTTATTTCTTTTTGTTCTTTCTGCCTTTCGTTCTTTTTTCTGTCTCTCTTTTTTCCTTTCTTTAATTTGTATTTTCGTTTTTTTTTTATTTGTATGTTCATCTATGCGTATATGTATCTATCTGTCTATCTGTCTATCTATCTATCTATCTATCTATCTATCTATTATCTATCTATCTATCTATCTATATTATCTATCTATCTATCTATCTATATATATATATTTGACTGTCTTTTCATTATTTTGTTTGTTTGTTTATTTATTTATTCATTCGTCCATTCATTCATTGAATAATCATGTCAGTTGTATGTATCGTGTATCGCTACGAGTATTCAGAGACCGCCATAGACAATAGATGATTTTTCAAATAACTGCTTTCTTGTATGCTCTTTTTTTTTTTTACTGCTGGGGTTTTTTTTTCTTTGTTTGTTTGTGGGGTTTTGGTGTGTGTGTTTTTTTGTCTGTTTCTTTCCTTCTTTCTTCCTTTCTTCTTTTTTTTTTTTTCTTTTTCAGTTTTTTAAAATTTTTTGGTTTCCTTCTTTCTTTCTTTGTGGTTTGTTTATTTGAATATTTGTGTTTGTTGATTAGTTTTAGTTTGCATGTTTGTTTTCTGTTGTTGTATTTCAAATTCCTGGATTGTTTTAACTCATTTTGTCTGAGTCTCCCTTCAGAGCAAAAGGCTCTGTGTGCAAGTTAATTCATACATTTTGTGTAACTTGACGCGGATTTCCTATGGCATACCCACTACTTGTGGAACAGTGCATTAGATGGATAGGCCCACGCGCTGATTTTGTGTCGTCATTTCGACGAAACCGACAACAGATCATGGTGAAATTGTTAAATGCTGACAGACTCTTTTTTGTTTGTTGTTGTTGTTTTTTCTTTTGTTTTTGTTTGTTTTGTTTCCGGGTTTTTTTGTTTGTTTGTTTGTTTGTTTGTTTGTTTGTTTGTTCGTGTTTTTTGTTTTTTGAACGGTTAATATATGTATATATTTTTTGTATGCGTTTTTATTGCTTATGTTTTCGTTCAGTACATACACAGACACATACAGACACACGCACGCACGGACACACACCCTCACAAACACACACACACACACACACAAACACGCACACACACATACAGATACACACACACACACCACACACACACACACACACACTTATACGCACGCACGTGCGCAAACAGACACACACGCACCACACACACACACACACACAGAAACACCCACTCTCACATGCATATACCCCCATCCCAAATACACACCACACACACACACACACACACAGAGAGAGGAGAGAGAGAGAGAGAGAGAGAGAGAGAAACACACGCACACACACATGTATATTTCACGTTTTCAGTTGATTTGTGTTCAAAAGTTGAAAATATCATTTGATTATCTGTAAGCGTTTATTGTGTGTTTTGACGATACTGCTTTGTGTATTCGTATATTATCATCTCATGTATACTTTTAATGTACTCCTCTCTCTGCCCCCTTTCATATTTTCCGTTTTGTTTATTTGTTTGTTTGTTTGTTTTTCATTCTTTCTGTTCGTTTGTTTTTCATTCTTTCTGTCGTTTGTTTTTCATTTACGTTTGTGGGATTCAATTCTCACGAGTTGGGTTTATACGTGTGCGGACTATTTTTAAAACTCCACCATTAATACAATCCTCTAATTTTGCGGATTTGCATGCTACGGATTTCTCTTGTTTCCATACGTTGCCGAATACTGACTTAGATTAAAAGGATGTTTAACGTGCGTATTTGATACTCTGGCGTGCCTGTAGGGACGAAGGGGGTTTTAGACACTGGCAGGTCTGCACGTGTGTCGACCCCTTAGATCGGAATTATCTCACCCTTTATCAACCAGATGGTGCCCCTTGTAGGTTTGAATTCAGACCTTTCATTGGTAAGATTATTGTCTTAGCCACTCAACGTTCACATCCGTCAGCTATATTTGTATGTTACGGTACTGGCCTGTGAAAATGTCTTTTATTTTCTGTCTCATGGGTGGTCACATAATCTGAAACAACTGTTCATAGTGTTGTGATGATGATGACGATGAGGATGACAGTTATGATGGAGTTCTAGTCTGGATTGAGACTATCTATGTTGTACTCTGCGATTTCTCTCATAAAACAGTCTTGTGTCAACAGGCCTGATAGATACAGACACCTGTGGTGTCGGTCAGGAGATTTAAGCAACACCCTTACCGCAGCATTCGTCAGTTGAATGAGACTCGACTTATATGGTCCCAGTCTTGCCAATGAGCCCAAAGCGCGCTGGATTATGGGTAAGAGCTTGATGGGACCGGAAACTCCTATTTTCATTTTCACGAACTGAAGTATAATATGTTCATGTGAGCATAATAAGCTGCACAAAGATTGTGGTGGGTACAAATTGTGAAAATATGTATCGAAATAGTTGATAGTATACTTAGATCTACCAGCTAACATAAATTATTATAAACTTTTGTGTTTGTTGCATGCTTAAACTAACCTGTCTTCATTAATGTGTGTGTGTGTGTGTGTGTGTGTGTGTGTGTGTGTGTGTGTGTGTGTGTGTGTGTGTGTGTGTGTGTGTGTGTGTGTGTGTGTGTGTGCGCGCGCGTGTACGTGCTTGTCTTGCGCGCTTGAACGCAAGTCCAATCAATTTTTTTTTCTGAAAGTAAGGTCCACAATTACATAGATTTTTTTCTTATATATATATATACATACATTTTGTGGATAGCTGAACAACTGTATTTAACATGAATGAACAATTGTAATAATGTGTAAGTTGACGAACATGTGTTAATTGCTGTGCTGTTATTAAACTGTTAATGATTATCACACTTGGCCTTGTATATACATGTTGTATGTATGTGCGTGCGTGTGCGCGCCCGAGAATGTGTGTGCAAGTGCGTGTCTGTGTGTTTGTGTTGTGTTGTGTTGTGTTGTGTTGTGTTGTGTTGTGTTGTGTTGTGTTGTGTTGTGTTCTATGTTGTGTTATCTGTTATAATTTATGTTGTGTTTGGTGTTGTGTTGTGTTGTGTTGTGTTGTGTCGTGTCGTGTCGTGTCGTGTCGTGTCGTGTCGTGTCGTGTCGTGTCGTGTCGTGTTGTGTTGTGCTGTGTTCTACTGTGTTGTTTCGTTTTGTTTTGTTTTGTTTGTTTTGTTTTGTTTTGTTTTGATGTGTTGTCTTGTCTTGTCGTGTCTTGTCTTGTCTTGTTTCGTGTTGTGTTGTGTTGTTTCGTGTTGTGTTGTCTCGTGTTGTGTTGTGTTGTTTCGTGTTGTGTTGTTTCATGTTGTGTTGTGTCGTTTTCGTGTTGTGTTGTTTCGTGTTGTGTTGTGTTGTTTTGTGTTGTGTTGTTTCGTGTTGTGTTGTTTTTTTCGTGTTGTGTTGTGTTGTGTTGTTCGTGTTGTGTTGTATTGTACGTGTTGTGTGGTGTTGTGTTGTGTGCTGTTGTATTCTATTACGTCGTGTCGTGTCGTATTGTGTTGTGTTGCGACGCGATGCGCTGCATTGCGTTGCGTTGCGTTGCGTTATGTTCTGTTGTGTTGTGTTGTGTTGCGTTGTTTTGTGTTGTGTTGTGTTGTGTTGTGATATGTCGTACCATGTCCTGTGTGCGTGTGTGTGTGTGTGTATGTGTGTGTGTGTGTGTGGTGTGTGTGTGTGTGTGTGTGTGTGTGTGTGTGCGCGCGCGCGCGCGCGAGTGTGCGTGTATATATTTCTATAAGACCCAATGTTTTGCTGATATCTATCATTTTTCTTCTCTTCGTTTACCTGTTTGTCTGTCTGTCTCTGTCCTTATCTTTTCTCTGTCTCTGTCTCTGTCTGTGTATGTGTGTGTGTGTGTGTGTGTGTGTGTGTATGTGTGTGTGTGTGTGTGTCTTCCCCCCCCCCCACGCCTTTCATATTCTCTATCCCCGTCTCTGTCTCTCTCTGTCTCTGTCTCTCTCTCCCTCCCCGCCCCCCTCATATTCTCTACCCCCATCTCTGTCTCTCTTTCTCTATCTGTTTCTTTATCTCTGTCTCTATCTCTCTCTGTCTCTGTCTCTCTCTCCCTCTACCCTATACCCTATCTCTGTCTCTGTCTTCGTACTCTCCTCTCTGTCTCACTCCCCCTCTCTTTTTCTTTTATGCCTACATATGAATAAGCGTGGTTGACTGCATGTAAAGAGTACATGGTAGAACTACTAGTTATTTGTTACATTGTATGTAGACTGCATGAAGAACATGGCTGAGGAATAAACTGATCGACATTAACCGACTTCATTGTTACTGTATATGATTGATTGTGTGTGTGTGTGTGTTGGTGCAGGTGGAGACGAGAGAGAGAGAGACACACAGAGAGAGAGACAGAAAGGAGGGAAAGAGACGGGGAATGAGAGAGAGAAAGAGAGAGAGAGAGGGGGGGTATGAGAGAGAAATAAAGAGAGGGAGAGAGGGGGGAATGAGAGATGGAGAGGAATGAGTGAGGTACAGGGGGGGGGAGAGAAAGAGAGAGAGACAGAGACAGGGAGAGAGGAATAGGAGAGAGAGAGAGAGAGAGGAAGGGATGGGTAAGGGAGGGAGAGATAGGGGGATTGAGAGAGAAAAAGAGAGAGGGGGGAATGACTGAGAAACAGAGAGAGAGAAAGAGAGGGAGAGAGAAAGCGAATGAGAGGGGAAGAGCGAGAGAGAGGGGGAGGGAGAAGAGAGAGAGAGAGAGAGAGAACTTCGAACTGAAGCTAATTTACATTCACATTGAATTTGTTGCGCCAAAGAGATCAGTAATTAAAAGAAAAAAAATATAAATCAAACAATTATAATAGAAGAAAAGGCATATAAAACCTTAAACTAAAAGCATTGTGGTAACAATATAACACAACACAGCCCACTACACTACACTACACTATACTACATTACACTATACTACACTACACTACACTATACTACATTACACTACATTACACTACACTACACTATACTACACTACACTACACTTCACCACACTACACTACACTACACCACACTACACTACACTACACTTCACCACACTACACTACACTACACTCCACCACACTACACTACACTACACTTCACCACACTACACTACACACCACACCATACTACACTACATTACACTACACTAAACTACACTACACCACACTACATGACACTACACTACACTACACTACACTACACTGCACGACACTACACTACATTACACGATACGACACTACACTACACTACACTATACTACACGATACGACACTACACTACACTACACTACATGTACACTACACTACACTACACTACACTACACTACATGTACATTACACTACACTTCACTACACGACATCCTATTACACTACGCTACACTACACTACACTACACTACACTACACTACACTACACTACACTACACTACATACTACACTACATTACACTACACTAAACTACATGTACACTACACTACACTTCACTACACGACATCCTATTACACTACACTACACTACACTACACTACACTACACCACACCACACTACACTACACTACACTACACTACACTTCACCACACTACACTACACACCACACCATACTACACTACATTACACTACACTAAACTACACTACACTACAGTACACGGCACTACACTACACTACACTACACTACACTACACGACACGAACACTACACTACACTCACTACTACACCACACTACACTACACTACACTACACTACACTACACAACACTACACTACACTACACCACACTACATCCTAATACACCACAACACTACACTTCACTACACTACACTGCATCCTATTACACCACTACACTACACTACTCTACACTACACTACACTACACTACACTACACTACACAACACTACACTACACTACACCACACTACATCCTAATACACACAACACTACACTTCACTACACTACACTACATCCTATTACACCACTACACTACACTACTCTACACTACACTACACTACACTACACTACACTACACTACACTACACTGCACTCTACACTACATTACACTAACACGACATCCTATTACACCACTCCACACTACATTACACTTAACTACAATACATTCCTATTACACACACTACACTACACTACACTACATTACACTACACTACACTACATTACACTACATTACACTACACTACACTACACTACACTTAACTACACTACATCCTATTACACCACACTACACTACACTACATTACACTACACTACACTACATCTACATGTACACTACACTACACTACACTACACTACATCCAATTACACCACTCTACACTACACTACACTACACTATGTACACTACACTACACTACACTACATCCTATTACACCACCTTACACTACACTTAACTACACTACATCCTATTACACACACTACACTACACTTAACTACATTACACTACACTACTTGCACTACACTACACTACATTACACCACACTACGTTACACTACACTACGTTACACTACACTACGTTACACTACACTACGTTACACTACACTACGTTACACTACACTACACTACACACCACACTACGTTACACCACACTACATTACACACACATCCTACACTACACCACACTACATTACACTACACTACGTTACACCAACACTACATTACACTTACACTACGTTACACTACACTACATTACACCACACTACATTACACCACACTACATTACCCTACACTACGTTACACTACACTACGTTACACTACACTACGTTACACTACACTACGTTACACTACACTACATACACTACACTACATTACACTACACTGCGTTACACCACACTACGTTACACTACACTACACTACGTTACACTACACTACACTACACTACACTACGTTACACTACACTACGTTACATAACACTACTTTACACCACACTACATTACACCACACTACACTACACTACACTACGTTACACTACACTACGTTACACTACACTACATTACACTACACTACATTACACCACAGTGCACTACACTATACTACATTACACCACACTACACTACATTACACTACACTACACTACACTACACTATACTACACTACGCTACATTTCACTACACTGCACTACACTACACTACATCCTATTACACCACAACACTACACTACACTACACCACACTATGCCACAGTATACTACACTACACTACACCACACTACACTACACTACACTATGCTACACTTCACTACACTACACTACACTACACTACACCACACTATGCCACACTACACTACACTACACTACACTACACTACACTATACTACACTACACTACACTACACTACACTACACTATACTATACTACACTATACTACACTATGCCACACTACACTACACTACACTACACTACATCCTATTACACACAACACTACACTTCACTACACTACACTACACCACACTACACTACACTACACCACACCACACCACACCACACTACACTACACTACACCACACTACACTACACTACACTACACCACATCTCACCACAACTCACTACACTACACTACACTACATCACATCACATCACACCACACTACACTACACTACACTACACTACACTACACTATACTACACTACACTACACTATACTACACTACACTACATTACACTACACTACACTACACTACACTACATTCTATCACACTACACTACACCACACTACACTACATTACACTGCACTACAATACAATACAATACAATACAATACAATACATCCTATTACACCACAACACTACACTTCATACACTACGCTACACTACACTACACAACGCCACACTACACTA
>JAPXFY010000017.1:49697456-49702456 GCA_030674185.1 Monoplex corrugatus
ACACACACATCCACGTCGTCATCCAGAAACAATGAAAGGAATGTATGTCTAACATATTTTAATGGTACCAACTTTATGAAAAGGTCGCCCTGGCTGTAAATAGACACCCCAGTTTTTTACAACTTTATTTCATGTCTAGACACTCAGCCGCAATTTCCAAAGGAAAGTTGATTGCAAATGCATGCCAACGTTCATTTCATTAGTCTTAAGAACTCGAGACAAAATGCACAAATAAATACCATGCATATGAACTTGTTCAGTAATTTATTAGCTGAATATGGCCAAATATTTACAGGGAGACAAATAAAGAGATAAATAGAGGAATAAATATAAAGATAGATAAATAAATTCAATAAGAAATAATATATTATATAAATAAACTACGCACAGTGAATTGTGCATAAAAAAAACAAAATGTTTATGATCCAACTGTAAATATCATCAGATAAAATAGTTAATAAATACAGTCATTAAGCAAAAATGACTAATATTCTAAATGAAGAGAAAAAAGACATAGACAGATACCTAAAAAGATTCAGATAGATGAACATTTGAGCTCATAGAGATTAACACAGGCAGATACATACATACATACATACATACTACATACATACATACATACATACATACGTACAAACATACATACATGCATACACACATACATACATACAAACATACATACATGCATACATGCATACATACATGCATACATACATACTTTACATACATAGATGATCGATCGATGATCGATAGATAGATAGATAGATAGATAGATAGATAGATAGATAGATAGATAGATAGATGGATGGATGGATAGATAGATAGATAGATAGATAGATAGATGGATGGATGGATAGATAGATAGATAGATAGATAGATAGATAGATAGATAGATAGATAGATGAGATGGATAGATAGATAGCAGACAGACAGAAGAAGACAATTTATTATAATACTAATCGATAGACAAGTTAGGGACAGACAGAAGAATGACAGTGTGATAGAGATACCAGATAGATAGATAGATAGATAGATAGATAGATAGATAGATAGATAGATAGATAGATAGATAGATAGATAGATAGCAGTTTCTTATAATATATCGGTCACAATTTGAGTGGAGCACACAGAGCAATGCCACAGTGTGATGAATCACCTCCAGAGCAGCCACCAGTGCCACTATAAATAGCTTCTCTGCTGCTAAACTGATCCTGTCATGATGCATCATGACAAAGACTCAACCTAATATAAACACAATTAGTGGGCATCTAAAAATACATCAGCACAATTAAAAAACAACAATGAAACATGAGCTGTAATGCTTGATGGAACACACATACCACTGCAGTAATAACTAACAGCACGTGTGAACTTTCTGTGAACGCCCAGACGAAAGGCTTAGGGCAAAATGTGAGAAATTCAGGTTGTGTGTTTGTTGTTTTCAGTTTTCTTTGTTGTTGTTGTTGTTCTTGTTGTGTGTGTGTGTGTATGTGTGTGTGTATGTGTGTGTATATGGTGTGTGTGTGTGTGTGTGTGTGTGTGTGTGTGTGTGTGTGTGTGTGTGTGTGTGTGTGTGTGTGTGCGTGTGTGTGTGTGTGTGCTAAGAAATATGAAAATATGAAAATATTAACATTTCGATATGCACAGCGAGAGAACACGTCGATGAAAATTACCGTACCCACCTCCATATTTTTACCGATGGGTTAGTATTAGAAAATATATCTGCTGGAGCAGCGTTTTATGTTCCAAAATTTAGAATACAAAAGTCATTTTTCATTGGGCCAAATATATCTACATTTACAGCGGAATTAGTCGCTATTATACAAGCGTTGCATTATTTAGTAGACCTTAAACCTGTATTTGTCAAAGTAGTTCTCTTTGTTGATTCAAAATCAGTATTATATGCCTTACAGTCTTTTGATACAGACACAAGACCTGACTTAATTACTGAGGCAAATCATCTTATACATCGTTTAAGGACAAAAGGTATATATATCAGTTTATGCTGGGTGCCTTCTCACGTTGGTCTTCACGGCAACGAAGTAGTAGACAGAGCAGCTAAGCAAGGTGCACACAACACTGATAATACTATAGAATTACGTATTAAAACTTCCGTAAAAGAAGCTTGCGGCTTGCTAGAATCAGCCTCATGGATTCGTTTTCATGAGCAATTCAATGAAAAGTTTGTGACACAACAAATGATAAAACGTTCTTTTCAAAATGTATGTAAAAAATTGCAGTATTCTTCCATATATCATTCGAGATCAATTGTTGCTGTTCATTTTCGTATTCAGCTAAACGCGTTGAAAACAAAATATTGTAAAAATATCAAGTGTATTTGCGGAGAACAGTTCACACTGTTTCACTGTTTATTTTACTGCAAAAAGCTACGTTCCTTTTTACCAAAAATGTTTACACAAGATAACTATTCTGAAACTCATTTTAAAGAAGTAACTTCAGATCAATCATTGTCAGTTAAAATTTCGGAATCATTGGTTCACAGTCCTGTTGATGTATTGCTTTAAGTTTATGAAGTTTGTACTTTAGGTTAAATTTTCCCTTAGCATTGTTAATGTTAACTGTTAGTGTTAAGATTTTGTTCCATTTTTATATTTACACGCTTACTCATGTCTCATACTCATTCTCCCCTCTGCCCCCAATCCAACTCGCCCATCTCCCATCATCCATTTTTCCCCCGTCTAATATCACTCATAGTGAACAGACGTTAAATCAAAGAACGAACGAACGAACACACACACACATCCATCCATGCTGTCATCCTGGAACAATGAAAGGAATCTATGACTTACAGATTCAGATGGTGCCAACTTTATAAAAGCAGTTCTCCTGACTGTAAGTAATGGCAGCCCCCGCTGGTTTTTTTTGGTTTTTTTCATATTCATTCTATACCTTGAGATTCAGTAACAGTTTGAAAGGAAATACCAATGATACATTGCTTTCATTTTATTGCTTTCATTTTACTAGCTCGTTTACTCACTTACTCACTCACTAACTCACTCACTTTAAACTAACTAACTAGCTCATTCACTCACTCACTCACTCACTCATTAACTAACTAACTAACTAACTAGCTCACTCGCTCACTCACTCACTTACTCACTCACTCACTCACTCACTAACTAACTAATAAACAAAACAGAAAAAAAGCTGCTGTTACAGTCATCAGTTTCTGATAATATCTCGGTCAAATTTGAGCGTAGCGCGTAGAGCAATTTCTGGGCACGATGAATCACCTCCAGAGCAGCCTCCAGTGTCACTATAAATAGCTTCTCTGCTGCAAAACTGATCCTGTCATGACGCATCATGACGAAGACTCAACCTAATATAAACACAATTAGTGGGCATCTAAAAATATATCAGCGCAATTCAAAAACAGCAATGAAACATGAGCTGTAATGCTTGATGGAACACAAATACCACGGCAATAATAACAAGCAACACGTGTAATACTTTCTGTGAAGCGTCTTGAGGAAGACTGAGGCCAAAAACGTGAGAAATGCAGATCTCGTGTTGGTTTTCCTCTGTCTTCTGTCTGTCTGTCTGTCTGTCTTGTTCTGTCTGTCTGTCTGTCTGTCTCTCTCTCTCTCTCTCTGTCTCTTCTTCTGTCTGTTGTCTCTGTTTGTTGTTTTTTCTGTTTTTACTCTGTTTTTTTTCTTTTGACTTCACTGTCTCTCTCTCTCTCTCTCTCTCTCTCTCTCTCTCTCTCTCTGGCTCTCTCTTTCTCTCTACTCGCTCTCTGATGTCTCTGTCTCTCTATCTCTGTCTGTCTCTGTCTGTCTGTCTGCCTGTCTGCCTCTTCTCTCTCTCCTCTCTCTCTCTCTCTCTAGAACGTACACTCACAAACACACACACACACACACACACACACACTCACTCACTCACTCACTTCAATTAATAAACACCAGCACCAACAACAAGACTGGCATGTTTGCTGCCCATCCTGTTAACCCTTTGGCTCTCACAGCCTGTCCACCACATCTTTCATAGTCAACCATGATAGCAAAGCAAAAACTTTACCCTTTGACTCCCTTCCTTCAAAAGCTGGTGGATAGGGTGAGGGAGTCAAAGGGTTAAAGTTTTGCTGTTGTTGGGATAGGTGAGGGAGTCAAAGGGTTAAATGATTTGCAGTCGTTGGTGGATAGGGTGAGGGAGTCAAAGGGTTAATTTTTTGCAGTCGTTGGGATGGGTGCGGGAGTCAAAGAGTTAAACGTTCAACCATTTTGAATGGCAGTTCTCAAGTTACCGTTTCATGGGCTCCCCTTTCCACTTCCTATTTCAAGACGTTTCCAGCATTAATGTTTTTTTGTTTTGTTGTTGTTTTTTGTGTAGGATCAGGTGTCCGCCAGATCATAACTTGCATATTCGGGTGCAGCACATATGGGATTGCACCAGTGCGATAAAACCCTCTTGAACAAATTATGATTTTAATTGTATCTAAGAATAGAAGAGAAGTCCAGACTGTGAATAGATGAAAGCAAGGGATGAAGAAGGCGCCTGAAAGTCTCGAAAATAGCGACCTTTTTTTGTTTGTTTGTTTGTTGTTGTTGCTTTTTACCACATTTCTGTCTGCAAGTGTGTATAGATTGAGTACAAGTGTTTTCATGTTGCGTCATTTCTCTAAATTGTATGCTGCTTACTCAGCGGTTTGTCTTGGGTCCGTATAGCGTTTTCGTTGTCCTAAAGTGTAAACTTGACAAAACCTGTATACGAAATGTGTGTTGGGCCCATACATCGTTTTACGGAAAACGAAAATAACGCTATTTATTTTCACGTTACTACAACATTGTTTTGTCCTAAAATGTAAAACTGACAAAACGTGTGTACGAAATGTGCGCTGTGTCCACATTTCTTTCGCAGAAAAGAGAAATAGCGTTGTTTATTACTTTTCAATTTTAACCAGCTATCCCATAATCCTCCTTGGCATCCGCAGTACCAGAGTGCTTTTGCTTTTGTGCTTAAAGCCCAGCCGACTTCGTCAA
>JAPXFY010000017.1:49707456-49727456 GCA_030674185.1 Monoplex corrugatus
TCGTTTGTTTTCTTTGCTGTCCATAAAACTCTCAACATTCTTCTTAGAAACCACATCTCGGCTGCCTCAATCTTGCTCTGGTTTTGCATGTTGACTGTCCACATCTCACAACCGTATAACATTATGGGTTCTATATAATATTCAAGAACTCTCTTCCTGATGTTAATTGATGGGTATTTGTTGGTAAGAATGCTTTTCATCTTCTTGAATGCTGTTTTGGCGTGGCTGCTTCTGCTTGCTCTTTCTGATAAGTGATATGCATCTGCCGTCTGGTGAGATAACCGCCCCCAGATATTTAAACTTATCAACCTGTCTTAAAATTGTGCCGTTTGCAGTTATTTTGCATAAGGGGATTTCATGTGTTTTTTTAACTGATTACTATGACTTCCGTCTTTTTGCTGTTTACCTCCAACCTTCTATTTTTGCTTTGTATTTCTATTATATTCACAAAGTTTTGTAGGTCCCTTTCATTTTCTGCAGTAGCACGGTGTCATCTGCGTATCGACTGCTGTTTATTATTTTTCCTCCAACCTTGAATCCAGTGGACGAAGTTTAGTTATTAGCAGGTAAACGTCTGAACCATTCTGCCAGTCTTCTCCTTGGTAAGAGTGGAGAATCCTAGCTACTACCCGAGCATGCTAATGGCGTATCGGACCATAGCTATATCACCAAAGATTCTTCAAAATTTCATTAAATTTGAGAACTCATCATCATCAAGTGCCTTGCCACTTGGCGTTGGCGATCATGGTCCTCCATATGCATCTATCCTTTGTTGCCGCAAGCACATCTTCCACCCTCTCTGTCCTCAGCTGCTCTGCAAGTCTGTCCACTATTTTTTTCCCTGGGTCCACCTGGTGCTTTCTTTCCCTCCAGCTTTCCTGTTGTGACCAGGTGTTCTAATTCCCCTTTCCTCATAAAATGGCCTATAAATGTTGCCTGTCTTTTCCTAATCTTCCTTATGAATGATCTTCTTGTGTCTGCCTGCATCAAGACTGTCTCGTTTGTTTTCTTTGCTGTCCATGGAACTCTCATTTGAGAATTACAAATCTGGAAGAAAAAAAGCAAAAAACAAAACAAAACAAAACAAAAAAAACCACATAAACGTTAAGTACACAAAATTCAGAATTGAGAACTACAAATCTGAACTTTCTGTACTTAACATATTTTTTGTTTTTTTGTTTTATCTATTTATTTATTTATTCATCTATCTATTTATTTATTCATTTATTTATTTATTTGTTTATTTATATTAAATACTTTTTTTTTTTTGTAAAAAGGATGACCGTCGAAACGGCTTAACTGTCTCGTTTCATAAACCATCCCCCTCAAGGCGAAAAAGGGCAGAGTGAGAAGAGAACATTTGGCAGACAAAAGGTCAACATTGCACCACAGAGGGTGAGTGTTGTTTTGTGCAGTTTCAGCACTTTACACAGATGTGAGACAACAACTTGTTGCTGACTATGTTTCTTATCCCCCACCTCTACCCAACTTCCTGTCAGCCCCCCCCCCCCCCCGCCTCACACACACACACACAAGCACATAGGCACGCACGCACGCGCAAACACACACACAAACGCACATATGCACACACACACATACACACACACACACATACGCATACACACACATACGCACACATTCACCCACCCACTCACTCAGAGGCATAGACACACACATACGTACACACACCCGCCCACACACGCCCCCCTCCACACACACACACACACACACACACACACACACACACACACACACACATACACGCATGCACGCAACAAACGTGCCACAGCTGCACAATCTGCACTTGGAATTACTTGTCCGTCACGTGAATTCATAGCATCCATGAGTTTGAATTTCTGAGCTGTTGGACTTTCAAACTTCAATTACATTTGAGCTCTGCCATGACCAGTGCCAACAGTGAAATTCAACCAGTGCCGTTATTTACTTACTTATTTATTCGTTCATTTGTATTTATTCACTGGATTGTTTAAAAGTGTCAACGGGCAGTTGAAAAGGCCCAAAGTGGAAATCAAATCGGCTAATACATCAGCTGTGTGAACTTTGGACAGTGTAAGTATCTTTCTTTAAAGGTTATTGTAGCCTTGCAAGGATAATGGTGGACATGACTTTTTAACTGTTGTCTTTTATTTTACCTGGGTGTCGTTTTTAACGTGGTGTTAGCCCTGATATGGCTCTAGAGGTTGGCAGGGCTATAAGCAATATGAACCCTGAACCTGAAAGAAATTTTATCATCTTTTGTAGCACGTTATAAATCTGCTGTCTGTTTTTTACACAGGTTATTGGCTCTGTCGATAGGTCCGTCAACTCAATATCTAGTGTCTCGAGTTCAATCACTGTGGACAACTTAAAAACTGGCCTGTTCGTTGCTCATCTTAAATGTTTCAGTAACACTTATGGCGCTAACTTACTACTTAGAGTTTCTCAGATGTAGTGTTGTGGAATATTCCTTGTTTTTATGTGTTTAGTTTATTTGGGGAGAGTGCGCCTGGAAAGACACAGAAAAGGGCGGTCATGAGGGATGAAGAAAAGCAACGACTAAATCCCTATAAAACGCCCAAGTTCGTTTGTTTACCTGTGCGAGCGTGGCAAATAGTCTACACACATAAGTAGGGAAACAACTACTACTACAAGGCAAACATCACATTGGCGACGAGGATTGCAAAGTAAAAGTGACTTTTGTGCTGAAAAAAAAAAAAAACAAAAAAAAAACGACCGGTCTGTTAACAATGGCGGCACCTCCACCTTACCCTTCTTTTGACTGTGCCCCAGAGGGTCGTGCCGTTCGCTGGAGTAAATGGATTGCGCGACTGAAGATTTATCTCACTGCTTATAAGATCACACGCGACACACAGCAGAAGGCGAGGCTTTTAACTTTTGGTGGTGCAGATCTAAACGACATTGTTGATACAGTTGCAGAAGATGACGTCAAACCGGGCGATGGCGAGACACACTTCCATAAGCTGTGCACAGTGATTTCCAACCATTTCAATCCAGACGCAAACGTGCAGTTCCAGAAATGTGTATCGTCACACTGAGCAGAAAACTGTCATCGACGATTTCTATTCTGAGCTCAAACATCTGGCTGCAACCTGTGGGTTTCATGACACTAAAGCAGAAATCAAATGACAGTTGACAGCCGGCTGCAAGTCACAGAAGGTGCGTGAAAAAAAAGGACTTGCCAGCCCAAAGCTCAGCCTGGCAGATCTACTGATGTATGCACACACTCTACAGCTGACAACACACACAGCTGATGACAGCAGAAGGCCTACACTCCAGGTGCATCGTGTTCAACACGGCAGTGGAATCTGGGTGCAACGTGGTCAAAACAGCTCATCGAGAAGGCAGCAGCAGCCGTCACGACTGTCCTGCTACTTCTGTGGAGGGAACTGGCCGCACGAGGGTGGAAGAAACGCCTGTATTCATGTATGATTTTTAAACCCATTGTGCGATAAATTGGACGGAGTGGTCAGTGCCAGGGGCATCTCTTTAGATTATGTGCGCGAATACACTGATATGTGTACTAAAACTTTTCTTCTTTTTTTTCCTGTTGAAGTATTGTATGTTTTGAAACAGTTGTAGCCCTGATATGACTGTACGCAGCCCGCTGGGCTTTAGATTAAATAAAATAACAATAACAATAAATCTGATCAACCTAGGATACAAGAAACCCAGATTTTATTACTGATCGTATGTGTCTGCCCTCCCCTTTCCATTAGACCTTGAGTGGTGGTCTGATTGCTAGTCTTTGAGATAATAAACTTAAGTCCCGTACACAATATGTATCTAACGCAAATTGAAGATCATACTGTAATAAAAGAATTGCATCTGTTAAAATTCTGCGCAAAAATGTGGTTAATGAATAAACAAAAATACACTATAAAAATGTGACAACGCGCTTTGGCGATTTCCTTTCCCCGGAAGGAGCGGCCTGTTTGTCACACAGGAAACCTTGAAATTCCTTGTGAACAACAAAACACCACAATCCAGTGCAGTTCGGAGTTCAGTCCATCAGGTATATCAGTATCTGAGACAGTGCGCCTTTTTAATCCTAAGCACAAAGAACACATGATCAGAATATCGTGAACCATGATAACCATTTTTATCCAGAACGGTGCACCTTTTCAATTCAAGGCACAAGCACAAGACCAAAATACTGTGAACCATATTTTTGTGTTTTTATCCAGAACAATGCGCCTTTTAAATCCAGGCACAACAAATATATGACCAGAATATTGTGAATCATAATTATTGTTATGCATTCTAATAAAAGTTCCTGTGTCCACAGAAAGGTGACATAGACTGTGATCCTCCTTCACTGTGCCTTCAGTGGACAAAAAGCCCTGCACATCCAGGACCCGTGTCAACACCCAAGACACCACAAGGCGTCATTTACACCTTTCCCCACCGTCTGGTTCATCTCGTCCGATCTTCATGATGACCCGGTAAGTAACTAGACCAAAACTGAAAACTTGGGGTGGGTAGGATGGATGGATAGAGGAAGGGGGAGGGGTTGCGAGAGGGGTAGTGAGGTGGTGGGGATCTCAACTTTTCTAGGGACCAGCATTGTGATGGCTGTGCCAATCTGTGCTCCATCTGATGACGGACTGATTCAGCCCAGTACATCGTTGGCACCTAGAACACTAAAGATCCTCCCTCCTCGTTCCGAGTTGGCCTGTGTATGTCCTTCAGGGCCTTGAGATCTCCTTATTCTGTTCGTGCCATGATATCCTTGGTCTTTCTCTTTCGCGTTTTACTTCGTGCAAAAAAGTGGCAGAATGGTTAAGACATTCGCCTGCCAATAAATAACTAAATTCGCGGCTCCAGGGTTCGTTTACCGTAAAAGACAACATACCGTAAAAGGCGTTGTCTTTTCTCCTTAGTTTGACCGGAAAATCGAACTGGACGACTAGCCCTTCGGAAGGGGACGAAAAGCGAATCGAACTCGTGTACTTTCTGGCCTGCGCACCCTGAAGAATCCACGGCAGTTGAAAGTCGTGAAGAGCAGGACATTCGCTCGGCTGACCTGGCTGAAAACTATTGGTATTGGAGATAAAGGTTCACTTCTCAGTCTCTTCCCTTGAGACCCAATTAGTCTTCTTGGCGTTCTGGGGTCTTGGTGGGAAAAAAGTGACAGAGAAGACAGCTTGAGTCAATGGTCATTTGTCGAACATGCTTGAGTTACTCTAACTTAGCATCGTGTGTGTGTGTGTGTGTGTGTGTGTGTGTGTGTGTGTGTGTGTGAGTGCGAGTGAGTGAGTGCATGTGCGTGCGCGCGCTCGTGCGCGTGTGTGTGTGTTGTGTGTGAATGCGTTCGCGTGCATTCGTGTGTGTGTGTGTGTGTGTGCGTGTGTGTGTGCGTGCGTGCGTGCGTGCGTGCGTGCGTGCGTGCGTGCGTGTGTATGCGTGAGACAGAAGATGACGGGTTGGATCAGGGGTCACACGCCCTACTCCTGTTCTGTTCCCCACCCCACCCACCACCCCAGTTTGTGTTTGTGTCCTGGAGGTTTAGTCGTTGTTGGTGACTGCTTTGGTGAATGATGGGAGTGCGTGCCTTGATTTGAATCTTGAATCAAGATTTGGCGCCTTACTGTTAACATTTCTTTCATTATGTTCAGTGAAGGGCAGTCTGGATAATGTGATTCTGCTCTCTTCGAGTAGTTACTGGTTGGAGATGGTGTTAGGCCAGATAATTCCTCTGATTCTTTAAAACATTTCTTGTGTGTAGGGTTGACAGCTTGATAAGTTCGCTTTCTGTCATCCTCCATCGCTCTGGAGCCTTAAGTGGGGTGAAAAGGACACGGCTCTGGTCCAATTCTATTGTGTATTTGTATTGTATTTCGAGGAACTGGTGAGATCACTGTTCCCAGACATTCAAACCCTTCAACCTGTCCCATCATGCTGTGCCATCTGCCGTCACTCTGCATGAGTGGATTTCCTGTCTTTCACCGACCACCATGTCCCCAGTCCTCCAGTCATCTCACCAGGCGGCGGATGCACTTTGGAGATGGCCAGCTGAACTGGACAGGCTAAGAAAGCATTCAGCGTTCTTGACGACAGATCCCTATCGATTGGCACCAGTGAGAGAGTTCTTCAGTGTTATATAGAACCGATCTTGTTGTACGGATGCGAAGCGTGGACAGTCAACACGCAAAGTCAACAAGATTGAGGCAGCTGAAATGTAGTTTCTTAGAAGAATGTTAAAGTTGTATGGAGAGTAAAGAAAACAAATGAGACAGTCTTGAAAGAGGCAAACACAAGGGACATTAATTAATAGGATTGGAGAAGGACGGGCAGTATTTACAGGACAATTAATGAGGCAAGAGAAATTAGAGTGCCTAGTCACAACATGAAAGGAAGAGGCAAAAAGAGCACAAAATAGACCTAGGGAGAAAATACTGGACAGACTTGTGGAGTGGATGAAGAAAGAGGGTGGGAGATGTACTTGCAGCGACAAATATAAATTCGTATGGAGGGCCATGATTGCCAACCCATGCGGCAGGGCACATGATGATTTGTGGGAACCTCCACACGTTGTTCAGCATTCTGAGCATGTTGATGGTCTTGCTTAGACTATGCTGAATGGTGTCTGCTCATCCATCGTGTCTCCCTCAGATGAAGACACTGCATGTCCTCTTTCAACTTCATCTTTGGCAGGAGTCCTGCTTCACACTTCTGCGAATAGAACATATACAACAAAATGCATTAATGTGTGTCTGTACAGACCATGTACATACAGTATACAAAAGCTTAACGGACAAAACATTCTTTTACATGACATTTTCTCTATTCATGAATGTAAATATGAAATCAACATTCGAGGAAACCATCAATCTACCAAACACCAACCACCACCACCACCACCACCATCACCATCACCAACTACCACCACCACCACACGCACAGACAATAGGAATACATTTGATACCTTCTCTTTATTGACAGATGACTGAAGAAACTTCATGAGCAACGTCTAAGCTGAACACCATTCCAGACATCCCCAGAACGGACGGTACTGATGAGTTCCAGGACTTTTCTGCTTAGAGCAAAGGACGAAAACTGACGTCTGCCTTTGTCAACGTGGCTGACAAACCACACAGCCACACATCTAAAGGCCCTGAATGTATTCGACGAAGGTAACTGAACAGAATGTGTGTGTGTGGTGTGCGCGTATGTGTATGCGCGCGTGTGTGTATGTGCGCTTGTTCGCACGTGTTTGTGTGCTTGAGTGTGTGTGTGTGTGTGTGAGTGTGTGTGTGTGTACCTGTGCGTGTACCTGTTCTTAAAAGCACGTGTGCGTTAAGTTGCTGTCAATGTATGTGTTGAGTGACAAATTACCAAACGCCCAGGTCCTAGCATGCGTTGGTTCCCCACCATGCACACACTGTTCAGACAACGCAGGCTCCTCTGGCTTGGCCATGTGCGCCGGAAGGAAAATGGACGTATCCCAAAGGATGTCCTTTATGGAGAACTAGCCTCCGACAAGAGATCTGTTGACCGCCCCCAAAAGTTGTCTGCAAGCGCGATATGAAAGCTTTGGACATCAACACAGAGAGGTGGGAAGACACAACAGCCGATAGCAATAGATGGCGCAGTGTGCTCCAGAAACAACCCGGGTTGGGGGAAAAGAAGATCCAGACTTAGCTGGGGTGAGAACCTGATGGAAAGCAGGCTCTTGTGAAGGCAATCCCATGCCAGCATCCATACATGCGTCCAATGTCGCAGAGACTGCCTTTACTGCATCGGCCTTACCAGCCACAGCGGATGCTGCTCCAGAGGCGTCAACTCGAATCGACAAGACGATAGGGCGCATCATCCATAGTCGACGTCGACTTACGGAGGCCTACCACTACTAAACCCTTCCCATAGGGGAGATCTTGAGGTTTCTTCTTAACTTAAGAAAAAAATCTCCGGTGGAGATTTGAACCTGTCCGCATGCCTAACAGGCTGTGATAATGACATGTATACACTACCGAGGATTACAGAGATGGTCATCTGTTGTGAACTTGACCACACAGTTTCAAACCCTGTGTTGATTCTTCTGGTTTCATGCGACAAACGCTACAACAGCCACAATCCAAAAACCCAGTATTTAAAACAGAGTATGGCCTAGTGGAAAGAGTACGCGCCTCGCGCCTAGAAATCCAAGTTATATTCCCATCGGACGGTGATTTTTCTCCTCCCTCCACTACACCTTGAGCGGTGGTCTGAATGCTAGTCTTTCAGATGACATACTAAACCGAAATGCTGTACCCGAAAAGGGGGGCGGGGTGGGGTGGGGTGTGGATGCCGGAGGATATTTAGTACAGATAGCATCCCCACCTTCGGAAAATTCAGTGCTAGAAATGTCCTTTCTCTCATTCTCTGTGTTTCTTCCTTGTTCCTTTCTTTCTATCGTTTCTTCCTGTCATATTCTGCTATGCTGGTCTATTGATCTGTTTGTGTTCTGTGCAGTCTTTCATGCTTTCTATTGATATTGGCTGTTGGTACAGGTATTAACTACATTTTTGGCTCTAAGGAAACACGATAGGCAGAGGCAATTTTCGGTGATTCAGGCCATGCTTTTTATATGCTTTAGTGTCTTTAGTGATTTTTATGTTTGTGTTCAGGTTTTGTTTTTAAAACGTCATGGAGATAAATTTATGGGAATGATCAATGCAGGGAGCATATCTTTAGATTAGTATGCGAATGCATTGTTATCTGTACTTAATTTCTTTTTCCTTTTTTTTTGTCGGGGTCATTGAGCTGTGTACATTTTGCTATGGTTGTAGTCCTGATAAATCTATGCGCAGGCAGCTGGGCTTTAAACAGTAATAATGATTGTGATAAACGGAGATGCTGTAAGCAGCAATTATTTTGGGCATGTTGAACATCTGCGGCAGCAAAGTTTTCCTTGGCAAAAGAAAACACCCTTAGGTAAACAAAAATACATGAATAGAGATATAACAAAGGGAGGTGGCGCCGTACGATGGCGATGTGCTTTGTGTTGAAAAACCTGCGACAGTTAAGTAGTTTACCTTGGCAAACGAAAACGCCCTTAGGTAACAGAAATACATGCATATAAATAAAACAAAGGAAAGTGGTGCCGTGCGATGGCGATGTGCTTTCTCCATGAAGGTCAACCCCCACTTCACGTGGTAAAACTGCGTTACGTCCAAACACAATGAACCCAATGCCATCCAGTCCAATCCAGTCGAGTTTGTTCGATCAAAGCGACGAGAAATCTGTCCAATTGAGATTTTCTTTCTTGTTGTGAAATGTTAGTCGTACAGCGCAAAATGGTACATCCTTCAAACCAAGAGGAGTTCATTTTTATACATAAACGGAAATAATCCCTCATTTGAGTGCAGTGACCTGAAATGCTGCTCAAGTTTCCAGAACACTTTATCTATTTCCTTTTGAATCTGTTCCAGATTCGTGCGACTGTGCAACCGTTCAGAGACTAGTAGGCTTGTTTGTATGTTAAGTGCGTATGACTAATTGTCTGTTTAGATATTTTGTTTGTTTTTCCGGTGTGTGCATGTGTCTTTAATTTCTTATGAAAACGAGTTTGTACACGATTTTGCCAGAGGCAGTTCTTTTATCGTGGAATCATGCACTTCCATCCATCTGTCCGCCCCTGTCTATCGACATGTCTAAGCATGCATCCACTATCTACTTGTATGTCTGTATCCATTTACGTTTAAATCATTTGAACTTTTTGATTTTTCAATTTGTCTATTTACGTATTTTGTGTAAGTCTTTGCACATACAATTTTGGTCTCACGTTGTTGCAGCTTGCCCGTAATGACCTCACACCACGCCAGGATAGTAGTGTACGCTCTGTATCGTAAAAAGCAGCAGCAGCAGGAAGATCAAAACCAAGTAAGTCTTCCATTATATATGTAATAGAAACCAGAAACAAACATAAAAAGAGAAACCAAACAAGAAAACAAGAAAAACAAATATAACAAAACACACGAAAATTAGTAAAAAAAGAAGGAAGAGAAAGATGAAGAAGAGGAAATGAAAATAGACAGAAGGGAACACGAACAAGAAAGGCAAGAAAAGGACAACAAGAAAAATAGAAGTACAAAAAACACAAGAACAACAAACAGATAAGACATAAAACTGAGCAAGAAGAAAAGGAACAATCACAAAGCTCCTATAAAACAAAACAACACAAAACCAAAATTAAAACAAAACGCGCAAACACGAAAAAACACACAAAACAGAAGAAAAGCCGACTAATACGCAATATAAAGAAAATCACTGATTGTTATTACGCAGTTGAAAACAACACCAGAACAAGAACAACATGGAGAAAAAAAAATGGAACAAAAACAGTGGCAACAAGCAAACCAGGAGAGCAGCAAGAGCAGAAACGACGAGAAGCAGAACAACAAACAGAAAAACGACATCAAAGATAACAGGGACAAAAACACCACCAGCAAAACGCCAAGAACAGCATGAAGAAGAAGAGTAAAAGGGAAAACATCGAGAATAAGAAGTACATCAAGAACAATTATACCAATAAGACGAGGATCAAAGAAGTTAGAAAAGGAAAACAAAAACAAAATAAAGCACTGACGCCAAAGGTAGAACGAGCATAATCTAGGCGACAAAATTAAACGCGAAAACAGAAAGACAAGTAGACCATGATTAATAAAACTACCAACAAAATAGAATAAGAAAACGAAAGAGGGAGGAATGTATGATCAAGAAAACATTGAGGAAACAAACAAAACAGGAGAATTAAGACAAAGCAACAACTGAAACAAGAGACTAAGAACACGATAACAAACAAAATCACGAAACAAAAAGAGGGGAAACAAAGAAACAAAAAGAATAGAAGAAACATTTGGCGGAAATACAAAAAGCCAAGAACAGAAAAAAAAACAAAATAAGTAAATGGAACAAGAAGACAGGGAAAAAAACGACATGGGACAAGACAAACGAAAGATCTGGAATACAGATAAAGAGAAAAGGCCAGAAGGGCAAGTGAAACAAACTTGACCCCACAATCGAAAAATAACCGAAACATCCACGTAAACACAGAGCAAACCAAAGTACACAAAAAGCAAGCCTCCTTCCAACCCCAAAGAATAAATGTCAATAAAAAGAGGAACGACAACAACAAAGAGGACAAAAACAAAGACAAAGAAGAAAGACCAAGGGTTGAAGAGCAAAGCCTGACATCATGGAGTACATTATCATTATAACATTATCACCAAATGCCAGTGTAACACGCCACAACACCAACAGGAACAGGAAGAAGAAAATTTAAAGCAGAACTAATACAAGACAAACACAAGCGAAAACAACAAGAGCAACAAGAACAAAAACGAAGCCCCACAGCACCAAGACCGCCAACATGAACAAGAAAAGAAAAACTTGAAACGTTGAACAAAAACAAGACAAAAGCAAAAGAAGAAAAGAGAAGAACAAGAGCAACCGGAATGAAAACAAGAAAACACAAAAGCATACGTACCCACACAAATAGTTTCTCTTCAATTAACACAAAAGAACAAACTTAAAAACAAGAAGTCACAATAAAACACGTTAACAACATACACCCGGGGATATTGGATGGGATGCAGAGCAACAATACCTCACCACTGACCGGACAATCACCTCCCAGCTTAAGTCGCCACACGATGACCATTTCGCCAAACATAGGTGAGGGAGAGGGGCTGTCCATGCGTTGCATGATTCAACAACAGTGACAACAAGAACAAGAAGACCAAGAAGAGCAAGAACGAGAACAAAAACAAAAAACAAGAGCAACGAGATCATGAACAACAGTAACACGAACAAGAGCAAGAGCAGAAAAACAGGAACAAGGACAAGAACAAAAAAACAAGAACAGGAAGAACGAGAAGATGAACAAAAACAACAGCAAGGAGAAAAAGAGCAAGAAAAAGAACAAAAACGAGAACTAGAAAAACAAGAACAATAATAAGAAAACAATACGAACAAGACCAAAAGCAAGAACAAGAACAATAATAACAATAGCAAGAACAAGAAGATCCAGAACAAGAACATGAAGAACAAGAACAAGAAAAGCAAAACGAAAACTCAACACGAAGAACAACAAGAACATAACAAAAACAAAGATGAAGATGACGTTAACGATGCAGCGTAGGCAGCAGCGAAACTCCGAGAGTGACGCCAAAAGAAGTAACGGAAACAGCCACGAAAAACACGAAAACGACGACAACCGGCAATAACAAAAAGAACAACGAAAACGGGTAAAGAAACAGGTACAGAGGAAAAATACAGAGTAAAATATCAAAACCAACAATGGCGAAAGCATGAAAAGAATATCAACAAACTACCGAACCACAACATCAGGAGCGTCCAGAATGTCAGGAATAAGAAAACCCACGAAGCAGAACCAGAGCAGCAAGACCAAAACCAAAAACTAAAAAACAAAATCAAACAAAAAAAGTAACACAAAACCACATCAGCGTGAGCGCCAAGAACAAAAAAAAAAGAAATCAAAACAATATCAAGAAAAATATAAGCAAAGACGACAAGAAGTAAGATAAATACACAAAATAACAACAGTAAGTCAACAAGAACAAGAAGAAACACGAACACAGCAACAAGAGTAAACGTGACAAAGTAAGAGTATAAGAACAACATCAACAGTTACCAGAACTACTACACCAAGAGCACCAACAAGAACACGAAATAAGAAAACTACTGAAACAAGCAAAAAACAAGAAAACAATAACAAAAACACTAGGAACAAAATCACAAATACACAGAATAGGAAGAGCAAAATACAAAACAAAAATGAAAATAAAACCAAAAACGAAAATAAAACCAAAAGCAAAACACAAAATGTACTACCAAAATTAAGAACAAACTCAAGAAACTCAAGAAGTCGAGCAAAAAACAAAAAAATACAATCAAAAATATAAAAGCAACACTTAAGTCAACAAGAACCAGAAAAACACCAACTGAAAAACAAGACTATAAAAGCAAAAACGACAACAGCAAGAATGCAGTCAAGAAGTGAAGAAAGGACCAAACGAAGGAACCAAACAGAAAGAAACCCAAAACAAAGAACCAACCAAAACAGAAAGCAATGCACACAAAAACAAGAGACAAAGAAGCAAACCAAATACGCAAAAACGGATCAGACATAAACCGGAAGAAAGAAACGAAGAGAGGAACAAGCAAAGGAAGAGAGACCGAAACAAAGGAGCACACGAAGAAGAAAGCAAAAGAAAGAAACAAAGTTGGAACAATAGATACAAGGGAAAAAAAAGAAACAAAATCATCTGACAGCTGTCCATGCGCTGCATGATCTATTCGGACCCAGTCATAAATTACCTTGTTTACAAACCAAATGGCAAGGTGCTGGAGAAACGTGCACCACCCAGGTCCAGCTCAGCCACGGAACCAAGAGAGAATGGAAAAGCACTGTCTTGCCTATACTCTGGGCTTTCATCTCTCTGTTTGGCAGCCACTCAGCCACCGTGTCACACAGCTTTCCAGGCATTCTGACCTTATTATGAGCAACGAAAAAGACAAAAAAGATATAATATACAATAAAAACAACAACAACGACAAAACACAAAGGAATGCAATAAAAAAATCAAAGAAAGACAAAGAAAGAATCAAATCAAGAAATAGTCAATCAATAAAAAAAATAAACAAACGAAGAAACGGTCACAAAAAGAAACAAAAAAGAAAAAAAAAACATACAAAAACAACAAAACGAAGAAAGAACGGTCACAAAAAGAAACAAAGAAAAATGAAGAACATACAGTGAAAAAAAGCAAAGACATAAACATTCACTCAAAAATGAAACAAAGAAATAAGAAAAAAAAACCCTTATCAAAAAGAAAAAGCAAAAAAACAAACGCTCGTGACAGACAGAAGAAACAAAGAATGAAAAATCACAGGAAGGGATATAAAAACAAAGAACTACACAATCAGAAAAAATATGAAGAAATAAACAAAGAGAGCAGCAAGGAAAGACAGACACAATCACAGATATAAATAATCACAGAAAAAGACAAGTAACCGAACCAAAAATAATAAAGAAAAAACAAACAAAAAAATCATAAAGAAATACAATCAAATAAAGAAATAATTAAAAAAAAAAAGAAATGCAATTCAAAAAAGCAAAGAAAGACGGAAAGAAACAATGAAACACAGAAACAAAATAATAAAAAAGAAATGATTAAGAAAAGAATAAAATCCAAACGAGAAAAAAGAAACGATTTAAGACAGAAGCAAACACAGAGAGAAACGTTATAACAAGAAAAAAACCCGAGGGTGCTGGACTGGACCCAGAGCAACAAAGCCTCACCACCACCCAAACAGTCAACTCCCAGATCTCCCGGCGCCACGTATCAGCCACCTCACCAAGCAAAGGGAGCTGTCCATGCGCTGCAACATCTATTCGGGCCTAGTCATCGGTTACCTGTCACAAGCCGAATGGCAAGGTGAGGAGATAGCAAACCTCTCACCACTGGCCGAACAACCGCCGCCCAGCTTCCGATGTCACACAGTTGCCATCTCGCCAGAAGGAAGACACGAAAAAAATAAACATCAATAAAAACGAGAAACAAAGAGAAAAAAAAAAGTCACAACGAAAAACAATCTAATATGGAAGGAATAATAAAGAAACATACACTGAAAAACAAAGACGCAAAGAAAAACAAATGAAGGAAGAAATAAAGAAACATAATTCAAAGTTAAAAAAAACAAAACAAATAGTAATCAAACAAGGAAACGAAAAATTCACAGATAGAAACAATCACAGAAAGGAAAAAACAAAACAACAACAACAACAACAAAACCGCATAAAGAAACAAACACTTGAAAAATTCACAGAAAGAAACTACCAATCAAAACACAAAAATGGATGCAGTAAAAAGAACAACAAAAAAGAAGGAAAATTAAAACCGTGAAAACAAAAAAAATCAAAGAATTACAAAACTAAATATATAAAGAAACGAAAAATTGCAGAAAACAACAAAACTTAAAAAAGCAACAACAATAACAAAATCGATGAAAATATAACAGAAAAATACAATCAGAGAAAGAATCTCAAACAGAAACAAAGTCAATCATGGACAGAAACAAAGAAAAAAATCAACCACGGAAAGAAACAAAGAAAAAATCTACCACGGAAAGAATCAAAGAAAAAAAATCTACCACGGAAAGAAACAAAGAAAAAAAATCTACCACGGAAAGAAACAAAGAAAAAATCGATCACGGAAAGAAACAAAGAAAAAATTCTACCACGGAAAGAAACAAAGAAAAAAAATCTATCACGGAATGAAACAAAGAAAAAAAATCTACCACGGAAAGAAACAAAGAAAAAAAATCTACCACGGAAAGAAACAAAGAAAAAAATCTACCACGGAAAGAAACAAAGAAAAAAAATCTACCACGGAAAGAAACAAAGAAAAAAATCTACCACAGAAAGATAAAAAGAAAAAATCAATCACGGAAAGAAACAAAGAAAAAAATCTACCACGGAAAGAAACAAAGAAAAAAATCTACCACGGAAAGAAACAATCACAGAAACAATGGCAGAAAGAGACAATCGCAGAGAGAAAAAATTACGGAAAGAATCAATCAAGGAAAATAAAAACCAGTAACACAAGGAATCATTCAAAAAAGGAAACAGTCACAGACAGGAACAAAGAAACAAACAACCACAGAAAGAAACGAAGAAAGAAACAATAAAAACCACCAAGACAAGAAATATGACTGCAACAACAACAACGACGACGACGAGAACAACGACGACGAGAACAACAAAGCGACGATGACTACAACAACGACGACGACGAGAACAACAACAACGACGATGACGAGAACTACAACAACGACGACGAGAAATACAACAACAGCAAGAGCGAGAACAACAACGAGAACAACAACAACGAGAACAATAACAGCGAGAAAAACGAGAACAATAACAACGAGAAGAACAACAACGGGAACAACAATGGGAACAACAACGAGAACAAAACGAGAACAACAATAACGAGAACAAGAACAACGGGAACAACAACGAGAACAACAGCAACAACAACAACGAGAACAACAGCAACGAGAACAATAACATGAACAATAACGAGAACAAAAACAACGAGGATAACAACAACGAGAAAAAAACGACGAAAACACCACCACCAACAAAGAGAACAACATACAGAACAAGAACAACGAGAACAACAACGGCGAGAAAAACGAGAACAATAGCAACGAGAACAACAACAACGGGAACAACGACAACGAGAACAACGAGAACAGCAGCAACAACGAGAACAACGGGAACAACGACAGTGAGAACACAACGACGACGAGAACAACAACGAGAAGAACAACGAGAATAACAACAACAACAACGAGAAAAAAACGACGAAAACAACACCACCAACAAAGAGAACATAGAGAACAAAAACAACGAGAACAACAAAGAACAACAAAGAGAACAATGACAACGAGAACAATAACAATGAGAACAATAACAACGAGAACAATAACAACGTGAACAATAACAATGAGAACAATAACAACGAGAACAATAACAACGTGAACAATAACGAGAACAAAAACAACGAGAACAACAACAACGAGAACACTACCACCTCCAACGAAAACGCCTACAAAAATGAGAATACACAACGAGAACAACACGACGACGAGAAGAACGAGAAGAACGAGAGCAACAACGAGAAGAACAACAACAATGAGAACAACAATAATGAGAAGAACGACAACGAGGAGAACAACGACGAGAAGAAAGACGACAACGAGAACGACAATGACGACAACGAGTAGAACCACAACAACTAGAAGAACAACTACGACAACGAGAAGAACAACAACAACGACGAAACGAGAAGAACGACAACAACGACAACGAGAACGACAACAACGACAACGAGAACAACAACAATGATGACAACGAGAACAGCAACAACGAGAACAACGACGACAACAAGAAGAAAAACAACGAGAAGAACGACAACGACGACATGGAGAAAAAGAACAACGACGACGACAATGAGAATAACGACGTCAACGAGAAGAACGACGACGACGACAACGAGAAGAACCACAAGGACGACAACGAAAATAACGACAACGTCAACGAGAAGAACGACGACGACGACAACGAGAAGAAACACAAGGATGACGAGAAGAACAACGACGACAACGAGAACAGCGACGACGACAACGAGAAAAACAACACCGACGACAACGAAAAGAACAGCGTCGACGACAACGAGAAGAACAACGACGACAACGAGAAGAACCACAACGACGACAACGAGAAGAACAACGAAGAGAACGAGAACCACAATGACGACAACGAGAAGAACAACGAAGACAACGAGAACAACAACAATGACAACGAGAAGAACAACAACAGCAACGAGAAAAACGACAATGAGAAGAACAACGAGAACAACAACAATGACGACAACGAGAAGAACAACAACGACAACGAGAAGAAACGAACGACGAAGAACACAACGACGACAACGAGAAGAACAAGCGAGAAGAACGAGAACAAACGACGAACAACGAGAAGAACCACAACGACGACAACGAGAGGAACCACACGACGACAACGAGAAGAACGATGACAACGAGAACAACAAAAACAACGAGAAGAAAAACGAGAACGAAAAACAAAAACAAAACAAACAAAAAAAACAACACAGCAACGAGAACAACAGCGAGAACAACGAGAACATCAACAACGACAAAAGACGAGAACGACGACAGCGAGAAGAAGAACGACAACGAGAAGAAGAACAACGACAACGAGAAGAACAACGACGACAACATCGAGAAGAACAACAACGAGAACAACAACGACGATGACAACGAGAAGAACGATAACGAGAAGAATGACAACGACGACAACGAGAAGAACAACAACGACGAGAAGAACAACAACGACGACAACGAGAACAACGACGACAACGAGAACAACGATGACAACGAGAAGAACAACGACGAGAAGAACGAGAACAAACAACAACGACAACTAGAAAAAACAACTACGAGAAGAACAATAACGACGACACCGAGAACAACAACGGCGACAACGAGAAGAACGACGACAACGAGAAGAACAACGACGACAACGAGAAGAACAACGATAATGAAGACGAGAAAAACAAGAAGAAGAGCAAAAACGACGACAACGAGAACAACGACGACAACGAGAACAACGACGACAACGAGAACAACGACGACAACGAGAAGAACAACGACGACAACGAGAAGAACAACAACGACGACATCCAGAAGAACAACGACGACAACGAGAAGAACAACGAGAAGAAAATCATCAACGAGAAGAACGAGAACAAACAGCAACAACGAGAACAACAACGACGACAATGCGGAGAACAACGACGACAATGCGAAGAACAACGACGACAACGAGAAGAAAAACGACAACGAGAGGAACAACAACAACGACAACGAGAGGAAGAACGAGAACAAGAACGATAAGAAAAAGAACGAGAAGAACAACAACAAAGAACAACTAGAACGAGAACTATAACAACAACAACAAGAACAACAACAACGAGAAGAACGACGACGACAACGAGAACAACGAAAACGAGAAGAAAGCCAACGAGAAGAACGACGAGAAGAACGATAACAATGTCTAGGAAAATGGACGCGAAGGTAACCAATAGGCCTTTAAGGTCGTGTAAGTTGGCTCTTTCTCTGTTGTTTTGTTTCTTTTACATCGGTATTGTTAATCCAAAACAAGTGTGACTGCCCGCGTTCAAGCAAACAGGAACCAGAAAAAACACGAAAGAAGAATAAGAACACGTATTTAATACAACAAGACAAGACAGGCTCAAATTTTCAGCCAACTGGCCTTTGTCAAGGGTAATATTACAGTCTTTTTCTCACACTGGACCGACCAGCAGGGAAATTTCAGTCTTTTCTCCTAATTTTCTTATCTGGTGTTTGTTTGTTTGTTTGTAATCTTACGCTTGACAAAGGCCAGTTGGCTGAAAATTTGCGCCTGTCTTGTCTGTTTGTATTAAATAGGTGTTCTTATTCTATTTTCGTGTTTTTTCTGGTTCCTATCGGTATTGTTGTGAAGATCTTGCTACCACACAGGGTATACGTACGTGAAGGATTCGGTTGTCAAGTGCGTGCGTGCGTGCGTGCCCGTGAGTGTGTGTGCGTGTGTGTGCATATGTTCGTGCATATGTGCGTGTACGCGTAGGTGTGTGTGTATGCGTGCGTATGTGCGCGTGTGTGTGCATGCGTGCGTGTGTGTGCGTCTGTGCGTGCATGTGTATGAGAGTGTGCGTGTGTGTATGTGATTGCGTGCGTGTGAGTGTAGTTTAGGGTGCAATTTCTATCTCATTTTTGAGCAGGCTGGCTGGCTGTTGGATCTGAACCCTGGATCTCAAGGTCCGATGTCTCGAGTCCAGTTCCAGCCCGCAATATTAAAAAAACTGGCCAGTTCACTGTCCATCTTTATGTTTTAATCATTCTGGCGGTGTCAGTCGAGTGTCTCATAGGTGCTGTCCTTCACCGCCCCCCCCCCCCTCCATTTCAAGACTTTGTCAGCGCATACAGTTCTACGCAGGCTTAGATAGTCTGTCAGACAGCAGATGGCAGATTTGCTGGAGCGCATAAGGGATTGTCAGAGTGCAACAATCCCTCATGAACAAACTCCAAACACGGAGCAGTATATCTCATGTGCCCTTAACAGTCCGACAAGGCTATTCACATGTCTGTGTGATGTTAGGTAGGTCTGTGGTGAAGCACTTATGGAGTCATTCTGGCGGATTGATACAATAAACAAATAAATGAATACATAAACACGTAGATAAATAAACAAACATACGTACAAAAACAATGAATAAATAAATAAATAAATATATAAATGTATATTTGAATAAATTATAAATAAATAAATAGATAAATAAAATTTAAAAAAATATGTAAATAAAACAATTGAAATCAAGCCA
>JAPXFY010000017.1:49734956-49744956 GCA_030674185.1 Monoplex corrugatus
CGCCCACACGCATGGCGCATGGCACATGGCCGACACACATAGGCACACCCACGCAAACAGACACGCACTCACACTTACACATACACATACAAACGCACACGCGCGCTCACGCGTACGGCATATGGCCGACGAAAGGTCAGCATTGCGCTGAACTGTGACACGGTTAGTGTGTGCAGTTACAGCCCTGGTGCATCATCAACTGGTTGCCAGCTGATGTCTTCCCTTCCTCACCTCTCACCCCTTCCACCCACTCTTCTCTTTCTCTCTCTCTCTCTCTCTGTTTCTCTCTTCGTCTCACTCTCTCTGTCTCTCTCTGTCTCTCTCTCTCTCTCTGTCTGTCTCTGTGCATCTGTAGCTCTCTCTTTCACTCTCTCTCTATATATATTTCTCTCTCTTCGTCTCTCTTTCTCTCACTCTTTCTCCCTCTCTGTCTCTGTCTCTCTCTCGCTCTCGCTCTCTTTCTCTCTTTGTCTCAGTCTCTCTTTGTATATATATATATCTCTCTCTCTCTCTGTCTCTCTCTCTCTCTCTGTCTCTCTCTCTCTCTCTCTCTCTCTCTCTCTCTGTACCTCTGTGTATCTCTAACTCTCTTTCACTCTCTCTATCTCTGTTTCTCTCTCTTCGTTTCTCTCTCACTCTGTCTTTCTCTCTTTCACTCTCTCTCTCTCTGTTTCTCTCTCTTCGTCTCACTCTCTCTCTCTCTCTCTTTGTATTTCTCTGTCTCTCTCTTTGTATCTCTGTCTGTCTGTCTGTCCGTCTGCCTGTATGTCTCTCTCTGTCTGTCTGTCTGCCTGTATGTCTGTCTGGCTGGCTGTCTCTCTCCACATTCTCTGTCCAACACACACACACAAACAAACACACACACACACACACACACACACACACACACACACACGCACACGCACACGCACACAAACACACACACACACACACACACACACGCACACGCGCACACACAAACACACATAACCACCACCACCACCACCACCACCACTACCACCACATGTACACCTTTTCCACTATCCGTTCGTTCCAGCATCCCATCTTCTCAGTATTCTGTTCTCCAGATGGCACCACTTGCTGACTTTGGCGTTTTATGGTGATGTGAGGTAACTGACTGTACAGTGTTACAAGTGATCACGTTATGTTTTATTCACGGTGTTTTGTGTTGATGTGGGATAATGAATAGTTTATGCAAAGTTGTAACAGATCAAGTGATTTGTTCAACTATCATCTCTTCTACCCCAGCCCACCATGTGTGCATTCAGTCATCCGGTGGGGGGGGGGGGGTGCATTATTATGTTTGATTATGGAAATCGTAAATACCCCACTTTGTACTGGGTTTTATATCCAGTGCATGATGTATAATATACCCACATGCATACAGGGGAGAGAGAGACAGACAGACAGACAGACAGACAAGACAGACAGTCAGACAGAGACACAGAGAGAGAATGGAGAGAGAGAAAGACAGATGGAGAGAGAAAGAAGAAAGAGAGACAGACAGAGACAGAGAGAGACAGCAAGAGAGAGAGACAGGGAAAGAGAGAGAGACAGACAGACAGAGACAAAGGCAGAGTGGAAATGAAGTTCCACATGAACGTTATGAAGTGGGGGTCAAATTTGACTTGTACTATATTTTACTTTAGTTTAGTTTAGTTTAGTTTAGTTTATCTTATTTCATTTTTATTTCATTTACTTTAATTTATTTTGTTTTATTTTATTTTTGATACTTTAAAAAAAATCTAGCTGTTGATCATATTCTCAAAGCATGTGCTGGAGAAAACGGGCGAAAAGCCAGAGGTTAACAGAGACAACAATTGCACTGTCATCACCAAAATATCTGACGAATCCCAGCTACAATTAAAAAGACAGGACTGCTTCTTTGCTGTTCCAAGTGAACATCAGAATATGGAGACAGAGTCCACAGGCAAACCATTTGGCACGGGAATGACGTAAACGGAATACAATATACAAGCAGAGCAACATCTGTTTATAAATCGACAAAGGATCCAGCCTTCAACAACAGTACGTAATCCAGTGCCCCCCCCCCCCTCCCCGCCTCTCTCCCATGCACCTACTGCGATACCACCACCACCACCACCACCACCACCACCTACCACCGCTGCCGCTATCATCATCCACACATCCTTGCATATCTGCACAATCATAATGCACTGCTTAAACTAGTCTTCACTCACCTCTCGTAGTACAGGCTAAATTTGACCCCCACTTCATAACGTTCATGTGGAACTTTATTTCCACTCTGCCTCTCTCTGTGTCTCTGCCTCTGTCCTCTCTGTCTCTCTGTCTCTGTCTGTCTCTCTCTCTCTCTCTCTCTCTCTCTCTGCGTCTCTCTCTCTCTCTCTGTATCTTTTTCTCTGTCTCTCTCTCTTTCCCTCTGTCTCTCTGTCTCTCTCTCTCTCTGTCTCTCTCTCTGTCTCTCTCTTTGTGTCTGTCTCTGTCTTTGTCTCTCTGTCTCTGTCTGTCTCTCTGTCTGTCTCTCTGTCTCTGTCTCTCCCTCTGTCTCCCTCTCTCCCTCTCTCTCTCTGTCATTCCCTCTCTCTCTCTCTGTCTCCCTTCTCTCTCTGTATCTTTGCCTCAATTTCTCTCCATCTCTCTCTCTCTCTCTCTCTCTCTCTGTATCTCTCTCTCTCTCTCTCTGCGTCTCTCTCTTTCCCTCTGTCTCTCTGTCTCTCTCTCTCTCTGTCTCTCTCTGTGTCTCTCTCTCTGTCTCTCTCTTTGTGTCTCTCTTTGTGTCTGTCTCTGTCTTTGTCTCTCTGTCTCTCTGTCTGTCTCTCTGTCTCTGTCTCTCCCTCTGTCTCTCTCTCTCTCTCTGTCATTCCCTCTCTCTCTCTCTGTCTCCCTTCTCTCTCTGTATCTTTGCCTCAATTTCTCTCTCTCTCTCTCTCTCTCTCTCTCTCTCTCTCTCATTCTCTCTCTCTCTCATTGTCTCTTCCTTCCCCATAACACTGGAGGGGAAAAAGGTTACCAGGTAGACCCAGGAAGAAAAATATTGGACGGACCTGCGCAGTGGATACAGACAGATAGGATGGAAGAAGTACTTGCAGCGACAACAGATTCGTATGGAGAGTCATGATCGATCGCCAACGCCATGCAGCAGATCACATGATGGGGATGATGACCATAAGTATTTTGAATTATTTCTAAATAGGTCTTGAAGATGGAGGTAAGAGCAAAAAAACATCTGGTTAATAAGCAAGATGGACGCCACAAGAGAAAAATAACAAAATATTTTTGTAGTTAAAAAGACACTTTGTAAGGAGATTTTGCAATTAGGTCTACAGCAAAATGCATATCACAGGAGAAACATAACTAAGCATTTTTTGTACTTAAAGACACTTTCTAAGTAAACAGACGTCAGAATTAAGTACAGATCACTGTAAGATATTACCTTACACCAATGATTTGAGGATGTTGAAAGAAACGAGATTCTTCTGTATGTTTTATATTCGATCTCTAGCCACATCTAACCACAGTGTTATGACTGTAAATGCTGAAAGTCGTGTTTTGTAAAATAAAAATGGTTGTCCCTGAATTGTGTATGTGTGTGTGTGTGTGTGTGTGTGTGTGTGTGTGTGTGTGTGTGTGTGTGTGTGTGTGTGTGGTGAATGTGTGTGTGTGTGTGTGTGTGTGTGTGTGTGTGTGTGTGTGTGTGTGTGTGTGTGTGTGATCTTTTTCCATTAGAAGGCACCTGCGGCGTTGGTTCCTACGGAATTTATTCCGAGGGCAGAGATGCAGTCTTGAGAAAATCTGAAATTGACGCGCTATACGTAGGTATATGCCAGCCATCTGTTCTGATATGTGTTTGTGTGATAAAGGAGAACACACACACGCGCGCGTGCACACACACGTGCGCGCGCACACACACACGCGCGCGCACATACACACAAACACACACACACACACAAGCACACACACACACACAAGCACACACACACACACGCACATACACTCATACACACACATACATACATACACACACAAACGCTCACACACACACACGCACGCGCGCGCACACACACACACACCACACACACACACACACACACATACAAGTGAGGAGCATTCTTCACATAGGGGCTGAATCACTGTGCTGCACCGGTAGTGAGTGATGTTTCTCCTCTTCGATGTAAGAGCACAAAGCAGGGACTGTACCGGCAGAATATATATACACACAGCATGCATCTTTCATCTTCATAATGATTATTCTGGAACGCTCCTGCGTCATATCCCAGAAACTTGGGCGGCACAAGACTTAGATAGTTCTGCCACTCTGGGCATATTATGGAATTTTGACTGGGATGGTTCCACAGGTTGCCACAGATTTAACTTAGAATAGTCCTTACGTGTACATGTTCCTGGGCTGTCTCTGTTGCTGTCTGTTCGTTCTTTGATTTTTATATGAGTGATATTAGACGGAAACAAAAACAAAACCAAAAACAAAACAAACAAACAAAAACACACAAAAAGTATAAGCATGGACAATGAGAGTGGGGGATGGGGGCAGAGGGGAGACAATACGAGACAGAAAGTTTATTAAAGGAAGAGGCACGGTCTTAAGAAAAGAGACATGGGCGAGTAGAGAAATGGAACTAAAACTTAACGCTGATATCAATAATGTGAAGGGAAAACGCACTAAAAAAAAATTTAAAAAAAATAAAAATTTAATTTATAATGACTCATTAACAGGAGTGTGAAGCAGCGATTCTGAAATTTCAGCTAATAAAACTTCATCCGATATTACTTCTTTGAAATACGTTTCAAGATAGTTTTCTTGTGTTAACACCTTTGGTAAAAAAGAAAAAAAAAAGAAAAAAAAAGAAAAAAAGAAAAAAAAAGAATGTAGTCTTTTGCAATAAAACAAACAGTGATACAGTATGAATTGTTCACCACAAATACCTTCGACACTTTTACAATGTTTTGTTTTGAAAGCGTTGTGTTTTCAAAACTATCTGTCTATGTCTATGTCTGTCTGTCTTTCTGCCCCACTGGCTCAGTTACAGGGAAGCCCCATGCTGACAACGCAGAAGGTTGTGAGTTCAATTCCTCGGACAGGCCACTATTTTCAGTGTCCCAATACTTCAATTGTAAGAGCATCATGCTCATAATGCAAGGATTTCGGGTTCAATCCTCAAGTAGGTCAAGTTGTTTCTCCTTGTTCAAGGCTTTGCCAACCCTTAAGGCTTAATGCGCAGGCTAAAGGTTTATTATACAGTGGTTATTTTGAATCCTTTCCATCACATGGCGTTAATGACGTCAGTGCATAGATCATTGATTCCGAGCACGGTGACGTTATCTTGAGAAACTGAAATTCAAACAATTTGTAATTTCCATCGATATCTATCCTGTTGGTATTGGCCACAGAAAACAGAACGTTTTCAATGAAAGTTGGTCGTATTGTACAAGAAGCGTTTGACCCAGCGAAATATTAACAATTGTGAAATTATATTGTATTATGCGTATGCCACTCTAAAAGGGCCATAGTGTATACATTAACCCTTTGACTCCCTCACCCTCTCCACCAGCTTCCTGCAGGATGCCTGTGGACAGGGTGAGGGAGTCAAAGGGTTAATTGTTTGCTTTGCTAGCATGGTTGACAATGCAGGATGCTTGTGGACAGGGTGAGGGAGTCAAAGGGTTAAATTTTTGCTTTGCTGGCATGGTTGACAATGCAGGATGCTGGTGGACAGGGTGCGGGAGTCAAAGGGTTAAACGATACTCATTTACTCCCAATCCCCTCCCTTCTTCCCTCCATCCCTCCCTCTCTCTCTATCTATCTGTCTGTCTTTCTGTCTGTCTGTCTCTCTCTCTCTCTCTTTCTCTCTCTCTCTCTCTCTCTCTCTCTCTCACGCACACACATACATCCACATACACTTTCACACATACTTTCACACACAAACACACACACACACATGCACACACACACGCACGCACACACACACAGACGCACGCATGCATGTACACACACACACACGCACGCCCCCCCCCCCTACACACACACAACCATATTCAGAATTTTTTAAAAATGTTAATTATTCATGTGAGATTTGCCTTACTGGTCAGTTCCATGTGCGTTTCACTCCAAACTGCAGGTAACAAACAAGATCCGAATAATCAGACTTATCATGCCAACAAATACAAACTGACACCAGATGGCGCGGTTCCAGCCACAATAAGCTTACTTGTGGAGTGTGGTCATGATCACTATCCCTCACCTGTCTACGTCTGTTGGTCTACGTCACGGGTATGGATCAGGTGTTGTTTGTTGAAGAACGTTGTGTAGTGTTTACCTTCTTCTTTTTTCTGCCTTTCTGTCTTTCTGTCTTTCTTTCTTTCTTTCTTTTTTTCTGTCCTCTTCTTTCTGTCCTCTTCTTTCTTTTCTCTTCTTTATTTCTCTCTTTCTTTCTTTCTTTCTTTCTTTCGTTTGTTCGATCGTTCGTTCTCTCTCTCTCTCGTTCTTTCTTTCTTTCTTTCTTTCTCATTCTTTTTTTCTTTCTTTCCTCTTCTTTCTTTCCTTCTTTCTTGCCTCTTTTCTCTGTCTGTCTCTGTCTCTGTCTGTCTTTCTGTCTGTCTCTCTCTCGCTATCTCTCTGTCTCTCTCTTTCCTCTTCTTTCTTTCTTTCTTTCTTTCTTTCTTTCTGTCTTTCTTACTTTCTTAATTTCTTCTTTTACTTCTTTTACTCGTTCTTCATTTCATTCACAGTCATTTCTTTCTTTTGTGACAGTGGATTTACCATGTGATACTCGGGCTCTTCTCGCCTTTGAGTGCATGTCGTCGCATAGCAGCGCCACCCATGTTTGGCCAAGACTTTAGAAAGGCAGAAGACTAATTGGCTAATTGGCTTTCAAGGGGAGAGACCTGGGAAATCAACCTATCTCTCCCAGGAAATAAGGGGGAAGCAGGGAGAATTTGTATAATATAATCAAAGGACATAACTCTTGAAAATTATCTTCCATGTTGTATAGAACTTCTCAGATCTAATACAGTTTGTGCTACCCACTCAGCCAGCACAGAAGCAGACACAAAGTACAAAAACAGTAAGCTCAGAACACTCCTCAAAAAAGGAGCGCCCAGGCCTACCTTTATACTCTGCAACTACCCTACACACAACTATGAGAGAGGAGAGAAATACATACAATATATTGGTCTTATGTTCAAGATTGACATAGTCTTTTATTCTTGAACTGACCAAACACACACACATAGACAAGACAGAACATATACAGGGTTGCTTCCAAGACATGTAGGTAATGGGAGATAATTCTCAAGAGTTATGTCCTTTGATTATATCTCTCCAAGGTTTTTATACAGGGCAGCCGAGCGAAGCCCTGCTAATCACGGTTTTCAACTGCCATGGAATCTTCAGTGTGCGCAGGCCAGAAGGCACACGGGTCCGACTCCTTTTTTGTAACCTTTCAAAGAACTAGACGTTCAGCTCGATTTTCCAATCAAACTCGGGGGAGGGGGGGGGGGGGGGGAGAATCGAGACCTCAACGGGAAAACGAACTTTCAAACCTCGAGTTTAGTTATTGGCAGGCAAACGTCTGAACCAATCTGCCACTCTTCTTTAAATCATTGCCAGGTTTGGCGGAGCGTCTATGGATTTATACGAGTGCGACGAATGCTTGTTTAACATACTCCATTCTTCAGACCCCTCTTCCCAGGGCTATTTTCTCTTTAATGCTGACGGCATTTTAGAATAAGATCTGAGCGAGATTTATTTATCTTAACCCTTTGGCTCCCGAACCCTATCCACCAGTTGCGAAAAAAGCAATCCTTTGACTCCCTCACTCTATCCACCAGCTTCCTGCAGGAAGCTGGTGGATAGGGCGAGAGAGTCAAAGGGTTAAGTTTGTGCTTTGCTAGCATGATTGACAATGCGGACGCTGGTGAACAGGGTGCGGAGTCAAAGGGATGATCGGACAGATATACCATTCTATGAGCGAAAGTGGCACAGGATGATCAGCTTCCGAATGATCTCATTTGACGTGCAAAGAAACATGGTCTTGGTTTTAGATGGGAGAGTGAGAGAGTCCCAGGAGAGATAACTGTGGAGTTTGGTCAAGATCGGTATCATACACCTGTTTGCACTTGCTTCCCTGTGCGCCGGCGTAGTGTCAGATTTTGCTTACAGGAAGATGTGTCTTATCTGCTGTCTGTCTGTCTGGCTGTCAGTCTGTCTGGCTGGCTGTCTGTGCCTGTCTGTCTATCTGCCGTCTTTGTCCGTCTGTCTGTCTGTCTGTCCGTCTGCTTTCTCTCTCTCTCTATCTATCCATCTATCTATCTATCTATCTATCTATCTATCTCTCTATCTATCTGTCTGTCTGTCTGTCTGTCTGTCTGTCTATCTCTCTCTCTTTCTCTCTCTTTGTCTGTCTGTCTGTCTGTCTCTCTTTCTCTATCTCTCTATCTCACAGACACAGACACATACACTGACACACTTACACACACACACACACACACACACACACACAACACATACACACACGCACACGCACACACACACACACTCGCTCACACATGCACGCACACACACACATACAGCACAGACAGACGGATACACACACACACACTCCTCTCTCTCTCCGTCACTCCACACACACACACACACAGTCACACACACACACACACACACACGCGCGCACACACACACACATACACTCACACACACACACACACACAACACACACACACAAACACACACACACACACACACACACACACACACACACACACGCACACAACACACACACACTCGCTCACACATATACGCACACACACAGCGCACAGACAAACGGACACTCTCCATCTCCCTCCCTCCTCTCTCCTTCTCTCTCTCTCTCTCTCTCTCTCTCTCTCTCTCTCTCTCTCATGCATTCATGTATTCCAACGAACACACACGAATACACACGTTGATGTTAAGCTACCGTCACTAGTCATTCTCTTTTCTATTAATTTCCTCTCACGGGTTGTCGACTTGCTTTATTTGCTTGCTTGCTCGCTTGTTTGTTTGACATTTTTTCGCTTCGCTGCTTGTTTAAAACAATTCTTGCTTGTTCGTTTGCTTGTTGCTTGCTTGTTTGTTTAGACAACAATTCTTGCTTGTTCGTTACTTGCTTGTTGTTTAGTTTGAACAACAATTACTGTTGTTTTTTGTTTAGTTTGAACAAACAATTCGCACTTGTTCACATTGCTTGATTGTTAGTTTGAAACAAACAATTCGCACTTGTTCACTTGCTTGATTGTAGTTTGAACAAACAATTCGTACTTGTTCGCTCGCTTGCTTGCTTGTTTGTTTAAAGAAACAATCGCTTATAGCCTGATCATTTACTTGCCAGCTTGTTTGTTGGTTTCACTGATTGTTGTGTGATGATTTAACTTACTTTCCTGTTTTGTTCGTTGGCCGGACTGATATTTAATCATTTGGTTGGGTTGCTTGTTTGTTCGTTTGGCTAATATACTTGTTTGTGTATTTGGTTGCTTCGCTAAATGTTTATTTTCGTCACATCTTCGCAACTGCTGGCCTCCCCTTCCATAGTTCTTTGAAGTCTAGAACGTGTGACGTCAATCGGCGAGTTACACAACAGAACACATTCAGACCACATGTTTCGGTTTTTACATTGCTGGCCGGAAGAAAACTATGGTAGACTGTTCGTGCAAAGCATGAGAAATCGACCTGAAATAAAGTCTAGCAATCGCCTTGCGTAAATTATGAATATTTACTGGATCTTTTATTCTTAGAGTTTTTATTTTCTAAGTACAAATAAATGAAGCTTGATAATTTTTTTCTCTTTTTTTTTTTTCGTTTTTTCTTTCTTTTGTTGTTGTTGTTTGTTTTGTTTTGCGACATGTATGGTTAAAGTTAAAATGTATCATTCTTCATGTATCTGTTCTTTTATCCCAATTGATTCACGATTTGCTTCCCTACATCACTGTCATTGTAAATGACTCTCTCACTTCTGGATGTTTTCCTTCT
>JAPXFY010000017.1:49747456-49749956 GCA_030674185.1 Monoplex corrugatus
GAACAGCACGAGGAGCTGAAAAGGTGACTGAGGGTCTATCTGGTGTGTTTTGACTTTTTCTCAAAATTGATTTCTGTAGACTATAATCTATCCCCCACAGAATTTTTTTTCTTGAAAAAATATTATTAATCAATTAAAAATGGTATTTTAATGCACTGATCGCAGCAGAAAGAAAGCAATTTCCTACCAAAACTACCTATTTTTGTCTCTTATTATGAACCGTAACCTGTACAGTACCCGCACATGTAATATACTGATGGAAAGCTCTTTGGTGCGCCTTTCAGATAATGACAGCGAAAATTAGAAACAAACTGGGTCAAAGCCACCAAATAAAGAAATTTAAGGAAAATGTGTAAGAGAGCACACAAAAACTTTAAAGGCCGTTTTCTCAAAATGGCCGTCATACAACTTAATGACTTTAAACATACATAACTTCTAAAAATGTTTGAGTACAAGCTTTATTCAAGTACCAAAATAATCAGCAGAATGTGCACTTTCCAGTGATATGTATATCTCAAAATGCCCGAAATGCTAGTTAAGACTGATTTCGTGGTGGGAGGTCACATACATACTTTTCTCTTTTTTTTTCTTTGAAAAGAAAAGACTTTTCAACCTTGTCAAAGCATCACATGTATGAAGGGCCATTAACATTTTCTTACAAGAACAAAATTGTTGAAATTACGTTTGACACGAAATTTAGAAAAACAACAACAATAACAAAAATAGTTACCCGTACGGCACTTGGACAGTTTCTTTTTGATCACCATTTTTCTTTCTTTTTCTTCTTTGTTTATTATTTCTCTCCTCATTTTGTATCTCATTTCAATGGCCACAAAAGCTGGGATAATTTATCAAAGCTATGATGATGATGATGATGATGATGCTCTGATGATAATCACGATGTTGGGGAGTTCCATCTAGGATTGAGATTCCCCGTTGGGTTGCCGGGGGCTCTTTCAGTATAAATAGTATCCCCACCTTCTGGAAATTCCATGCTAGATATTTCCTCTTTTCTGTCACTCTCTTTGTTTCTGCCTTGTTGCCTTGGTTTCTCTCATTTCTACTTATTTTCTGCCTTAATGGTCCATTCACCTGTATTTTTTTCGATAAAGTCTTACGTACTTTTTCTTCGGATTGATAATTGGGTACATGTATTAAGTGCATTTTTGGCTCTAAGGAGGTGAGATATGCGGAAGCAATTTTAGTTATATTTAAATCTCCCCTGTGCGATAAGTCGGACGGAATGGTCCTACGCCAGGGGCATGTCCTTAGATTATGTGCGCGAATGCATTGATGTGTGTACTTAATTTTCTTTCCTTTTTTTTTTTTCCTGTTGAAGTTTTGTGTGTTTTGAAGTGGTTATAGCCCTGATATGGCTCTGCGCAGTCGGCTGGGCTTTAAACGACAATAAAGAAAAGGATTGAGACAGTGTGACAGGGTTGTACATCCTGACGTTAACCCTTTGAGTTCCGCACCCTGTCCACCAACATCCTGCATTGCCAACTATGCTAGCAAAGCAAAGCCTTAACCCTTTGATCCTCTCACCTTATTCACCAGCCTCCTGCATGAAGCTGGTGGACAGGGTGAGGGAGTCAAAAGGTTTAAGTTTTTGCATTTGTGTAAAAAGGTGCGGGAGTCAAAGGGTTAACCAGGCCTGAGAGATACAGACACTTGCTGTGGTAGTCAGGAGATTTGAGCAACTGTTCTCAATGACGCATCTGTGAGGTGGATGAGGCTCGACTGCGTGGTTCCAACTCTGGGTAGGAACTGACAGGACTGATGAAATTCGATCCCAGAATCTTCCAGTTGGTAGTTACTTGCGCTGCCCAGGACATCACAGCGATCTTAAAAAAACACCAAAAAACCCCCACAAATTTTTACCTTATTGTAGGTTAACACAAACAGTTTGCCATAGACAAAACCAGTCACGCTAGAAGCCAATACTAATTATGCAGACGGTGCACCATCTTTGCCTATTGTGGTTAGAAGCAAGTATGGCGCCCCTGGCGCGTCAAGAGGCTGGCTAGTACATGCCTCACGGCGTGGCTAGCGGTTTGAACTTTAGCTATTGGCAAGGGACCAAGTCTGCCAGCCGCTTGCCTTTTCCTCCCGGTGCTTTGACTTTTCCTCCCAACACATGGAGAAGGTCTGCTGTCTGTCGTCTGCGTGGTTCTGTTTTGTCTTAGCAAGTTGCTGACATGATTAAACACGTTTTAGCTAGTTGGTGGTTGGGAGAAGCTTGTTTCTTTGTTTTACTGTCTTTTAAATGGGGAAGGGATTGGTTTGATTGATCTACTCTGTGAATGTGAGTTTAGAGGGGGGGGGGGGTTGGTGGAGTCTCTGTGTGTGTGTGTGTGTGTGCGTGTGTGAATTTGAAAGAGAGAGAGAGAGACACAGAGAGAGAGAGACAGAGAGAGAGAGAGAGAGACAAAGACAGAGACAGAGAGAGAGAGAGACAAGAGAGAGAGAGGAGAGAGACAGAGACAGAGAGAGAGAGAAA
>JAPXFY010000017.1:49767456-49769956 GCA_030674185.1 Monoplex corrugatus
GGGTGTTTTCTTGTTTCCACAAATCGCCTGATGTGGGCGTGACTTATCGGTATTGTTGTTAAAGCCCAGCCGACCGCGTAGAGCCATATCAGGGCTATAGCCGTTTCAGAACATGCACAATACTTCAACAAGACAACAGCAACAACAACAACAACAACAAAAATAGGAAAAGAAAATGAAGTATACAAAATTAATCAATGCACTTGCACATATGATCTAAGGATATGCCCCTGGCGTTGACCAGTCCGTCCAATATATTTTTGTGTACAGGGGATTTAAAAAACACACCTGAATACAAATTTAAACATAACTGATGACACTAAAACATGTATAAAAACGAGCTTAAATTACTCATTTCCCTAGAGCGAAAAATGAACATAATACGTGTACCCAATAATCAATCCTAAGAGAAAGTAACTATGTAAGACTTTATCGAATAAATACAGGTGAATGGACCAGCAATGGCAGAAAATGATAGGAAGAAATGACAAAGCAAAGGAACAAGGCAGAAACAAAGAGAATGACAGAAGAGAGAAAACACCTAGGGCAAACTGTGTTAGATTTGAGAAGTTCTATACAACATGGGAGATAATTCTCAAGAGTTATGTCCTTTGATTATATTATAAAAATTCTCCCTGCTTCCCTCTTGTTTCTTTGGTATTACTTATATGCCCTGGAAGCAGCCCTGTATATGTTCTGTCTTGTCTATGTGTGTGTGTTGGGTCAGTTCAAGAATAAAAGACTATGCCAATCTTGAACATAAGACCAATGTATTGTATCTATTTCTCTCCTCTTTCATAGTTGTGTGTAGGGTAGTTGCAGAGTATAAAGGTAGGCTTGGGCGCTCCTTTTTTGAGGAGTGTTCTGAGCTTACTGTTTTTGTACTTTGTATCTGCTTTTATGCTAGCTGAATGGGTAGCGCAAACTGTGTTAGATTTGAGAAGTTCTATACAACATGGGAGATAATTCTCAAGAGTTATGTCCTTTGATTATATTATAAAAATTCTCCCTGCTTCCCTCTTATTTCTTTGGTATTTTCAGAAGGTGGGGATACTATTTATACTGAAAGAGCCCTCGGCATTCCCAAGCAGGTGGGGGTGGGGGGCTGACATGACATGCAGGATCTTTAACGATCTTCTGATTGTGACAGAGAAAATGACAACTTGGGCCAAGGGTCATTCATCGAACAAGCTTGAGTGTACCTAAGATCAACATCTTGTGCGTGTGTGCGTGTGTGTGTGTGTGTGTGTTGTGTGTGTCTTTCTGTTTGTATCTGTGTGTATTGTGAGTGTGTGTTGTGTGTGTGCCTGTGTGTGTGTTGTGAATGTGTGTGTGTGTCTCTGTGTGTGCCTGTGTGTATCTGTGTGTGTTTGTTGGTTGTTTGTGTTATGTGTGTGTGTGTGTGTGTGTGTGTCTGTGTGAGAGAGAGAGAGAGTGAGTGAGAGAGACAGACAGAGAGACAGAGACAGAGAAACAGACAGACAGATAGACAGACAGATACAGAAACAAACACAGGCAGGCAGACAGAGACAGGAGGATGACGGCTTGGGTCAGAGGTCACAGGCCCTACTCCCCTAATGTCTTCCTCCAACCAGTTTGCATGTGCTTTGTGCCCCGGAGATTTGGTCGTTGTTGGTGATTGCTTTGGTGAATGGTGAGAGTGCGCGCCTTGGTTTGGTTTGATTCTTGAATCAAGATTTGTTGCATTATATTATTATTATTATCATTTATTGTTATCATCATTATTATCATCATTTATTATTATTATTATCATTTATTGTTATTATTTATTATTATTAGTAATTATTATTATTGTTATTATAATTATTATTGTTAGTAGTAGTAGTAGTAGTTGTAGTAGTAGTAGTATATTTATTATTATCGTTGTTGTTGTTGTTACTATTGTTGTTATTGTTTTTATTATTATCAACAACAATATTATTATTATTCTATCATTAATAATATTGTTATTGTTATTGTTATTGTTGTTGTTGTTGTTGTTGTTGTTGTTGTTGTTGTTGTCGTTGTAACTTCAACATTTTACCACTCGACTATCGCCCACCATGAAAATTACCAATTATCTCTTCCGTCAATAACATTGCCCCCAAAGCTAGCAAAATAGTAATATCACCGGAATGACTAGTCTCTGTATTATTGATATCCACGCTATAGTAGCCGAACTGATCATCTAGAAAACTCGTCCTTAAAAAGTTCAACAATCCTAGGAAAAAATGCAAAAAATTGAAGTTGGATCAATGAGTAATTATGATATAACAAAAACATAGGCTATCACATCTCAACAACAACAATAACAAAACAACAACAACAACAACAACAACAAAGAAAAGAAAAAAATGAAAAAAAGAAAGCAACACAAACCAATCACAAAATAACCGTATCCTACCCAAACACATTACGCTAAAACACTATATAATACTCCAATAATGAAACATTTCCAGCAAAAATTGCAAATGTAGCGTAGGAAAGCTATCATTTCGCC
>JAPXFY010000017.1:49782456-49784956 GCA_030674185.1 Monoplex corrugatus
TTTTTAGGGAGGGGTGTTGTGATCACTATGGCACTGGAAACACGCAAAAATATGACAAGGCATGTTTAACCAAAGAACATAGCTCTTGAAAGTCACGTAGGAATTATCTCCCATGTTGTAGAACTTCTCAAATCTAACACAGTTTGCGCTACCCATTCAGCTAGCATAGAAGCAGCTACAAAGCACAAAAACAGTGAGCTGAGAACATTTCTTAGTTAACAAATCAAAAATAGCTGCAAATAATCGACCAACTGACCTTTGTTAAGCATGCACGTACACAACAAGGAAACAAATAATAAAATGTTGGGCAAGAACCAAAAACAAAAGACCTTCCTCGAGTTGTTGATGTTGTCGTTTGTTTTTGGTGGTGGTGGTGGTGGTGGTGGTGGTGGTGGTGGTGGTGGTGGTGGTGGTGGTGGTGCTGCTGCTGCTGCTGCTGCTGCTGCTGAGCTGGAAAACAACAACAACAACAACGACAAAATCCCAATTCCGTTGCTGTCAGTCGTGTGAGCCTGACAAAGACTTGTTGGCTGTACATTTGTACGTGCCTTCTTTTGCTAATTAGAGACACAGATATTTTCACTTGCCTTTTTCTGTTAGTTAGAGACACAGGCATTCCCATTTGCCTTGTTTTGTTAATTAAAGACACAGATATTTTCACTTGCCTTTTTCTGTTAATTAGAGACACAGACATTTGCATTTGCCTTGTTTTGTTAATTATAGACACAGACATTTGCATTTGCCTTGTTTTGTTAATTATAGACACAGACATTTGCATTTGCATTGTTTTGTTAATTATACACGAAGACATTTGCATTTGCCTTGTTTTGTAAATTATAGACACAGACATTTGCATTTGCCTTGTTTTGTTTAATTATACACGAAGACATTTGCATTTACCTTGTTTTGTTAATTATAGACACAGATATTTGCATTTGCCTTGTTTTGTTAATTATAGAAACAGATATTTGCATTTGCCTTGTTTTGTTAATTATACACGAAGACATTTGCATTTGCCTTGTTTTGTTAATTATAGACACAGATATTTGCATTGTTAATTATACACGAAGACATTTGCATTTGCCTTGTTTTGTTAATTATAGACGCAGACATTTGTATTTGCCATGTTTTGTTAATTATACACGAAGACATTTGCATTTGCCTTGTTTTGTTAATTATACACGAAGACATTTGTATTTGCCTTGTTCTGTTAATTAGAGACGCAGACATTTGTACTTGCCTTGTTTTGTTAATTATACACGAAGACATTTGCATTTGCCTTGTTTTGTTAATTATAGATACAGACATTTGTATTTGCCTTGTTTTGTTAATTATACACGAAGACATTTGCATTTGCCTTGTTTTGTAAATTATAGACACAGACATTTGTATTTGCCTTGTTTTGTTAATTATAGACACAGATATTTGTATTTGCCTTGTTTTGTTAATTATAGACACAGACATTTGTATTTGCCTTGTTTTGTTTAATTATACACGAAGACATTTGTATTTGCCTTGTTTTGTTAATTATAGAGACATATATTTGCATTTGCCTTGTTTTGTTAATTATAGACACATATATTTGTATTTGCCTTGTTTTGGTAATTATAGACACATATATTTGTATTTGCCTTGTTTTGTTAATTATAGACGCAGACATTTGCATTTGCCTTTTTTGTTAATTATACACGAAGACATTTGCATTTGCCTTGTTTTGTAAATTATAGACACAGACATTTGTATTTGCCTTGTTTTGTTAATTATAGACACAGATATTTGTATTTGCCTTGTTTTGTTAATTATAGGCACAGACATTTGTATTTGACTTGTTTTGTTAATTATAGACACAGATATTTGTATTTGCCTTGTTTTGTTAATTATAGACACAGATATTTGTATTTGCCTTGTTTTGTTAATTATAGACACAGACATTTGTATTTGCCTTGTTTTGTTTAATTATACACGAAGACATTTGTATTTGCCTTGTTTTGTTAATTATAGACACATATATTTGCATTTGCCTTGTTTTGTTAATTATAGACGCAGACATTTGCATTTGCCTTTTTTGTTAATTATACACGAAGACATTTGCATTTGCCTTGTTTTGTTAATCATAGACACAGATATTTGCATTTGCCTTGTTTTGTTAATTATACACGAAGACATTTGCATTTGCCTTGTTTTGTTAATTATACACGAAGACATTTGCATTTGCCTTGTTTTGTTAATTATACACGAAGACATTTGTATTTGCCTTGTTTTGTTAATTATACACGAAGACATTTGCATTTGCCTTGTTTTGTTAATTATACACGAAGTTGGGTACTACACGCAAGCTCCTAGTACTCATACAACGGAGGAAACTGAAATATGTTGGACACGCAATCCGTAATGAGAGAACAGACTTGATGTCCACTGTCCTCCAAGGTAAAGTGGAAGGAAAGAGAAACAGAGGACGGCCACCTGCATCACTTGCTAGAAACATCACAAACATCAGTGG
>JAPXFY010000017.1:49789956-49812456 GCA_030674185.1 Monoplex corrugatus
CATGTGTGTTGACCTAGGAGATGGGAAAAACTAGCATGTCTGTATTTATGTGACTTGGGAGATGGAAAACTAGCAGTCTACATGTGTGTTGACCTAGGAGATGGAAAACTAGCATGTCTGTATTTATGTTGACCTGGGAGATGGAAAAAAACTAGCATGTCTGTATTTATGTTGACCTGGGAGATGGAAAAAACTAGCATGTCTGTATTTATGTTGACCTGGGAGATGGAAAAAAACTAGCATGTCTGTATTTATGTTGACCTGGGAGATGGGAAAAACTAGCATGTCTACATGTGTGTTGATCTAGGAGATGGGAACTAGCATGTCTGGATTTAGTTGACTAGGGAGACAGGTCGGTATTCATGTTGTCAAAAAAAAAAACTAGCACTGGCTAGTTCCAGAACTCCCGTAGTGTGTCTAGTGCACACAGGAAACATCAGTTCCTGTAAGTCTTGTCAGTGTTTGGAGGCTTATGGAAACACCGAAACACCGGGCATGCACGCCCTCCAAGAACTGAGTGTGCAGACTGTGCAGCAACGTATCTCCTGCCACGGTGTCAGCAAAGCAACGTGTACGCTCGCATCTGAGAAAATTTGGAAAAAAAACTAGCACCTCTGCATTTATGTTGACTTGGACGATAGGAAAAAACTAGGAGGTCCGCATTTATGTTGACTTGAGAGATGAGGAAAATAGCATAATATCTGTATTTGCATGTGTGTTAACTGGGAGATGGCAAACAACAGCAGATCGGCATTAATGTTGACTTGGCAGATGGGGAAAAACTAGGAAGTCTGTATTCATGTTAATCTTGGAAAGGTAAAAAAAAAAAAAAACTAGTATGTCTATATTTATTTTGACTTGGGAGAATGGGAAAAACTAGTAGGTAATACATTTATGTTGAGATGGGGAAAAAACTAGACACGCCCTATATTTATGTTGACTTGGCAGATGGTACAAAACTAGTAGTATACATTTATGTTGAGATGGGGAAAAACTGACACGCCTATATTTATGTTGACTTGGCAGATGGTACAAAACTAGTAGGTATACATTTATGTTGAGATGGGGAAAAAACTGACACGCCTATATTTATGTTGACTTGGCAGATGGTACAAAACTAGTAGGTATACATTTATGTTGAGATGGGGAAAAAACTGACACGCCTATATTTATGTTGACTTGGCAGATGGTACAAAACTAGCATATGTCTGCATTTATGCTGATCTGAGAGATGTTGAAAAAACTAGCATGTCTACATTTATCTTGACTTGGGAGATGGAAAAAACAAACTAGCAGGTATGCCTTTATGTTGACCTAGAAAATGGCAAAAATAAAATCTAGCATGTCTAAATTTATGTTGACCTGGAAGACGGGAAAAACAAGTATGTCTGCATTTATGTTGATCTGGAAGATGGGAAAAAGTATCCAACCTTTACCCTCCAGGCTGTCCCCAAGCAGTTTTGAACCCAGACCTCCCAGTTGGAGGACCAATGTCTTAACCACTCCACCATCTGGCCTGTCTATAAACTACGTGTGATAACAGCTAATTTGATGGACGTGTACGCCTGTTCTTCTATCGTTCTTATCAACCTTTTGTGTGTGTGTGGATAAGGGTGTTGTTGTGCTCTGTGTGTGTGTGGATAAGGGTGTTGTTGTGCTCTGTGGGTCTATGGGGGTGTGAGGAAGGCAGAGAGAAAGGGGAAGTAAGTGCATGAAAGAAATGCGAGAATGTACTCTCTGTTTCTGTCTCTGTTTCTGTCTCTCTATCTGTGTCTCTGTCTCTCTGTGTTCTCTGTCTCTGTCTGCTCTGTCTCTCTGTCTTCTGTCTCTGTCTCTCTCTCTGTCTCTGCTCTCTGTCTCTTCTGTCTCTGTCTCTGTCTGTCTCTGTCTGTCTCTGCTCTGTCTGTCTCTGTCTGTCTCTCTCTTCTCTCTCTCTCTCTCTCTCATCTCTCTCTCTCCTTGCCATGCGAGAATGTATCTCTCTCTCTCTCTGTTTGTGTGTTTTTGTTTTGTGTGTGGTTGTGTGTGTGTTTGTGTGTGTGTGTCTGTGTGTGTGTGTTGTGTGTGTGTGTGTGTGTGTGTGTGTGTGTGTGTGGTGTGTGTGTGTGTGTGTGTGTGTGTGTGCACGCCCACTTGTGTGTGTCTGTGTGTCTGTGTGTGTTCGACGCGTTAATATAATTCTCTTTCTGGGAATAGTAATATGTTGGCGAACTCATCACTAAAAATATTTTTTTGAAAATTGACTGGAAAAATCATTGGTCAAAATTCATTGAGTGCAGCTAATATTTCAAGGTAAATACTGCAAAAAAACAGTTGTCTGGGAACTTGAAAAGATCAGTTTTCTTGTTATTGTGTTGTTATGTGTTGTTGTTATTGTTGTTGTTGTTGTTCTTCTTCTTCTTCTTCTTCTTCTTCTTCTTCTTCTTCTTCTTCTTCTTCTTCTTCTTCTCTTCTTCTTCTTCTTCTTCTTCTTCTTCTTCTTCTTCTTCTTCTTGTCCTTCTCCTTCTCCTTGTAAATGAGACCAATAGATGTAGCCCAGACATACACTCGGCAGTCGTTTATCAGCGAATCAACATCCTTTACCATGCAACAAGGTTGTGTTTACCAAGGCTGATACAGAGACGTGAAGTGTTTGGTATACAGAGAAATTCATGTTTATAAATACTGCTGCTTGATATGGTTGTAGCAGACAGTAGTGTATTGTTTTCAATATCATAACTACACAGAATTTTAGTTAACGTCCGTCTAGTCATCTGCCTACCCACTCAACCATCCAACTATCCATTCTTCCTTCCTTACATCTCTTGATCTCACTCATTCACCAACTCACCCATTTATTCACTGAACCATTCATTCAATTACTCGTTCAAAGCAAAATGAAGGAATGAACGAAGAAATGAACAGATGCCGAACAAGAAGACATCCTCAGATAGGAAGTTTATTCATTCAGTTTATTTATTCTATTTATTATTTATTTATTTATTTATTTATTCTATTATTTATTTATTTATTTATCTATCTATCTATTTTAAATATATTTATTCATGTATTTATCTATTTATTGTATTTATTTTTTTAACATCCACTTGTTTATTCATTTATTTATTATCTATTTATTCATTTATCTATTCATTGTTTGTTTATTTATTTATTTTGTTTATCTATTATGTGTATCCGTCCATTTATTTGTTTATTTAAGTGTTTGTTTGTTTATATACTTATTCATTACTTTCATTTGTCTATCTGTCTGTCTGTCTGTCTGTCTGTCTGTCTGCCTGTCTATCTGTCTATCTATCTATCTATCTATCTGTCTGTCTATCTGTCAGTATGTCTGTTTATCTGTCTGTCTATCTGCCTGTCTGTTTCTGTCTGTATGTCTGTCTGTCTATCTATCTGTCATGATTGCTTGATTGATTGATTTCTATATTTATTTATTTATCTATTCATCTATACATTTAACTGTTCCATTTCCTAAGCCACACGGTAATGGCCTCAGAATCTGGGGAGAGAGTACTACAGTGATGATGATGAAGGTGTGGATGATGATTATGATGCCATGGAGTTTTGTCTAAGACTGAGAGACTCCACGCTCACCATATAACATGTCCTGGCGTCAGCCATGCCTCCGCGAAATACAGACACCTGAGGTATTGGTCAGGAAATTTAAACAACTCCATCAGTGATGCATTCGAGAAGTGGATGAGACTCGACTGTAAAGTCCTAATCTTCCCAATGGGTCCCATAGCAAGCTAAACTTTAGGTAATAGCCATCTGGGGACGAGCAATCCTCACAATGATTTCAACAGGACTGAAGGCACACGAAACCATAATAATCTTCTAGTTTGTTGTCCGTTGCCCTAACATACACTTACACTGCACCATCAGGAGTAGTCTCAGATGAAATGTTCTGCAGATGGACACACAGGAACCACAAACAGACAGTATGACAGATAGACATCGACACAAGCAAGCACACACACAGACAGACAGAAAGACAGACAAGCAGACAGACGGACAGATGGACGACACAAGCAAGCATACATACATACATACATACATACAGACAGACAGACAGACAAGCACACAGATAGATAGTCAGACAAGCACACAATATCTAAACTATAACAGAATGAAAAAAAAAGGGGGGGGGGGAATCCACAGAACAAAACGTATATCTATTCATATCTCTCCCCCTCCCCATCCCGTTTGTGAGAATAGGTCACAAATATTATGCAAAACTGCAAGTTCGTGTGAGGTCAGCCAATTTAGTTATGCATAATGGACGCAGAATCAAGGAACATAACTGTGAACATCTCGGAATGTTCAGCGTTGTCTATCTGAGTAATTGTCTCGCTATTATGACTGTTCTGTTTACTTTCTGATCTTTCTTGTTATTAAAAAAAGGGAAGATTTGAGTATCCTGGCTATCTTGTTTACGTATGTTATAGGCGTTCCCCTTTCTATTGTCAATTTTGAAAACACACACACACACACACACACACACACACACACACACACACACACACACACACACACACACACACACACACACACACACACAAACACAAACACAAACACACACACACACATCTAATATCACTCATAGTGAAAAGACGTTAAATCAAAGAACGAACGAACGAAGACACACACACACACACACACACACACACACACCACACACAACACACACACACAACACAAACACAAACACAACAACACACACACAACACACACACACACACACACAAACAAGAGAGAGAGAGAGAGAGGAGAGAGAGAGAGAGAGAGAGAGAGAGAGAGAGAGAGAGAAAGACATAAATAAATGGAAGGCAACTGCTGCTTCTTTTTTTTTTTCTAGGACGAATGCAGTTAATGATGTGAATATATTTTGGAATCTTGTTAATTCCATTTTTAGACATGGATGTATTATCGTGTTTCTGTTTATCCATACATGAATTCGTACTGATTTTCAAATCAGCTGACACGCAGAGGGAAGCGAGTCATTATCCTCCGCCTATGTTTAGGTTTCAGTTTCAGTTTCAGTTTCTCAAGATGACGTCTCCGCGCTCGAGCAAATTCCATATGCACTAACGTCATAGGTGCCACGTGTATGGTGACCGTGGCACATGCCTTAAGCATGCACATAAATCCAGGAGTTGGCCAGATCCTGAGGCTCTACAAAGACTATGTTTTACCTAATCTATATTTCATACTGCTATTTTATCAGCCTACCACTGGAATAATCTTGGTTACATGTAAATGACATGTGTATGTGTATATCTTACCTTCATAAAAGGAAAAGCCCAAATGCTCTCCATTCCACGCTGTAAGAGTCTGTGCAGTGTTACTTTTGAGATGATACTAACGTTGGTCTGATTAGTGATATCTCTTGTTTTTCCTTTCATAGTGGATTTCTGGCCACTTCCTTTAACTATTCCTTTTCGGGTAAGACGTTCGATGGTATGATGACTCATATTTTGTTCATGGAGATATGATTTGAAGCGTCTAAAGACCTCAGATTTTCCCAAATGGATAATGTTTTCTTGTAGTGGCATTGCCTGCAAGTTTATCGACCAGTTCATTTCCCTTGACACCAGCGTGTCCAGAGCAGTAGATCCACATGAGACGTTTTAGGTCGATACTGTTCATTGCTTCAAATTCGCCGCTAGAGGCTGACCCATCATATGAACAAACATTGCGTCTCTGACTCATACCATCATCTCTACGCCTTTGTGTTTAAAAACCAACAAGAACCATAATGTTATTATAGCAAGGAAGGCTGAGAAATAATGGAAGATGCATGCAATATTATGGACACTTAAGTCTTTTTCAGAGAATGCCAGACCCTGAAATGCACCTGGCATGGGCATAATGGTTAGCTAAAAATTCGTAATCACACGTATACACATTCACTTCCATATGTATTTATAGATAATTACTTGCGTGGTCGGTACCCTTCGTTTGCAAACGAGGCTTTGAAAACACAGAGAGAGAGAGAGAGAGGAGAGAGAGAGAGAGAGAGAGAGAGAGAGCGATAGACAGTCTGAGAAAGAGAGAGAGAAAGGGAGAGAGAGGGGGGAGAAAGATAGAGAAGGGAGAGAGAGACAGACAGACAGACAGACAGACAGAGACAGAGATATAAAGAGAAAGACAGATAGAGAGACAGAAGGAGAGACAGGCAGACAGAGACACAGAGAGAGAGAGAGAGAGACAACGAGTGAGAGAGACAGAGAGAGAGAGAGAGAAACAGGCAAAAAGACAGACAGACAGACAAACAGATAGAGGAGAGAGAGATAGACAGACAGACAGACAGACAGACAGCAGACAGACAGAGATAGAGACAGACAGACAGAGACAGACAGACAGACAGACGGACAGACAGACTGACAGACGGACAGACAGAGCGTGTCTATGTGCGACTCAGAAATATTATTTTGCTTGGACTCGAGCCAGAGCTCAGTCAGCACTTGCAAACACCGTCCTTTTTTCTGACATGTTTTGCTCTCTGTCTGTCTTTTTGTCTGTTTGTCTGTATGTTTGTTCTGTCTGTCTGTCTGTCTGTCTCTCTGTCTGTCTGTCTCTCTCTCTCTCTCTTCTCTCTCTCTCTCTCTCTCTCTCTCTCTCTCTCTCTCTCACTCATTTCCTTCTTCGTCTATGTCTCTGCCTCTTTGTCTACTTCCGTTTCTGTTTCTGCCTGTGCTTCTGTATGTCTATTTATGCCTCTCTCTCTCTCTCTCTCTCTCTCTCTCTCACACAACACACACACACACACACACAACACACACACACACACACACACACACACACACATACGCACACAATTTTATTTGCCAGATACGTGGTCAATCTCATTGTAAATCTACTATCTAGTTTTTCAATCACGAGAGAGAGAGGGAGAGAGAGAGAGAGAGAGAGAGAGAGAGAGAGAGATGGAAGGAGGGAGGGAGTTAAGGAAGGAGAAAGGGAAGGAGAGAGTGAAAAAGAGAGCGGGGTGGCAAATAGACGAGCGTAACCAGACGCAGAAAACGCACACGTACGCACATACACCACACACACACACACACACACACACACACACATACACACACACACACACACACACACACACACACCACACACACACACACACACACACACACACACAGAGCTAAGGCACACACTTTCTCTGGAGTTTTCGAAGTGCTTTTATTTTTCCCTGTTCAGCGACTAATCCGTGTCCTTGACGTTGACATTTGCATAACATAATGTTGTATTGCACTCGGATTTCTAAGGCAAGCAGTACTCTCTTAACAGGAAAGCGAAACTGACACGGCAGTGAAAGATAATTTGGAGAATATCTCCTATTCTACAAGATAATCAAAGAGAGATAAAGTGACGAGGATCGAAATGCCATCACTTAAAAACAACTTCGAAAGGACGAAAGTTAAAAATCAGAACATCAACAATGCTTATGAAAAGGCTAGCAATCTTGATAAAGAAGAGACAATATTGAATTCTATTGATAAAATACCATCGAAAAGGATATATATATATATAATATAAATATATATATATATATATATTATAATATAATATATATATATATAAATATATATATAAAATATATATAATATATATATATATAATATTGTGAAGAAGAAGGAGAAATAGAGTCATAAAAAGGCGGATAAGATACAAGTATGTTTCAAAACATAACTAAATATCTCTAGATATTAATGAAAAATGCGTAATAATCAGGAAAACGCCCGCATTTTGAAAATTCAATAACAACAGCTTTCCAACTGATCAGAATTATCGCTTCATCTTTTTTCACAAGAATGGCATGTTTTCTATTGACATTGAAGGTACAAGGAGAGATAGCCTAATAAGCTTGCTATACTGTGATAACAAGGTGAGCTGAAGCTCTTGTGAATCATATCATCATAAAATTCAACATCCTCGAAAATAAAAAATAAAAAACTTTGTCATAACTGTTCACATCTCCAAAAATCAGTATCTCTCTTTGGAGCTGAGAATGGCTGGGTATCTAACCACGTTACCCGAGTGCAGCTAAAACAGTAATAATTCATTCAGCATTTGGGATAACTAATCACAACTGAATTTCAGACAGTCTCAGAACGATCTGACAATCAGATGGGATAACAAGGCATGTTAAGGATCTCAATTCCTAAAATGTTGGAATTAAATAAAGCCTTGCTCACCAGGCCAACAGAATCGTAGTAGCTCAAGGACCATTCTTATTTCCGTTGTTATATCATCATTCGTGTATATTAAACACAATGCAGGGTTAGATCTAGTATTTTATTATTTTCCAATGTTGCAATTTCATTTCCATATTTTCATCACACCTGCTGTTCCATATTTTCTTCTGTGGTAACTGTTCTACACTATGTAGTACAGACTCAGTTGAATTACAACACATAAACACATTGATTTTGCGTATCATCATGATTTTGTCCAGTTCCATTCTGTTGCCCACAAACACGTCCAATTTCAATAGATAGGTGTATCATACTACATGTATAGTGTCAAGGTTTAACAGAAAAGCACTTTTTTTATAAGTTGTACACTTAGTGAAACAAAACTGAAAACAATTAAAAACTGAGGGTTATGAAAGAATCAAACGCTAACATAAAATTAACAGCCCTAACAAACAAGCAAACAAATCAGAAAGAAAATCAAAACGTGTGCCGCTAAACCTATGTTCAAAATATTTCAGCATTCTCCTTTTCCATAAGTAAATAATAAAAATAGTAGACACATACATTTATGAATACACAGATAAATAACTTAAAAAGAGTAGGTAAATAGAACAATAAACAACCACTACCTACTCACACAAAAAAAAGCAAAAACAAAACTAAATATCAGACTGAAATGACTAAAATACACCAACATAATAGTTTATGTAAGGAGTACGAACTATATAACGCACAATCAAGGCAAACAACCTGGTACAGGTCTTCCAAAACCAAACATTTCAGCAGAAAGTTCTCGTAACAAAGATATAATCATCCTACTGCCTATGTTAGGCACATCAACACAGATAAAACATCAATCTTTCTGACTGTGCCAAGCACACCAACTGATACATAAATTCAAGCATGCTAGCTCAAAACAAAAAAAATCGGTCACCACATTCACCACAATTCTCTACCTAGATGGTGAAAATGAAGACAGTTGCCACTTCCTAAACAGACCAGACTGGTCCAAAACTGGATGGAGATATGACATGTACATACAGTCTCCTGTTCACAAAGCTGTGATTGGATAAATGAACCAGGTCTGGGTTGGGAAAGGTAAAGCTGTGAGAACAGAGGGTGGCAACACCTTCCTTTAGATGGTTTGAGAGCAGTGAAATTTCTACCATGTCACATTCAAACCATGGTTCTGAACAACAGGTTTATTCAGAAATACGTTAACAAACAGTGAATAAAGCCTCTCTTCACATTCAAAAAAAAAAAAAAAAAAAAAAAGGCTTGGTAAAACAATCTACACATTCATACTGAAGGCAAAAATGATTTTTAATCCAATGTATTCTTTCATTTACGATTGTTTTTTCCAACAATAACGCAAAAAACGATTATTACAACAAATGCCTAATTGCACGATACCATATTGCACTTTTTACAAAACGTGAGTGTTACCCTGCTGATATATGTAAATTACTGCTATATGCATTGCAATATTAAGTGAGTTTGATAAAGGACTTACACTTTAGTAATTGTACACATTCATCATCTACAACTACTTTCATCAGAAAAAATACGTGGGGCATTTAAAGCATTATGTACACGAGCTACACACAAGCCACGCATATACAGTATTGTGGTAAAGTTAGTAATTACTGTGAAATTTCAGCATGGAAAAAAACAACAACAAAAAGTCCGGTAATTGTTCTGCAAACTCATGTAGATACAACAATCACTGTTACGGAGGTTAAAGATATATTAACAACTTAATATATACAGTACTTTTCTTCAATATGACACATTCAATAAACCATATGCGACATGCTCCCACAAAGTGTACATTAAGTCGCTGGATATTTTTACCCCTAAGGGCCTGTGAAACTATGTGATCTATGTTATTGATTTTCCGTTTTCGCAATTGTCGCTTCTTTAAATCATTCCTTGATTACATCTCAAACTATCTCGGCTTGTTTCCATCAATTCGTATGTTAAATATATCATTTTGTACAAATACAACTATTGTATATTGTGTTACGAGGATCCTACCACAAACCTATTTACACCGTTTGATAGATTATTGCCTTCAACAATGCTCAAGACGAAAATTTTACAAAAAGACACTTAATGTACACTTCGTGGGAACACGTCTCGTATTTGGATTTAAAACGATTATGGAAAACAAATTCACAAAAGAAAAAGTTCAGACACAAATAAACAAACAAAGCACAGACACAAACAAACGAAGAATAGACACAAACAAACAAAGACAAAGGATAATAAACAATCACTGGAACACTTACAGGTTACTGGAACTTTGACATAAACCCACCATTTGCAACATATTGAATGTGCAATACACGAATGTCACCTGATATGGGTCGACAGACAAATGGACAAGATCCGTCCATAAGCAAATATGGTTTAATTTTAAATACACAAAAAAGTAAAACGGATGCTGTTTGTTGCATCCAAACTATGGCTTCAGGTTTCAAGCAATTTTCTTTAATTATACCATTTCCTTACAAACAGATGCAAGTCTCGAAATTTCGGTGTGTGGTTTCTGGTTGTTTTTTTTTTAAGATTTGGACACAAACTGTTGTCAAAATAAATTTGTGAATACATTTTCTGATTCTGCAATTTACATAGAAAATAGGGAAAACACGAATCATGCCATTTAAGAAATTATTTAAAATGCATGATATCAGTTTCCTTTATTGAAAAAATCGTCAGCATACTGATGAAATGGATATGCTGGAAAGTTGCACGGCTAACAATAAATCATCAGATATAGAGATTTTTTTTCGTGATTAAAAAACTAGCCTTTATTAAACACCTTCTATTTTTTAGTTCAATCATGAAGATGTTGATGGCAACATGCATATATTGTTCACAGCTTCATGGTGGTTGATATTATCACAGATACTTGCTGCCTGGGCTGTGTTATTGTTTGATGAATAGCAGAATTGAGGCAGTAATAGAACTCAACAACTACCGAATATACGTGATGCTCGCTACTGCTTTCATCGTAAAGATGCTTTGTCATTATCATCTTGGTGAATCAGGTTTACAATATGTTCCACATGTTGTACAGACGAAATGGTACTTGTTTGAATGGTAGTTTTCTGTTTGTAAAAAGAATACAGAGTAACAAAATACCTGCAGCAAAGTGGATTTTTCTTCTTGAGTATTAAAACGAGTAAGAGTTGCATTGGATTTGTTTGTATCACTGCCATTCCACACCACCTAGGTATTCAATAACCACACAGAGCTTTAATTAAAACAAAGCACAACAATATATCTGGTATCAAAACGCGTGACAATTTACAAAGAAACTCAACGTTTTTTGAATAGATGGACATCTAGGACATAAAGCCTTTGCTAAGAAATCGAAACGAAATTCAAAAACACTCGAACCGAATTTAAACAACGTTCAAACATAATTTCACAAGCAAAGCATGCAAAAATAATCATATCCATTTTTTTTTTCATTCCAAGTCTAAAACAGTATCAACTATACTGTTTATCCCATCACACTCAGCTTCGGAGAGAAGAGCACAGCACCAAAATCTACTCAATCACTGTGTGACTACAGTACCTCAACAGGCTTTGATACAGGCCTTTATAGAACATCACACAACATGCAAACATAGTTTTCACCACAAGCTGTATACATTTGTTGAAGAGGAAAAAATAAGAAGGTGGGGATCATTTGCAGTTTAGTATTGGGATAGAATGGGAAGGGTTTGAGAGAAACAGGACACTGGAACAGAATTGTTTCGTATTTACAGTCTCTTGAGTTTATAAAATAGATTCACGAAAAAAAAATGTTACCAAATTAATCCTTTGACTCCCGCACCATATCCACCAACTGCAAAATCTTAACCCTTTGACTCCTCATTCTATCCACCAGCTTGCTGTAGGAAGCTGGTTGATAGGGTGAGGGAACCAAAGGCTTAAGCGTTTGCTTTGCTAACATGGTTGGCTATGCAGGATGCTAGTGGACAAGGTGCAAGAGTCAAAGGGATGGGGGTTGATCCACATATATAGCTTGCTTAAGTAGACCACAAGCATAAGAAATATCACCAGTCAACCAGTGCATCTGCAAATACCACGATAACCACTATCATATCCAATGTTAACCATTTCCTCAATGTTTCATCTGACCAATTCTGTCAAACAACTACTGAACCAGTCAAACTGATATTTTCCACCATACGTTTGATCCATTGTGTGATATGCCTTTAATGACAAATCCGTGTTATGATATATATATACATATATAAATTTAATCCCTGAATTAAGGAAAATATACTGTATAATAATAAAAAGTTCCAAACAAAAACATATATGCATGCATGTGTATATTGTGTGTGTGTGATTTCCATTCATCACTGCAAGTAATAGTAATGGTCCAGAAAGGTAAAGCCAACTCACAACATCACAAACCATGAACTCTGACACACAAGTTGTGTCTTGGAAGCTTTCTTTCTTCTCTCTTTCATCTTTCTTTCTTGTTAGTCACACGTTCCTCTTGTCTGTATTTTAACATGTTTATCCTTCAAATTTATGTTCCAAACAATGTTGTTTAGTTCCATTATCAAAAAAACTCCCAGTCTTCTTTCCTTTTAAACCCCACCTTTTTTTCTCTCTCTTAAAAGTAAACAAAACAACCTCGACAAAAATATTTTCAAAAAATATAACCACATCAAAAACTTACCAGCAACCACACACACAAAGAAAAAACGCACACATAGAAAACATCTACAAGTACTTGAAAGTTCATTGCACCTGGCCCTAAGTACAAGCCTAAGCCAGCCCAGCAGCAGACACCTGACTAATCAGTGAATTAATGCAATCCATCAGCTAATGGCTGGGTACAATTAGCTGCGTCCACACTCGGGGCAGAGAATCTCCTCTCCTTGCATGAGGAAGCCACGTCCCACCATGGAAGCCTTGCATCGGTAGCAGGCGAAACAGTCGCTATGCCAATGACGCTCTTCGAAAGAGATGAACTTGGTTCCGCCAATGCCTGTAAAGAATGAAAATAACGGGTCACTGATTGGTTCTAGGCCTTTGGTTTCCCTCCAATGTTTGCAAAGAATGAATGCAAGAACGTACTTGATTAGTTGTTTGCCCCTAATATTCACGCCAATGCCTCTTAAGAGTGGATACATCGAGATTATTGATGGTTCTTGTTGCCTTAGTTTTCCGTTTAGACAGTTTCAGTTTTAAGTTTCTAAAGATGACGTCTCCATGCTCGGAATGAGTTCCATATGCACTAATGTTACAGGTGCCATATGATGGTGAACATGGCACAAGCCTTTAGCCTGCACATAAACCCATGAGCTGGCCAGGTCCTGAGGTCCTACCTTGCCTATGTTTTACACAGTCTATATTTTTCGTTATTGGTATTGTATCAGTCTACGACTGGAACAATCTTTGTTGCATGTATATGACGTGTGTATCTGTGTGTCTTATTTTCAAAGAAAAGAACAGATAAATGAAATGAATAACTATCTGATGGTCTGAAACACAACTGTCCACTGAGTATTGACTTGTCTCACATCACAGAAAGCCCCTCCCCCCCCCAACCCCCCACCCACCCAAGTCCGTTTGGCCAATGGTGTTGTAGATAGAGTAAGAATCTGACAAGATCAGTTGTTTTTTTTCTTTAGTCCAAACTTCTGGGCCATTTCAATGGTGCTGATCCCATGCTTCTTTCTGACTTCATAACGCACCACCAGCTCCTAAATCGTTCATTTTTATTCCCAGCACCAGAACGCTACTGGAGCAAGAGATGTCATGCAACCCATGGGGCCACACAGCGAAGGAGACACTGCATTGCTGCCGTGCCATTCGGATGGAGTGAAACAATGTTTGCTCTGATGAAGCTTGCAATGCTGATTAGGCAGTCTTGTGCAGCCAGACCGAGTGAGACAGGTTGGTTCTCATTATTTTCTGTTCCATTATAGCTAACGTAACAATACATGTTCATGACAGGACTTCAGTTATTGGGTCACATTTTCTGTTTTTTCTGTTGTTCCAGCTCCACCCCAAAGTTGTTCTAAAGCGAGCATATGGTCGTTTTATCCCTGCTGCAGTGAATAGCTTTGCTCTTTTAGCTTTAGTTGCTTTCTTTATTTCGGTGCTATGTTGTTTCACTTCATCCTCTGCTGTGTTGCCTGATACATCCATCCTGATCTTTTCTATCAGTTTTGCTCGTCTCTTTTTGTTGGAGAGGTCACCAGTGTAGAAGATTTTCGTGGAACTGAATATCTTGCCATCATCAGTGGTGACCTTTTGTTTTACATCTGACTGTACGCTTGTTCTGTGATTCATTTAACTTCAGCCTGGTGACATGGGTGTAGTATTCTTCTTCATGTTTGTTCAAAGGTAAAGTAATTTTGCTAGGAGAACGAAGACAATATGTGAATGACGACTTTGATGGACAATGAAAGGAAACCACTAGCAAGCTTTGCTGTGACAGCTGATTCCGGCACCTGTGTTGGTGTTTGATGTTTGTCAGGTGTTTCTGGTGTGAGAGGGACAAGGTCCTGTGTACCGGTGCATTTTGCAGGTGACTCACGCAAACGTGGCGGTGTGTATGTGTCTGTGTCTTCTGCAGGGATTTGTGCGTCTGTGGTGATGTTTGATCTTTGTCAGTTTTTTCGATGTGAGAGGGACAAGTTCTTGTGCATTGGTGTAATTTTGCGGGTGACTTACGCAAGCGTGGTGGTGTGTATGTACATTCTGCAGGCAGTTTGTGCGTCTGTGGTAGCGTTCGATCTTTGTCACTGTTTTCGGTGTTAGAGGCGCAAGTAAATTTGTGTCCGTGTGTGATGATGCTTGTCCACTGTCTGCTTGGTCAGCTGTTTGTGATACATGTGTGTCAATGAAGTCTGACCCTCTTTCTAGAGTGGAAGCTACTAATGGCGAAAACTCAGTTTTACCACTGTCAGCCTGAACTTTTTTCCTTTGTTGTTTTGTTATTTTTGCCTGTCTTCGACCTTTACACTGTCGAGAAAACTGACTGCAAACAGAACACTCTTCAACAGACAGTGACTGATCGTACTCTTTCCATAAACTGGCAGTTCTTTCACTGTCACGCTTTGCTTTTGAAGAGTGGTTGTTGATGGGTTCTTTGTCTGCCTTAATCTAATCAGTCTCACGCGGCATTTTTGACACACTGTCTTTGAGTGTGTGTCACTGCAATCAAACAATATATCAATGTCATGAAACTGTAATATTTCTGCAGGTAGACATCTACATTGAGATACTTGTGAACGGAAGTAATTCTGAGCATGTCTTTTTCTTGAACGCTCACCACAGATCCTACACAGAGCATGCAGTCTTTCAGTATGTAATGTTTTACTGTGCTCAGGATGTTGTACACATTCCATCTCGACAGAACAGTACACCTAAAAAGGGGCACCAAACGCTCACATTTGGAATTAGTAACAGCATAAGTACACACCAAAATAAGGTACCAAACACTTCTACATCCACAGTTAGGTATATAGATTCACTCCACAGAAGGGCATGAAACAGTTCTGTATACCCAGGTTTGAAAGAAAATCAAAATACTCTGAAAGACGGCACCAAACAAAAATATTATATAGGCCTACAGCGCACTCTCAGCAGTCTACTATATATCCACAGTACGAGCCTCGTAAAACGTGGCACACAAGTATTCTAAAAAAAAAAAACCAAGGGCACAGCACATATTACTAATAATTCCGAACTCTGAACACACACAATCAACTGAAGAAAGTCACTTCTACGCGATACTAAAGTGTGACAGTTGTAATTCTGTAGTTCTGCTTCTAAGCACACCAAAAATGAACGTATACAAACACTACTTTTCCAGTTAGCGTGTAAACTGATAACTGTAACTACTAAAGCTCTGGCACCGACCGCCGCGCGCCTTCCACTCACAGCAGGGAGGGAGAGAAGGGAAAGGAATGCCAGACACGGGGTCAGTTCAAAAGGGCAGCCAGCTGAAGGCGCTAAACTAAGCGTGAGGAAAAACCGTCTTGTGCACAGCAATGTAGCACCTGAGGTAGCTGAACTGTGCTAATATTTTCAACTAAAACCACCGTCTTGGAAAGAAGGCAAATGAAAGTGAAACGACGATAAAAATTTATCTATGACAATATACCGAGTTCAAAAGTTAAAAATGAATTCGCTAAATATTGCAAATTGAGAGAGAAAGAGAAACAGACAGACAGAGAGAGATATATATATTGAGACAGACAGACAGACAGACAGAGTCAGAGACAGAAACAGAGACAGAGACAGACAGAGACAGACAGACAGATAGACAGAGAGAGACACACACACACAGGCAGACACAGACAGACAGACCGATAGACAGACAGACAGACAGACAGACAGACAGAGACACACATATAGAGAGAGACAGGCAGAAGAGAAGAAGAAGAGGAGGAAGACGAAGAAGAGGTAGAATATGAGTAGGAAGAAGAAGAAAGAAAATGTTTCACAGTAATCACAATGATCACAACGACCATTACAACCACGAACAAAAAATCACTGCAAACACCAACAACAACACGTAAAACCCTTTGACTCCCCCATCATGTCCACCAGCATCCGGTATCGTCATCCATGCTTGGTAGGCAAAAACTTAACCCTTTGACTTCCCCACCCTATCCACCAGCTTCCCCCAGGTAGCTGGTGGATAGGGTGAGGGAGTCAAAGGGTTAAGTTTTTACAGGAAGCCGGTGGATAGGGTGAAGGTGTCAAAGGGTTACGTTTTTGCTGTTGGTGGACAGGGTGTGGGAGTCGAAAGGTTAATTTTTTGCTGTTGGCGGACAGGGTGTGGAAGACAAAGAGTTAAGATTTTGCTTCCCACAGGTAGCTGGTGGATAGGGCGAGGGAGTCAAAGGATTAAGTTTTTGCAGGAAGCCGGGGGATAGGGTGAAGGTGTCAAAGGGTTAAGTTTTTAGGAAGCTGGTGGACAGGGTGTGGGAGTCAAAGGGTTACGTTTCTGCTGTTGATGGACAAGGTGTGGGAGTCAAAGGGTTACGTTTCTGCTGTTGGTGGACAGGGTGTGGGAGTCAAAGGGTTACGTTTCTGCTGTTGGTAAACAGGGTGTGGGAGTCAAAGGGTTACGTTTCTGCTGTTGGTGGACAGGAAGTGGGAGTCAAAGGGTTAAACAGAAATCGCTTACCAGTGATTGGCTTGGTGCAGATGCAGCATCTCTTAGCAAAGAGCTCTCCGTAGCAGTCTCCGCAGTAAGGCTGCTCGTCCTTGGAGGTGAACTTCTCTCCGGCCAGCTCCTTGTTGCAGTTTGTGCAGGTAAAACACTCCCGGTGAAAGGGCATGTTCTTGTAGCTGATGCCTCCTTTGTTGATCACCTGAAGCGAAAAAAGGGGAGTTGTTACATTTATTTATTCACCTCAGCCTCTGACATATAAATTATTTTCGTCATTCTGATGCCCAAAGAGAAAAAGAGAATGGTTTAGAACAGCGCGCCAGCGCGTGTGTGTGAGTGTGTGTGTGTGTGTGTGTGCGTGTGTGTATGTGTGTGCGTGTGTGTGTGTGTGTGTGTGTGTGTGTGTGTGTGTGTGTGTGTGTGTGTGTGTGTGTGTGTGTATGTGTGTGTGTGTGTGTGTGTAACTGACAAGATGACAACTTGGATCCAAAAAAAAAAAAAAAGAAAGAAAACAAAACATGAAAATTGAATCAGAACGCGCATTTAATACAACTAGACAAGACAGGCGCAAATGTTCGGTCAACTGGCCTTTGTCAAGCGTAAAAAACACCAATAAACACCAAATACAAAAACTAAGAGAAATAGACTAAAACTGTCCTGCTGGTTCGTCCAGTGGGAGAAAAGGTCTATACTGCTTTTTTTAGGGAGAATTTAACGGTGAAATGTCTCGTATATCCGAAGAAAAACCCAACGAGTAAGCTGCAACAAATGTCTCAAGGGAATCGACAGTTCATCATATTTCTGAGGCAGAATCTTTGTTCGAGGTGTGTGGCATTTATGTCTTCTTCTGTAAGAACAAGCATTGAATGCAGATTTTCCAAGATCTTTGACAAATGACGTATCAAATATCGTGCAAATACAAGTATGATCAACCGACTGTCAATGTATTCAAAGTGCCAAGATTACTCCTGAGCTGCCTTCCATTCTTTGCTTTTATAAGATGGAAATACATTAGAATAATGACACGATCTGGTTCATCCTCTTACTATGCATTATATCATATAACAAGCACACAAAATAATGAAAGCGAGAAAAAAAATATAATGAATAAATAAATAAAACTCAAATAAGTGTACTGACCCCAGAACATTTGTTGCACTTCTGCGCATAGTTGTTCTCGTAGCAAGGGAGACAAATCACGCGCTCGTCACGTGGGATGAAACTCTTGTTTCCAATTGGCTGCTGGCAGTCGCCGCACGTGAAGCACTCCTCGTGCCATTTGTTGCCCTTGTACTCAAACTTCTTCATACCTGAAACACCACGGAATCAACGTGATACGAACTGGGTTGAAGTTATTGTTGTTGTTGTTGTTGAAGGTGTTTTTGCTGGTGGTGATTGTGGTGATGGTGGTGATTGTGATGATCGTGGTGCTCTTCTTCTTCCAAATTTTGACTTTGGTATAGCGCGTCTAAATTAAACAAATAGGATACAAACAACAAACAAGCAAGCAAACAAACAAGTAAACATAAAAAAACTCACATCAGGTATTGGCACAAACTATAAAAAAAAAAAGCCTTCATACAATCCTTGTGCTAATGGCTGTGGCTTCGAATCCCGGGGTGCGCTACTTTAAAATTGGCCTTCTTACTGTCCCATCATAACATCATTGTTGGTGGTGTCAATATAGGATTACATAAGTCCCCCTCCCCCCTCTTCTCTGGGATAGTTATCTTCGTTGGCCATATCACATGAAATGGGTGCTAACGTAAAAACTGAACCAAATCAATCAATTAATCAGTCTTCGCATTTCTTTAGTGATTTTTGCTGGTTGCTGTGTACTTGCTTCTGCTCTCCGTATAAAAGCATCTCTGGAATGCGGTTATTTTCCATATGGATAATACATCTTGTCCAAAACAAGACTACCATTTGATGAACAGAAACTCAGCTCTATGCTTGGCAAGCCATACTTTTTTTCAGAACTTGATGGTTGGACACTCGATCTTAACACGGCGATGGAACTGTTCCAGCCGTTGAATTCAGGTCTCAAGGCAGGACAGCAGGGCCCTAAGTACTATTGTTCTGTACATAGCAATTCCAATAGCGAGCATGACGTCATGGTCTTGCTACAACATCTTGGTCAGCATTTCAAAGGCAAAGGCAAAGCTAGCCTCAGGAATGTGCAGCACCACCTCGCCATGAAGATAACATCTGCTACTCGCTGAACTGTCATAATATCAGCATTTGGCTACAGTTCTGATCTCTTTGTTGTTGATGACAACTCTCACTGCACTGTCCTGATACCACAATTTGTCTACAGTCTTGATGTTGTTGATGACAACTCTCACTGCACTGCCCTGATACCACAATTTGTCTACAGTCTTGATGTCCTTGTTAATGATGACAACTCTCACTGCACTGCCCAAATACCACAATTTGTCTACAGTCTTGATGTCCTTGTTAATGATGACAACTCTCACTGCACTGCCCAAATACCACAATTTGTCTACAGTCTTGATGTCCTTGTTAATGATGACAACTCTCACTGCACTGTCCTGATACCACAATTTGTCTACAGTCTTGATATCCTTGTTAATGATGACAACTCTCACTGCACTGCCCTGATACCACAATTTGTCTACAGTCTTGATGTCCTTGTTAATGATGACAACTCTCACTGCACTGCCCAAATACCACAATTTGTCTACAGTCTTGATGTCCTTGTTAATGATGACAACTCTCACTGCACTGCCCAAATACCACAATTTGTCTACAGTCTTGATGTCCTTGTTAATGATGACAACTCTCACTGCACTGTCCTGATACCACAATTTGTCTACAGTCTTGATATCCTTGTTAATGATGACAACTCTCACTGCACTGTCCTGATACCACAATTTCTCTACAGTCTTGGTCTTCTTGTTGTTGATGACAGTCAGAGGTGATAAAGTGCCAGGAGCCTGAATGAAACGTGACCTCAGTTCAGTAACAAACAATCCACCCACAAATACACCCGTCCCATCCCCAGCCAGCAGAATCGGCCAAGCCAAAACAGCATTCAAGAAGATGAAAAGCATTCTTACCAACAAATGCCTGTCAATTTACATCAAGAAGAGAGTTCTTGAATGTTACATAGAACCGATAATGTCATACGGTTGTGAGGCGTGGACAATCAACACGCAAAGCCAGAACAAGATTGAGACAGCCGAGATGTGTCTATGAATGTTGAGAGTTCCATGGACAGCAAAGAAAACAAACGAGACAGTCTTGATGGATGTAGACACAAAAAGATCATTCATAAGGAAGATTAGGAAAAGACAGGCAACATTTGTAGGCCATTTTATGAGGAAAGGGGAATTGGAGCACATGGTCACGACAGGAAAGCTGGAGGGAAAGAGAGCACCAGGTAGACCCAGGGAAAAATTATTGAACGGAGCTTGCACGGTGGCTGAGGACAGAGAGGGTAGAAGATGTGCTTGCGGCGACAAGGGATAGACGCATATGGAGGGCCATTATCGCCAACGCCATGCGGCAGAACACATGATGATGATAATGATGACCTAAACTCGAGGTGCCAGGGTTCGTTTCTCTATTGAGGTCTCCACTTTTCTCCTCATTTTGACGGAAAAATCGAACTGAAAATTGTCTCTGCTCTTTGTGTGTGCATCTTTAAAGCATTTTGATCAAAGTCTCAGATGGCCAAAAAATTCAGAAAACATAGGTTTTAAAGTTATCCATGCTCCCCTGTCGAAGGTCACGCAAACAAAAGAAATATAAAATTGATAAAATCACATCTTTTTCAGGAACATGTGTGACCAACAACCTCTCAAATACTTCTGAAATATTTGTATTCCGTTTTCACTTTTGTAAGTGCTTACGACTGTCCTCAATGCGTTATAAATCTTATTTCAACTGAAACATCTTTGAGGCCACAGGGGCCTTGAAAAACACAAAATCTGCATATTTTATAATAATTTTCGTGGAAAGAAAGGGGGAACTGATCGCCAACGCCATGCGGCTGGGCACATGATGATGATGATGATGATGATGATGATGATGATCCCCAGCCCACCCACACTGCCCCACACACTGACCTCCACGGAAAGGGTCGTTGCAGGCATCGCAGCGGGCAGCAAAGGTGTTGTCATAGCACTCGGAACAGAAGATCTGCTCGTCCTTGGGGGCAAAGGGCTGGTTGACCAGAGAGTTCTCGCACTGGGAACACTTGAAGCAGAACTCATGCCAGTGGCGCTCCTTGTAGGCAAGGTCCTGCAGGAAACAGATCGATCAGATCAGTTCCTTAATCAATCTGTCAGTCAGTGAAATGGGTAGTATTGAAACTGTGATTGATCAATCGATCGGCAGTTGATCAGTAAAGTCATTCTCTCTCTCTCTCTCTCTCTCTCTCTCTCTCTGTGTCTCTCTCTCTGTCTCTTTCTCTCTCTCTGTCTGTCTCTGTCTCTGTCTCTGTCTCTCTCTCTCCTCTCTCTCTCTCTTGTCTGCCCGCCTGTCTCTGTCTGCTTCTGTCTCTCTGTCTCTGTCTCTGTCTCTGTCTCTGTCTCTCTCCCTCTCTCTCTCTCTCTCTCTCTCTCTCTCTCTCTTTCCACTGTCTCTCTTCCTTCCCCCATTTTTGTTCTTGGTGATTTTTCTTTGTGTTTTTGCTTGTGTGCTTGCTTATCTTTCTTTTTTCCCTTTGTTTGTATAAGTGGTATCTTGTTATAATTCCCTTTTTGTTTTATTTATCTACTTTCAATCCAAATGTTTTGGTTTATGGTTACATATACACGTGTAGAATAGGAAGGACTAACGATAAAACAGATCCAATGAGACCCAAAGCTTCTGTCCTTGATTAATTAAGTATTTTGAAGTCTTTCTTTAAATTTCGAACACTCTCTCTCTCTCTCTCTCTCTCTCTCTCTCTCTCTCTCTCTCTCTCTCCTCTCTCTCTCAACTCACCTTGTAGTCAGGTCCAATTGCCTTGCTGCACACCTCGCAGTTATGGGCAAACAACTGCTGGTAGCAGGGCACGCAGTAAGGGTTGTCCTCCTTGGCAATGTAGCGACAGGCTACCAGTTCCTTCTCGCAGTTGAAGCAGGCCAAATGGTCCTTGTGGAAAGTCTGCTCCATTGCTTTCG
>JAPXFY010000017.1:49822456-49832456 GCA_030674185.1 Monoplex corrugatus
TGAATTGAATATCATCATGTATTTGTATACTGTGGAATTGGTATGAATATCATCATGTATTTGTATTACTGTGGAATTGGTATGAATATCATCGTGTATTTGTATTACTGTGGAATTGGTATGAATATCATCGTGTATTTGTATTACTGTGGAATTGGTATGAATATCATCGTGTTTGTATTACTGTGGAATTGGTATGAATATCATCATGTTTTGTATTAGTGTGGAATTGGTATAATATCATGTTATTGTATTACTGTGAATTGTAATGAATATCATCGTGTATTTGTATTACTGTGGAATTGGTATGAATATCATCATGTTTTGTATTACTGTGGAATTGGTATGAATATCATCATGTGTTTGTATTACTGTGGAATTGGTATGAATATCATCATGTGTTTGTATTACTGTGAATTGGTATGAATATCATCATGTTTTGTATTACTGTGGAATTGGTATGAATATCATCATGTGTTTGTATTACTGTGGAATTGGTATGAATATCATCATGTTTGTATTACTGTGAATTGGTATGAATATCATCATGTGTTTGTATTACTGTGGAATTGGTATGAATATCATCGTGTATTTGTATTACTGTGAATTGGTATGAATATCATCTGTATTTGATATGGTGGAATGTATGAATATCATCTGTGTTTGTATTACTGTGGAATTGTATGAATATCATCATGTGTTTGTATTACTGTGGAATTGGTATGAATATCATCATGTGTTTGTATTACTGTGGAATTGGTATGAATATCATCATGTGTTTGTATTACTGTGGAATTGGTATGAATATCATCATGTTTGTATTACTGTGAATTGTATGAATATCATCATGTTTTGTATTATGTGGAATTGGTATGAATATCATCATGTTTGTATTACTGTGGAATTGTATGATATCATCTGTTTTGTATTAGTGGAATTGGTATGAATATCATCATGTTTTGTATTACTGTGGATTGGTATGAATATCATCATGTTATGTATTACTGTGAATTGGTATGAATATCATCATGTGTTTTGTATTACTGTGGAATTGGTATGAATATCATCATTGTTTTGTATTATGTGAATTGGTATGAATATCATCATGTATTTGTATTACTGTGGAATTGGTATGAATATCATCATGTATTTGTATTACGTGTGGAATTGGTATGAATATCATCATGTATTTGTATTACTGTGGAATTGTATGAATATCATCATGTATTTGTATTACTGTGGAATTGGTATGAATATCATCATGTATTTGTATTACTGTGGAATTGGTATGAATATCATCATGTATTTGTATTACTGTGGAATTGGTATGAATATCATCATGTATTTGTATACTGTGGAATTGGTATGAATATCATCGTGTATTTGTATTACTGTGGAATTGGTATGAATATCATCATGTATTTGTATTACTGTGGAATTGGTATGAATATCATCGTGTATTTGTATTAGTGTGGAATTGGTATGAATATCATCATGTATTTGTATTACTGTGGAATTGGTATGAATATCATCAGTGTATTTGTATTACTGTGGAATTGGTATGAATATCATCATGTATTTGTATTACTGTGGAATTGGTATGAATATCATCGTGTATTTGTATTACTGTGGAATTGGTATGAATATCATCATGTATTTGTATTACTGTGGAATTGTATGAATATCATCATGTGATTTGTATTACTGTGGAATTGGTATGAATATCATCATGTGTATTTGTATTACTGTGGAATTGGTATGAATATCATCGTGTATTTGTATTACTGTGGAATTGGTATGAATATCATCATGTATTTGTATTACTGTGGAATTGGTATGAATATCATCGTGTATTTGTATTACTGTGGAATTGGTATGAATATCATCATGTATTTGTATTACTGTGGAATTGGTATGAATATCATCGTGTTTTGTATTACTGTGGAATTGGTATGAATATCATCATGTGTTTGTATTACTGTGGAATTGGTATGAATATCATCATGTGTTTGTATTACTGTGGAATTGGTATGAATATCATCATGTGTTTGTATTACTGTGGAATTGGTATGAATATCATCATGTGTTTGTATTACTGTGGAATTGGTATGAATATCATCATGTGTTTGTATTACTGTGGAATTGGTATGAATATCATCTGTAGTTTGTATTACTGTGGAATTGGTATGAATATCATCATGTGTTTGTATTACTGTGGAATTGGTATGAATATCATCATGTGTTTGTATTACTGTGGAATTGGTATGAATATCATCATGTGTTTGTATTACTGTGGAATTGGTATGAATATCATCGTGTATTTGTATTATGTGGAATTGGTATGAATATCATCATGTGTTTGTATTACTGTGGAATTGGTATGAATATCATCATGTGTTTGTATTACTGTGGAATTGGTATGAATATCATCGTGTGTTTGTATTAGTGTGGAATTGGTATGAATATCATCATGTGTTTGTATTACTGTGGAATTGGTATGAATATCATCATGTGTTTGTATTACTGTGGAATTGGTATGAATATCATCATGTGTTTGTATTACTGTGGAATTGGTATGAATATCATCGTGTGTTTGTATTAGTGTGGAATTGGTATGAATATCATCGTGTGTTTGTATTAGTGTGGAATTGGTATGAATATCATCATGTGTTTGTATTACTGTGGAATTGGTATGAATATCATCATGTATTTGTATTACTGTGGATTCTTCGAGGACACCGGCTGGACATAACCAAACGCATTGATATCCTTATGCTAAAACGCTCTCTCACTCTCTCTCTCTCTCTCTCTCTCTCACTCTCTCTCTCTCTCTTTCTCTCTCTCTCGCTCGCTCGCTCGCTCTCTGTCTGTTTGTCTGTGTGTCCGTCTGTCCGTCTGTCTGTTTGTCTGTTTGTCTGTCTGTCTGTCTGTCTCTCTCTCTCTCTCTCTCTCTCTCTCCCTCTCTCTTTCCTTCTCCTTCTCCTTCACTCTGTCTCTCTCTCACACTCTCTCTGTGTTTTACACACACACACACACACATACACACACACACACACACACACACACACACACACACACACACACACACACACACAAGAACAACAATAGCAACAATAAAAGCAAAAAAAGGAAATACACACCTGACAATTCAAACAGAAACTACAATAGCATCAACAACAATAACAATAATGATAACAACAAACAACAAACAACAGTAACAACAATAACAAAACAATAATAACAACAACAACAACAACAACAGTAACAACAACAACAACAGTAACAACAACAACAACAACAGTAACAACAACAACAAGAGTAACAACCCCACGCAATAGAAGACTCCAACAGACAGACCAGAAAGGTTATTGATTCCATCCTTCATACAAGCCTGTGTGTGTGTGTGTGTTCTGTGCCAAAACCCCAACATACATACAGTGGGCATATTGCTGCAGCCAAGGATGGCTGATTTACACATGTTTTATGTAAGCATCATGCACTTTTTATGCACGTTCGTCTGGCAGAGAGGCACGGGTTGGAGCCGAATTTAGAGCACTTTTGCCTTCCAGCCTGCCTCTATCAGTTTAGTGTGGGAGCGAACGACGCCTGTGGAACTGTGTATATTTAATTTCGTATGCATATTCGTGTTATGCTCATCTTCATATTCATTTTCATATTCATTTTCATATTCATTTTCATATTCATTTTCATTTTCATATTCATATTCATATTCATATTCATATTCATATTCGTATTCGTATTCATTTTCATATTATATATTTATATTCATATTCATATTCATATTCATATTCATATTCGTACTCATTTCATATTCGTATTCGTATTCGTATTCATATTCATATTCATATTCGTATTCATAGTCATATTCATAGTCATATTCATTTTCATTTTCATATTCATATTCATATTCATATTCGTATTCATATTCATTTCTTTTTGTGACAGTGGGTTACCACGTAAAACGCGGGCTGCTCTCCACTTTGAGAGCGTATCGCCGCAGTGCAGCGCCACCCATTTTTAAACCAAGGCAAGAAAGGCAAGAAGGTTAATTGGCCTTCAAGGGAGGGACCTGGAAAATCAACCCATCTCTCCAATGTTTCATACCAGAGCAGCCAGGTAAATGTCCTGCCTTTTACGATTTTCAACTGCAGTGGGATCTTCAGCGTGCGCAGGCCAGAGGGCACACGGGTCCGACTCGTTTTTCGTCCACTTCCGTAGGACTAGACGTTCAGTTCGATTTTCTGGTCAAACTGAGGAGAAAAGTCGAGGTCTCCACTGAGAACGGAACTCTGGAAGCTGGAGTTTAGTTATTGGCTTACACACACACCAACGGTCAAACCATTCGGCCACTCTTCTCTACCGGAGGCCGCCAGTCTAAGCGGCTGTGAATGGGTAGGTACCTGACTATCTTCAGTTTTAAGAAAGCGGTGGTGTCAGCTGGGGACTCCTCGATACGTCCCAGATTCGATACGTTCAAGGTTCGATACGTCCCAGGTTCATGTGAGTTCTACTCTGTCTCTCCACTTCGTCTCTCTCTCTCTCTCTCTCTCTCTCTCTCTCTCTCTCTCTCTCACACACACACACACACAACACACACACACACACAAACACACACACACACACACACACACATCTGCCTGTTGCCGCTCTTCTGTCTCTGATCTGTCTGTCTGCCTGTCTGTCGGTCTGTCTGTCTGTCTCGTCTCGTCGTCTCTCTGTCTGCTCTGTCTTCTCTGCTGTCCTGTCCGTCTCCTCTCTCTCTCGTCTTTGCTACTGTGTCACACACATCCACGACACACACACACACACACACACACACACACACACCACACTTGGTATGTCACTGGGTGCAAAGCCAAGGAACACAGACTGGAAAACATGTGTGGAACAGCACAGACCGTGGTAGGTATTACACGGCAGATGGTCGGTACTGAAAGATGAAGAACATGAGCATTCTCTCTCTCTCTCTCTCTCTCTCTCTCTCTCTCTCTCTCTCTCTCTCTCTCTCTCTCTCTCTCTCTCATCATCTATCACTATCTATCATCTCTATCCTATCTCTATCTCTCACTTCCCCTCCTTCTCTCTCTGTCCTGTCTCTCTCTTCCCCCATCTCTCTGTCTTCTCTTTCTTCTTCTTCTCTCTCTCTGCTCTCTCCTCTTCTCTCTCTCTCTCTCTCTCTCTCTCTCTCTCTCCTCTCCCTCTCTCTGTCTCATCTCTCTTCTTCTTCTTCTTCTTCTTCTCTCTCTCTCTCTCTTTCTCTCCATCCCCCCCTCTCTCTGTCTCTGTCTCTGTCTCTGTCTGTCTCCGTCTGTCCTTCTCTCTCTCTTCTCTCTCTCTATCTATTCTATTCTCTCTCTCTCCCCTCTCTCTCTCTCTCTCTGTCTCTCTCTCTCTCTTTCTTTCTTTCTTTTTTTTTCTTCTTCTCTGTCTAGATGTCTGATTCATGTTTTATATAAGTAAACACATAATTATGTCACCCTGTACTGTAACGTAAATTGTTTCGCTCTATCTCTCTGTCTCTCTGTGTGGGTATCGAGTGCATAATATGCGTCAGTGGTGTGTGTGTAAGCCAATATGAACATATGACTCAGCGACCGTGCATACACGTACATGTGTGTGGGCGTGCGTGCAATGTGTGTGTGTGTGTGTGTGTGTGTGTGTGTGTGCGTGTGTGGTGTGTGTGTGTGTGTGTGTGTGTGTGTGGTGTGTGTGTGTGTGTGTGTGTGTGTGTTATGGTGTGTGCTTAAAAGATACATGTGTGTCTATCTGTCTGTCTGTCTATCTCTGTATCTATCTATGTATCTGTCTATCTGTCTATCTATGTATCTATCTAGCTATCTATCTATACTATGTATCTATCTATTATCATATCTATCTATGTATCTATCTATGTATCTATCAATCTAACTAACTATCTATCTATCTATCTGTCTGTCTATCTATCTATCTATCTATCTGTCTGTCTGTCTATCTGTCTGTCTATTTATCTATCTATTTATCTGTCTGTCTGTCTATCTTCTGTCTATCTGTACATTTATCCATTTAATCCGTTAATCTATTAATCTATCCTTATCTATATCTATCTATCTATCCCTACTATCTATCTAATATCTATCTATCACCCACCCCCTCCTCTCTCTCTTCTTCATCTGTCTATCTGTCTGTCTGTCTGTCTGTCTGTCTGTCTGTCTAAGAGTGTTTGTGTGTGTGTGAAATTGTATGTGTGTGAGACAGACAGACAGACAGAGAGCCAGACAGCCAGACAGACAGAGATATAGAGACAGAACACCTGCAACAAGTTATGGAGGAAGTGATCCCATGCTGTGGCCAGCAAACTGTGTACTTGTACCGCTCATATTGATTTCTTCTTCTGTCTTCTTCTTCGTCGTCTTCGGCGTTCTCGTCATCATTCCTTCTTTTCCTTCTCCTCCTTCTTCTTTTTCTCCTCCTCTTCTTCTTCTTCTCTTCTTCTTCTTCTTCTTCTTCTTCTTCTTCTTCTTCTTCTTCTCTTCTTCTTCTTCTTCTTCTTCTTCTCTCTTCTTCTTCTCTTCCTTCTTCTTCTTCTTCTTCGCATTCTTCCTTCTTTCGCATTCTTCTTCTCCTTCTCTTCCTAATTCTCATCTTTCTTCCTAGACATTAACATCTCCGTCAGTCTCTGCATCATGAGCTGATAAAACAAAACAAAAACAAAAAATAAGAAGAAAATTGCCGTTTGAGGGGAGAGAGAGAAAGAGAGGAGAGGGAGAGGGGAGGTGAGGAAGGGAAACAGACATACATGCACACACACGCAGACATACAGCCACTTAAACAGACAAAGAGACAGACACACACACACATGCACAGACACACACATACATACACGCATACACACACACACACACACAGAGCGAGCGAAGAGAGAGAGAGAGAGAAAGAGAGAGAATGAGTGAGTGAGAAAGAAATAGAGAGAAGAAATAGAGATAGAGACAGAAAGAAGAGAAAGAGAGAGAAAGAAAGAGAGAGACAGAGAACAGACAAAGACAGACAGAGACAGAGCAGAGAGAGAGAAAAAGAGAGAGAGAAGAGAAGAGAGAGAGAGAGAGAGGAGAGAAAACATCGGTTGTGAGCTGACCACTTCAAATCATCTTTGCAACATTATCCAGAACCACGATGCATGCCCATGCATGCACAAACAAATCGAAACTGGCACTCATCAGCAACTAACAACCAGCGCTAGCACCTCTCCCCCCCACCCCTGCCCCCACACACTCTCTGTCTCTGTCTCTTTCTGTTACGCTCTCTGTCTCGCTCTCTCGCTCTCTCTCTTTCTTACTGGTAAACGAACAGCTCTCTTTCTAGTTTCAATCAGAAATGCCAAGACAGTAACTCCACAACATCATGATTATCACCTCTATCGTAGTCATCATCACAGTATTGTGACGCGATTCCATTCCAAAGACATAAATGTGGTATAAGAAACGTGACTGGAAAAAAAAAAGAGACAATTCTAGGAGTAGTAGTGGTAATGAGATGAAAATCACTTAATCCACTATTATGCTGTGGGTGACACTGATCAGCACATACACCATTGTGGTTGTGAACATTTCCACTGCCTGTGCCCAGTTTTATATCCACTACTTTAGTCGAGCAGATTACAATGATTATGTCTGTTTTCCGTGTGGCAAAGCCATTCCGTGGACTGTGTTCCCTTGAAAGGGAAAAAAAAACAACAACAAAAACCTTCCACTTTACAATAATTGCTATCCTCTCTGTCTCTGTCCCTGTCTTTGTCTGTCTGTCTGTCTGTCTGTCTCTTCTCTGTCTGTATCTCTGTATCTCTCTCTCTCTCTCTCTTTGTCTCTCTGTCAGCTGTCTGTCTTCTCTCTCCTCCTCTCTCTCTCTCTCTTCTCTCTCTCTCTCTCTGTCTCCATCTCCGTCTCTCTGTCTCTCTATCTCTCTGTCTCTCTCTGTCTCTCTCTGTCTCTCCTCTCTCTCTCTCCTCTCTCTCTCTCTCTCTCTTCGATCCTAGACACAAGAGCATGGTTACCACCAACCCATTATGCGATAATATTGTTAATTCGCCTCATAATCATAATTAACATGATATGACGGCTACTGTTCCACCGGCATGTCCTGATCGTATGACATCGTGTGATCTGTTTTGTTGCTTTTGAACGATGTTTATGTGATCATAGGTTTGTGCCTAGGGCTCTGTTGGTATGTATTAATTCGTGTACGTGTGTAAAGTGTGTTTATTGTGATTGCTTGTGTGTTGTGTGTGTGTGTGTTGTGTGTGTGTGTGTGTGTGTGTGTGTGTGTGTGTGTGTGTGTGTGTGTGTTGTGTGGTGTACGTGCGTACGTGTGCGTGTTTCTGCGTCTGGTTACGCTTGTCTATTTGCCACCCCCCTCTCTCTTTCACTCTCTCCTTCCCTTCCTCCTTCCCTAACTCCCTCCCTCCCTCCTTGTATGTGTTGTGTGTGTGTATGTGTGTGTGGGTGTGCGTGGTGTGTGTTGTGTGGTGCGTGTGTGTGTCTGTCTGTCGGTCTGTCTGTTTGTCTATCTGTTTGTCCGTGTGTCTGTGTGCGTGATGCGTGTATGTGTGTGTGTGTGTATTTGTGTGGTGTGTGTGTGTGTGTGTTTGTGTGTGTGTGTGTGTGTGTGTGTGTGTGTGTGTGTGTGTGTGTGTGTGTGTGCGCGTGCGCGTGTGTGTGTGTGTGTTGTCTGTTGTTGTTTGTTGGTGGTGGTGGTGGCGGTTCTAGTTTTGTTTGTTTGTTTGTTAGTTTGTTTGTTCGTTCGTTTGTTTGTTTGTTTTTGGGGGGCGGGGGGTTCGTTGTAAATAGACCTAAGTCATCGCAGATTGTCAAACAGACAACATAAACAATAACTTTTTCAAGAACAACATACAGAAACCGTTGTTACACAACGAACACACACATGGGTCACGTTCACAACAGATCTTGGGTCTCGCTCGCAGAACATCAGGATAATCAAAATAAAATGAAGTCACGATTTCTCTGGTTTTGTAAAAGCCGGTATCAGAGCTGCAGGGAAATTTCACGGATAAGTATAAAACACACGACGTTTCCGCTGTTGAAGGACACACGTATACTAATCGCAATCAAACAGGCATCAAATTCAAACGGACATTAAACATCACAGGGTATGAGAATGTCCTCAATTTGTCATTACATCGCAAGAGTTTCCGTGGACTTTGCAAGCGTACATCATAAACACAAAAAGTCCTAATATTATACACAAAACTTGGAAAAACAACACGTTTTGTTATTGGTTTTCCCCACTAAGTTTTAATGTATGTTTGTTTTTGTCTTTTGTATATGTTTGACAAAACGCCAGCCGTCAGTAAATTTGCGCCTGGTTTGCTTCGTGATATCAAAATACGCATTCTGCTTCAATTCTCAGTTTCTACAACTTAAGTTTCCTACAGTGTGTGAATCATAACTCTCTACATTATTCACAACAGTCTGCCATCGCATTCTAACAGAGAGAATACAAGAGCCAGACTTGAGTTGTAGATGAATTCTACGATCAAAAACAACACCCCCCACCCCCCACCCACACACTTTCAGCCTTCAAAGACGCATAATATATAATAATGCCCACAGTCAAACTGACCTTCAACGTCGCGCCGGGTGTTTCAGAGTAACGAGAATTCAACCTGTTCACAAACGATGCGTCATTGAATAAGTTGCGACTGTCAAGTACCAGTGTGAAACGAAAAGAACAGACACATTTTTGCCATCAAGACTAACAGAAGGAAGATTACAATTTTAAACACCACACACGCACACACACATACACAACACATAAAACAAACCTTGAAGGATCGAAGAATGTCAAAACGGTGAGAATTTTAAACCTATTCACCACAAATCCGTCATCGTATGGCAGCACGAGACCTGGTACCCGGTGCCAGAGCGAGCGAGACAGACTGAGAGAGAGAGAGACACACAAGTAAAGCCGTATTGATTTTACATGCCTA
>JAPXFY010000017.1:49837456-49844956 GCA_030674185.1 Monoplex corrugatus
ATAGATAGACAGATAGATAAATGGATAGATAGATGTTTAGATAGATAGATAGACAGATAGATAGACAGATAGATAGATAGATAAATAGACAGACAGATAGATAGATAGATAGATAGACAGATAGACAGATAGATAGATAGAGAGATAGACAGAGAGATAGATAGATAGATAGATAGATAGATAGATAGATAGATAGATGGATAGATGAGATAGATAGATAAATAGATAGACAGATAGATAGATAGATAGATGTTTAGATAGATAGATAGATGTTTAGATAGATAGATAGATAGATGTTTAGATAGATGTTTAGATAGATAGATGCGATAGATAGATAGATAGATAGATAGATGTAGATAGATAGATGTTTAGATAGCTAGATAGACAGACAGACAGACAGATAGATAGATAGATAGATAGGTTGGTAGGTAGGTAGGTAGATAGATAGATATATAGATAGATAGATAGATAGATAGATAGGTAGATAGATAGATAGACAGACAGATAGATAGATAGATAGATAGGTAGATAGATAGATAGATACATAGATAGATACATAGATAGATAGATAGATAGATAGATAGATAGATAGATAGATAGATAGATAGATAGATAAAACGGAGAGGAAGACACATTTAAACACAAACAAAAACACAAACAAGCAAAAACAACACCAAAAGTACATACAAACAAAAAAGAGTAATAAACAAAAAAACAAAAACAAGAACAAAAAAGAAATATACGGCGAAACACAAGATATCTACCGACACAAATTAAGAGCCAATCGAACAAAATATCTTCCCCCCCCCCCCCCACACACACACACACATACACACATACACACGCCACGCACACGCACACACGCTCACACATACACACACACACACACACACAAACACTCGTCGTACGCACGCACGCACGCACACACACACACACAAACACACACACACACACACACACACACCGAAATAACCTTTTCACACACACACACACACACACACACACACACACACACACACACACACACACACATACAAACACACACACACACACACACACACACGCACCGAAACAACCTTTACACACACACACACACACAAACACAAACACACGAACACACACACACACACACACACACACACACACACACACACACACACACACACACACACACACACAAACACACACACCCACAAACACACACAACAAACACACACACACACAAACACACACACACAAACACACACACACACACACACACACAAACACACACACACACACACACTCACACACACACTCACACACACACACTAACAACTCAAGCACCAACAGACAAAGCCTGCCGCACGCAAACAAACCATTCATTCCAGCCGCATGACGCAGTGAGGTACAAAAGACACGCGAGGCGGCTCATTGTCTGAATCATTCAGGTATGGCTGCCAGTCCCCCGACAGAGCCTCCCAAGCGAACAGTTCGGAGGTTGGAGTTTGTTCAAGAGGCATTCTTCGCACTCGGACTACCCCATATGTGCTCCACCCAAATCTGACAACAATTATCTTAATCCAAACCAAGTGTGACTGCCCGCGTTCAAGCAAACAGGAACCAGAAAAAAACAAAAAAAACACGAAAGAAGAATACGAACGCGTATTTAATACAACAAGACAAGACAGGCGCAAATTTTCGGCCAACTAGGCCTTTGTCAAGCGTAAGATTACAAACAAGCAAACACCAGACACAAAAATCAGGAGAACAAGACTGAAAGAGGGATAGTGAGAAACAGACGGACAGACAGACAGATAGACAAAGAAACAAACAGGTAGACAGGCAGAGTAAGACTGGGGAGTGGGGGCAGACAAGCTGGGAGGCAGAAGTGTTTGCTAGAAGCAAGCCAAACATCTGGAGAGAGCACTCAGATGTATGTTACGTCAGTACCGTTCAGTAGGCATAATGAGAGTGTGTATGTGAGAGAAGGAGAAAGAGAGGAAGACAGACAGACAGACAGACAGTGGCCGAAAACTTGCGTCTGTCTTGTCTTGTTGTAACAATTATCTTGTTAGACTCTCTAAACAAAAACAAGTGTGACCGCCCGCGTTCAAGCAAACAGGAACCAGAAAAAACATAGAACGTGTTTTATACAACCAGACAAGTCAGATAGTCCCATCAGAAAATTTCTAGCATACATCAACAAGAGGAGACTAAAGAACACATTGGCCATGTGTCACGCAGCAAGAACACAGACCTCATGGCAACCCATCCTTCAAGGAAAAACAGCGGCGAAAAAGGAAGAAAAAAGGCAGACCTCCAGTCTCATACTTCGAGAACATAACCAACATCAGTGGCCTAAATATTCAAGAAATTGTCCACAAAAGCCAAGACAGAGCGGCCTGGAGGGAGATGATGTTTTCCAGATGCGCAGCAGCGGCCAACACCGAACTCGGTGACGCCGACAGGTGAGGTGAGACAGATGAGACAAGACAGGTGCAAATTGTCGGCCACTGAACGGAGCAGCAGGGAAGTTTCAGTTGTTTTATCCTAAGTTTTGTATCTGGTGTTTGTTTATGATCTTACACTTGACAAAGGCCAGTTGGCCGAAAATTTGCGCCTGTCTTGTCTTGTTGTATTAAAAATACGTGTTCGTTTTCTTTTTTCGTTTTTTGTTTGTTTGTTTGTTTGTTTTTTTCTGGTTCCAACTGGCCTTTGTCAAGCGTAAACGTAAGATCAGACAAGAACAAATAACAAATACAAAAATTAGGAGAAAAAGCACAAAACTTCCCTGCTGCTTCGTCCAGTGGGAGAAAAGACTCCCTAAGCCTGCGCAAAATCCCATGCGCTGGCAAGGTTTTGAAACTGGGGAAGGGGGAGGGACTTTTCAAAATACTAAGCTACCACCCGGTCACAACAGGAAAGCTGGAAGGAAAGAGAGCACCAGATAGACCCAGGGAGAAAATATTGGACGGACTTGCAGGTTGGCTGGGGACACAGAGGGTGGAAGATGTGCTTGCGGCAACAAGGGACAGTTTACATATGGAGGGCCATGATCGCCAACGCCATGCGGCAGGGCACTAGATGATGATGATGAAGCTGACACTACCAGAATGATGGAAACATTAAGATGGGCAGCGAAGGTCAGTGTTTTTAATATTGCAGGCTGGCATTGAACTCCAGACATCAGATCTTGTGGCCACGGCTCTATCATAAGTATGCACATGCTTGTGACTGAGTCGCTTTCTAGTCAGGAATTAACGAGTTGTCTGGTTCATTCACCGACATTTGGTAGAACTTTACCCAAGCAGCCATGTTGGGCGTCTCGTGGTTTTACCCTTTTGATTCTGTAAAGCACTGTTTCCGTTAAAATCATTTTTAAAATCCATAATTGTCGTTGTTCTGGATCATCATCATCACCCTCATCATCATCACCATCGCCATCGTCATCGTCGACGTCGTCGTCGTCGTCGTTGTCATCATTATCATCATCATCATCTTCATCATTACTATCTTTACTTTACTTTACTTTATCCGTCCTCTTATACCATCTTGGGCGTCGAGGGGAGAAAGAGCTTTCTGTCTGCGGCAAGTTTGAAGGCCTGGTTGAGTGGGATGTTGTGGGTCTTCAGTGTTTCTTTCACACCCTTGATCCAGGTCTTCCTCGGTCTACCCCTTGCCTTGTACCCTGACACCTTTGTGTTGTAAGCTTTACTGGCAAGCTGGTGAGGTGCCATGCGTGTCAGGTGCCCGAACCACCTGGTTCTCTGCTGTTGGATGTAGTGGAGAATTGGTGTTGTTCCAATCATTTCTCTGATCTTGATGTTCTTGATCTTATCATGTCTGGTTTTGTTGACTGCTCTCCTTAGACATCTCATCTCGCAGGTGGTGATCTTTCTTTCAAGACTTTTGGTAAGGGTCCATGTCTGACACTGGTAGGTCAAGGTTGGTCTAAATATGGACTCGATGAGTTTGGCTTTGGTCTCGATGGGGATGTTGGGGTGTCTTAGGAGTGGGGCAAGCTGGTAGCTGACGCTGTTGGCCTTTTGAACTCTTGTCTCGATCTCTCTGTTGAGACGTCCATCTTCTGTGAAGATACTTCCAAGATACTTGAACTCGCTGACTTGTTTCAGTGCTGTCCCCTCGATGTTGATGTTGAGGCGGCCAGGTGTTCTACTGACTTTCAGTGTCTCGGTTTTGCTGATACTGATTTTCATGCCGAAGTTCTCACATTGTGTGTTCAGGTTGTTCGTGTGCTCCTGGAGTTCCCCTTCTTTTTCATGTGCAAGGCTTTGATCATCTGCAAACAGCATCTCGCTCAGATCTTCAGGGTTGGGATTTGCTTCCTTCGTGATTTTGTCCATATATACAATGAACAGCAGTGGTGATAGAACACACCCCTGCCTCACTCCCGACGTCACCCCAAACCATTCCGTGAGTCCATCTTGGGTGCGTACTGCACTCATGCTGTTGGTATAGATGGCTCTTATATTGTCTAGAAGTTGCCCCCTAACGTCATATTCTTCTAACGTTTTCCACAACTTGTTTCTATTTACTCTGTCGAAGGCCTTTTCTTGATCCACGAACACGAAGTTCAGTTCTTTATTGTGTTCGATAGTCTTTTCGCTCAGTTGTCTGAGAGCGAAGATAGCGTCAGTGCATCCTCTTCCTTTTCTGAAACCCATCTGCGCCTCACTCAGTAGAGGTTCCACCTTGTACCTTGTGCGCTGTTCAAGGATCTTTGTATACATCTTTCCCGTGTGGCTCAGAAGGGATATACCTCGATACGTGCTGCAGTCTTTCTTGCTGCCTTTCTTTTTCCAGATTGGTACCACGACTGCACGCTGCCAGTCTTCTGGGACTTTCCTCTCTGTCCATGCTTTCTGGAATATTGTGGTCAGCCAAGTGGTTCCTGTTTCTCCACATGCCAGGATAGCTTCGGTTGTAATGCCATCAATTCCTGCTGCTTTGTTCTTTGGGCTGGTCTTCAACGCCTGTTGTACCTCTGATCTCAGGATGTTTGGCTCTTCGTGTTCTGGATAGCTAGGGTGAAACTGGCTCTGTGTGTATCCCTGTCTGTTTGGGTTGAGGAGTTCCTTAAAATATTCTTGCCATCTCTTCTTGATGCTGTCTTCATCACTGATAGGGTTTCCATCTCTGTCATTGACTACTGTTGTTGGGCTGTATGGCTCGTCTCGTAATCTCATTGCTTTGACGCTTTTGTAAAAATGTCGTGTCGAGAGCTTGCACAGTTCGCTTAGTTCCTCTCCATATGTTTTCCATGATTGTTCTTTGGCCATTCTGACTGTCCTCTTGCTGTGTCTTCTTGCCACTCTATATTTCACGTAGTCCTCCTCTAGCTTTGATTTCACCCACACCTTGTACAACTTCTTCTTTTCCTTGATGGCCTCCTTTACTGTGTCATTCCACCAGGCTGTCTGCTTTACCTGCCCTTTTCCGGTCTTTGTGCCGCAGGTTTTACTAAGTGTGTCTGTCAGTGTGTTCTTGAAGACTGACCATGCTTCTTCTGCTGTCATGCCTGTGCTGTCTACTTCTTCCAGCCTCTTTGTGATTTCTGTCTGTACCTCCCATTGTACCTCTTCCTTCTGGAGTTTTCTTAGGTTTATCTGTCTGTCGCACGCTTTACTCTTTGTTCTCGGTGTTCTTCTTTTCTTCATCGTAGAGACCAAGATCACAGGGCGGTGGTCAGTGTCCAGATCTGCATTTGGAATGGCTCTTGCGTCTGTGACCCTGCTTCGTTCTTCTATTCGTGTTAGAATGAAATCTATCTGAGATGACACATTCAGATAATTCCACCTGTACCAAGTTTGTCTCTGGCTGTGTCTGTGTTCGAAAAAGGTGTTTGCAATCCACAGCCCATGCTCTGCACAGAGTGCTAGAAGTTGTTCCCCGTTGTAGTTGCACTCTGTATTGGTGTCACTGTGTGGGCCCAAGTGCTGTTCCCAAGGTGCTCTTCTTTTGCCCACTCTCCCATTGAAGTCTCCCATGACAATGAGTTGTTCTGTGTCTGGGACTGTGTTGATGGTGTCTGTCATCTTCTCAAAGAATTCCTCCTTCTGTTCTTCAGTGTAAGAGTCATTACAAGGTGCGTAAGCCTGGATGAAGGTTGTGGTCTCCCGTTCTCCTCTTACTCGGATTTTTATTAGTCTCTCTGAGATAAACTCTGTTTCCAACAAATTCTTTGCCGTGTCTGGGTGTAAGAAAAAGCCCACGCCGTGTGTTGCCCTTGTTGTCATGTCCACACCACTCCAGGTCAGTACATAATCCTCGTGAATCTGTTTGGTCCCCGTACCCTTTAGCCTACAGTCTGAAATTCCCATCACTGTTATTCTCCATTTTTTCATGAAGTCAATGATTTCTGGTTCCTTGTCTCTGATTCCACACACATTCCAAGTGCTTGTTCTTTCTCGTAGTCCTTTTCCATTTCCAGTTCGTTTTCCGTTATGATCCATTTCTTTCTCCTTTTACTTTCTCGAGCAATGAGTAATCCACCGCCGGCTTGCTAGGCCCGTCGCAGCTTCACATTACTATCAATGGACTGAAAGAGAAAAAAAAATCTTGGCAAGGATGGGGAAGGCAGATTAAACAGAAGTTAACAAAAGTCCTCTACGAACTCTGAAGGTCATCGTCATCATCATCATCATCATCATCATCATCATCAACATCATCATTATCATGTGCCCTGCCGCATGGCGTGGGCGATCATAGCCCTCCATACGAATATACCCTTGTCGCTGCATGAACATCTCCCACCCTCTCTGTCCTCAGCCACCCTGCAAGTCCGTCCGATATGTTCTCCCTGGGTCTACCTGGTGTTCTCTTTCCCTCCAGCTTTCCTGAAGGTATTGTGTCCTAACTGAACAGTTAGACTGCTCCTGAAAGGTTGGAACAAGTTCGCCAGCGATGAAATTCTGGAATCATGATCGTTCGATGACAAACACACAGCTCAGGCGTTCCATGCACTTCGCTGACACAGGCAGGCTCGTGCGTGTGGATATGGTAAGAAAATGAAAACAAAGCGAATAAAAAAAAAACTATCGAGATGGTTAACCATTCCAAAAATGTGTACTTTTATACAAATTCTACGACTGAGTATCCAAATTTTGTACTTCTTCCAAATCTGTGTATTTTTATACAAAATCTATCACCAAAAATCCAGATTTTGTACTTCTCACGGTCATTGAAACCTGAAAGAAGTTTCCGTTGAAATAAAATTTGACGTGCGTCGAGGACAATGGTAGACTGTCACAACAGATTTAAACCGTTTCCGGAAGTTCATGAGACAATGCTAGTCACAGACCGTTTATGAAATAGAGGGTTGTAAACATTTTTAGGTCTGTTTTGTCTTGCCTTTGGACCTTTACCTTAAAAACTTATTCAAAATTTAAAACTTTATGTCAGTCCTTTCCCAAACAGCAAAGAAACATGGTCCGCAAGCATGTCAGTGTCACATCATGTTAGAAACATATGCAGTGTCACATCACGCTAGGCACATAT
>JAPXFY010000017.1:49849956-49857456 GCA_030674185.1 Monoplex corrugatus
CACCACAGCTTTATGAAAAATGGAATGGAAGAATGGAATCTTTTATTTAATGTCTGTCCACAATCACACACACACACACACACACGCACGCACGCACGCACGCACGCAAGCACGCACACACACACACACACACAAACACAGAGAGGGAGAGGGAGAGAGAGAGAGGGAGGGAGGGAGATAGAAAATGAAAAGAAAAGGACATGGAAGGAAAAAAAGTATTAAAAAAAAGAGGGTGGAGTGAGAGTGGGGATGGGGAGGGGTAGTGAAAGTTTGAATGTAAGAAGGGGAACAATTACATTTAATAATTCAGAACAATGAATTGACAGTGTCAAATAATAGCAAACAACAATTAATTAACTTTTCATAACAATCTGTCAACAGGGAATCTGAGAATCAGCTGGACTACTGAAATAATATCATTACTTTTGTTGTAAAGGATATCTCTAGAGTCAGTATTTGAAAAATCGAGATTGTTATTTCTATATGCCCTAAGTAAGAGAGGGCATTCAAAGAGCAGATGGTGAAAAATGGTTCTAGATTTGGTGAGCCATCGGGTTCTGTTCTCAAGGTGACCTCAGTGTCGATGCTTTCGGGTGTCTTGGCGAATCGAAATGGCAGCAGTGATAGGACTAAAAACAGCAATAACAACAACAAAAGGTTTAATACGATCCGCATGAAAAAATAGTAAACAAAAATCGTGTTTATACATTATTGTTCACATTGACAATGACATGTAGAAGAACCGAGAGAGAGAACTACTGACGGAGAAACCGACAGACAGACAGACCGACCGACAGACATACATACATACAGACAGACAGACAGACATCGAGAAACACGCAAGCGCCAACGAATGCCTACAAACACGTCCTTCAAGTCTCGTATTCATCCTAGTCAATTGCTCTTCGTGAGTTTACACTAGATGATGGCACAGAATACGGGGAGAGAGAGACAGAGCGGGAGAGAGAGGGGGAGAGAGAGAGAGGGAGAAAGAGAGAGAGGGAGAGAGGGAGGGAGGGAGAGAGAGAGGGGGAGGGAGAGAGAGAGAGAGAAAGAGGTAAACAGGCAAGCAGGCAGGCAGATAGGCAAACATTCAGACAGAGACAGACAGACAGAGACAGACAGACAGAGACAAACAGACAGACACAGAGAGAAACTGAAACTGAAACTGTTTATTGTCATTACCCGAAAAGGTCTTTTGACAAGGGGGATAACAATTTTCCAGTAGTGCGACACATAATCCACTCTTTGTATGTGCGCAAATTCTTCACACATAATCCAAAAAAAATATCGAACATCCATTCCTTGAACAGTCGAACATATTCAAATCATATATAATGAACAATCATCCATTTTACCACTACTACATAATACAAAGAAAACAACAACAAAAAATATCAGAACAGTGTTCCCACATTCAGGCCAATAATTTGTCTAGGTTTAGACAAACCAAAATCTTTTTCACACACCCACACCCACACACACTCACACGCATCCATATACGCTCACACGCGGGCGCGCGCTCGTGCGCACACACACACACATCAAAACTGTAATATGATGAAACATCTGGGCTAGACCACCCAAACCTTACATTTAGTGATAATAATATAATCTTCACATAACTGCCCCAAAATACTCTGTTAACAAGGGACATCACTATGCCTTTTATTTATTTGTTTTTTGGTTTGTTTGTTTTTTTGTTTTTGTTAACATGTATAGTAGACCCTTAAGTGTCTATATACCCTTTCAATATCCACTTCTAACATATTCTACAAATATACCATTATTTTCATATTATTAGCTACTCTTAAATTATCGGCAAACAAAGCAAAATAAAGCAAATGAAAACAGCTCTTTACAAAACAGTCTATAATAAAGCGGCTTCTTTTGGAGTTAACGTGATATAGCCCACATCAGTCAAAAGAGATTAAATTAATCCCAGTATGATATTGTCTAGCACTATTGTCGGGCTTGTAAGTGTTTATGTCTTATTTTTTGTGCTTCCGCAATATATAGTGCCACTGATTTGATTATGACTTCGTCATCAGATGACAAAATAGATACAACATCTTGTCTTTTGGCCATGTCGGATTCAAAAACTTTGCATTTTCCACGTATTGTATCAAAAATTTGGCATTGGAATAAAAAGTGTTTTTCATTATCGACATTGTTTCCACATAAGGGGCAAGGATATACTGTGGACGTCCCAGGTTGAAACCAATTTTTATTTGCATTGAAACCAAGTGTTCTTAATCTAAATCTTGCGTAATTAGTTCTTTGCCATTTATCCGTAACAACACTGAGATATTTTTCGGTTTGAAAAACATCTTTAAATGAGAAGAACCAACTATATTTTTCTTTGTTTTCCATATCTGAGTGCCAATTTTGTTTAAACGAACAAATAAGCCTGTCTTTAAATTCATTAATAAACTGACACTCATTTCCTACTCCCTGGGACAACCACACGATTCCAAACCCAAGTTCTGATAAAGCCTTTTTTACCTGATAGGCCCAGTTCTGTTTTCCTATTTCCATTTGAGTAACCATCATTTCATATGCCTGTTTACATAACCGAGATTGTGGAAGCCTTAACAATTTCAACCAGTATTTAATACTCTTCACAAAGGTTCTAATGTATAAAGGATATCTTCCAGTTTCTCCATATAAAACAGTATTAGAAGAGTGAATTGGTACAGCCAAAAAACGTTTTATAGCATATGTATGCACTTTTTCCATATGTGGATTTACATTAAGACCCCATACTTCAGCTGCATATGTAAGTAAAGGTTCTATCTGTGTATCAAACATTTTCCAATATAAATTACAATCAATAGAATTGAGCTTCCGTAAGGATTTTAGAATTTCAATAACACCTTTTTTCCCTTTATTACAAGATTCTTCCCATGCATAATTTAAACTTAATTTTGTCGAAAATATTATTCCTAAGTATTTATAAGAATTAACAACTTTAACCTCGTTAATTCCATAGAACCATTTTTCGTGTTTTGATAAATGTCCACCCTTCCTGAAAATCATAATATTAGTTTTATCCATGTTAACTGTTAAAGCTAGTCGATCCGATTCTTCCTTTAAGACATTTAACTGGTTTTGTAAGCCTTTGACTGTACCAGAGAGAAGAATAACATCGTCTGCAAACAGCAATAGGAATATCTCAATAACCCCAGGGATAATTTGAATGCCATGCCTGCCTTTTCTTGACAGTTCCACTGCTAATTCATTAATGAAAAATGAAAACAATTGAGGACTCAATTGACACCCCTGTTTCACTCCTTTAGGGCATTCAAAATAATCTGAATATACACACTTCTCACGCACGCATGAAAACACTGAGTTATAAACTCCTCTTAGGGCCATATATAATTTTCCATTCACACCACTTTTACGTAATATATTCCAAAGATTATTACGATTCACAGAATCGAATGCCTTCCTAAAATCCACAAATGCAACATACAGTTTCTTATTTAAAAGTAAATGCTTCTGCACAAGGGAGTAAAGTGTGAAAATATGATCAATTGTACTGTATTTTGCTCTAAATCCAGCTTGTTCTTCAACTATTTTCTCTTCTTTTTCTGCCCACTTTGTTAATCTCTTATTCAAAATATATGTATAAACTTTACTCACTATACTTGTTAGAGCGACTCCTCTATAATTATCTGGATTATTCACATCTCCTTTTTTATGAATTGGGATTATTATGGACTTTGCCCATTCTGACGGAAAAATGCCATTATCAAAAAGCTTGTTACATAAATGGACAAGGAAATCAATTACATTAGCATTTGCATGTTTTAACATTTCGCTGATTATTTGATCTGGTCCTGCGCTCTTTCCTGCTTTCAAATGCCTGATACTCGCAGTCACTTCTTCTTTAGTTATAGGCTCATTGAAAAGGGGCTCAAAATTATTTTCTTCCTCTACTATATTACTCTCTTGTGCAGTATTTCCCCCGATATCATTGAAAACACTGCAGAAATGATTGTACCATTGTTCAATAGAGATTTCATTGTACACAAAGGCCTTTCTATTAACAGATCTTATTATTGACCAGAATGTCCTGGAGTCATTGATGGAATCTTTGAGTGTTCTTATTTTCTTATCTTCGTATTCCCTTTCTTTCGTTTTCCTTAGTTTAACATACTCTTTTCGTGATATGACATATGCTTCTCTTTTTTCTTTTTTTTCTTTTTCTGTTTTGCATCTCTGGAATCTTTTCAGTAGCCTCTTAACTTCTTGTTTCTTTCTTTCACATTCCTTATCAAACCAATCATTCTGTTTCTTTTGTCCTTGTCTCACTGTTCGTACCATACACGCAGCTGCCCCGCATAAAGCCTTAGTAAACTGCTCCGAACTGTCATTCACATTATAATCTAACAAACCGAAAGCTGTCTGTAGACAATTGTTGAACTCAGAACCATCAAGCTCTTGTACAAATAAACTTGCCAATTCTTCAGACCATACAATTTTTTCTTCCCCTTGTTGTCTTGCACTTTCTACATCTGTATGATTATTTCCCCTTTTCCATATTACCTCAACAGACACAGAGAGAGAGAGAGAGAGAGAGAGAGAGAGAGAGAGAGAGAGAGAGAGAGAGAGAAGAAGAAGAAGAAGAAGAAGAAGAAGAAGAAAGAGGCAGTCAACTTTCATCGAACATTCTAACTTTATGTAAACAGCCAATACTTTCATGGACAGAAAACACAAATCTTGGAGTCGAAGGACAACCTGTAAACTCCAGAACTTTTATCTCAAAGAAAGAAAGAAAGACAGACAGAAAGAAAAAAGTTCCTGTGTTGATATAAAGGTAAAAACAAGATAGTCAAACCATTGTAACGATCTCCTTTCATCAAAAACACCATTATAGAAAGTATAGATTTTGTGACATTGAAAAAAAGCATAAGATGTAATAAGACTTGACGTGAAGCGAGGATAATAGCAGACTAGCCTAACAACCAAAATAGAATACAAGTGTTGCCAGAAATTCTCGAGAAATTGCTGTTCTCGCAGCTTTCTCAAAAGTGCTGGTTTTAGACACATCTTTGGGTCCCTCCCTCTGATTTCCAAATTTGTGCATCCATGACTTTTCAACAGCCCATGCGTTTTACCTAAGGCATGTAACCATCCATTTTGTGTATACGTTGTTGTGTTTTTTTCCCAATAAATACACTGACATATATACACACAGCCACACAGCCACACACATACACAGACAAGCACACACACTCACACACGCACGCACACACACACACATACACACATATACACGCACGCACACATACACACATGCGCGCACACACATACATACACACACACACACAAACATACACATACACACGTATTCACACACACACACATATATACTCTCTCTCTCTCTCTCTCTCTCTCTCTTTCTGTTACACATACACACACACACACACACACACACACACACACACACACACACAAACACACACACAAACATACACATACACACGTATTCACACACACACACATACTCTCTCTCTCTCTCTCTCTGTCAGTCTCTCTCTCTCTCTCTTTCTGTTACACATACACACACACATACACACAAACGCAAACACACACACACACAGAACACACACACACACAACACACACACACACAACACACACACAACACACACACACACACACACACACACACACACACACAACACACACACACACACACACACACACACACACACACACACACACACACACACACACACACACACCACAAAAACACACACACTCACACGCGTGCTTAAGAATACGATGAATCACTGCGAAAATAATTCCACCTTATTTTCTTCATCCACAACCCTCCAACACCTTCTAAACAAAACAAAACAAAACAAAACAAATGAATACAAAACAAACAACAGACGGTGAATTTAAGAATAAAATAAAAGCCAAAGTGAGAATGGAGGAGTGGTTGCAATAGTGGCAATAGTGGTAGTGTTTTGTTGTTATTGGGTTTTTTTTCTTTTTTGTTGTTGTTGGGTTGTTGTTGTTGTTGTTGTTGTCTTTTTTCTTCTTTTTTTTCTTGTCTGTTTGTTGTTGTATTTTTGTTGTTGTTTTTTTGAGGGGGTTAAAATTCTGAGCAAATTTCAAACTTCAAACTCCAGAATACTACATGTACATTACTCAAGGATGGAAATATTGAGTCCTACAGGACTTGTTCTACGGCCAATTATGGCTATTCTACACATACGTCAAAGTCACATGGACGATAAATATTGCCAAAAAATCAGCCGTTCTTGTAGAGATTGTGAACAAAAGGACGACACGGAGAGAGAGAGAGAGAGAAAGAGAAAGAGAGAGAGAAAGAGAGAGAGACAGACAGACAGACATACAGACACAGACACAAACAGACAGGCGGACAGACAAGCAGACACAGATGGAGAAAGAGAGAGAAATAATGAAAGAAAGAAAGAGAGAGAGGGAGAAGGAGAGAGAGAGACAGAGACAGACAGAGAGAGATATAGAGAAAGAGAGAGAGAGAAAAATAGAGAGAAAGAGAGAGAGACACACAGAGAGAGAGACAGAGAGAGAGAGAGACAGGGAGAGAGAGAGAGACAGAGAGAGAGAGATTCAAACAGATAGATAGACAGGCAGACAGAGAGAGAGACAAATAGACAGACAGTGAGACAGACGGACAGACAGAAAGCGGAGTGGGGTGGGTGGAGGTTTCACCATCATCGAAAGAAAGAGAATAGAGAAAGAGAACAAGAGATAGACAGAGAAGGGGAGGGATGGAGACAAACAAACAACAGACAGACAGACAGACAGAAGGAGAGAGACAGGGAGTATGAGAACAGACAGAGAGAGAGGTGGGGAGGGGGGTGTCAATAGACAAGATGTATATCTTCAAGGTATATCGCTGTGTTTTCTGAAATAATAAATCATTTCGTAGGACAGGTGAATAGTGGTGTCAGGGAGAAACTTAAAACAAAAACAAACAACAACAAAAAAACCAGCAGCAACAACAACAAAATCCCAATTCAGGTGTCATTTACCTCTCCAACCACCACTCTCTCCCGCCTCTATGCCCACCTACTCCCAACCCCCACCCACCCCACCCCCACCCCAACCCCCACACCTCACCTCACCTCACCCTAAAAATAGCCCCGTCTAAATTCAACCTCCTACCACCCACATCCACTTGAAATCCCACCCTCATCCACCCACCCACTGCTCCCTTTCGTCTCCAACATTTCAAATTTCAACCCAATCGGAAACATTCCCTGGCAACATTAACGTGTTTGACGCAGTCAGCAAAACACAGGCGCTTAGTTTTTATATTTAGTAGGCTAGACTAGGCCGCGTTTTCAAACTCGCATGAGCACTCAACTAAATTAAGATGCTCCGTTTTGGGAGGTTACAGCGTTTATTGAATAGGCGTCCCTAATTGTTTTAGAGCGGAAAAAAAAAAACCGTGTTTGCTCCGTTCAAGCAGGGCACAGTTTTAAAACCTCAG
>JAPXFY010000017.1:49862456-49864956 GCA_030674185.1 Monoplex corrugatus
TGCAACACTAAGGCGATAGAATGATAGGAGCATTTCCCTTTGACTCCCTCACCCTATTCACCAGCTTCCTACATCGTCATCGATGATAGCAAAGCAAAAACTTGACCCTTTGACTCCCTCACCCTGTACACCAGCTTCCTGCATCCTCATCAATGATAGCAAAGCAAAAACTTAACCCTTCGATTCCCTCATCCTATCCACCAGCATCCTGCATCGTCATCAATGCAGTGATAGCAAAGCAAAACCTTAACCCTTTGACTTGCCCCGCTTTATCCACCGGATTTCTGCCCACAAGAAAGCTGGTGGATAGGGCGAGGAGTCAAAGAACTACGTTTCTGCAGCTGGTGGATAGAATGCGGAGGGAGTCAAAGGGTTAACACTGGCAGTAAAACTGACCAGTATTCTATGTTCCAGACTGGAATTGAACTCGAGATGTGACATGTTGTATCCACGGCACCAATAACAGAATCAGTCAACCCTGGTTCTTAACTGTGGTCCACACGAGTGTGCAACCACCCACGACTTTTGAGTTATCACCCTTGGTTTCTAGAAACTTGTCCTGCTTCCCTTAGTAATGATTTTTGGCGTTCAGTTAGCATACATTCCCTCTTCCCTAAGTAACAAATTTTGGCGTTAATAAGCGTACATTCCCTCTTCCCTAAGAAACAAATTTTGGCGTTAATAAGCGTACATTCCCTCTTCCTTATGTAAAAATGTTTGGCGTTTACTAAGCATATTCCCTCTCTTGCGTGAGTAACAAATTTTGGGGTTCAGTAAACATATTTCCCCTATTTCTTAAACAACCGTATTTGATCCGTATGGTTAATGTTTAAGGAAAAAAAGTTGTGATTCATGTTTGTTTCATGAAACTGGTTTTTATTTTCAAGGCTCCCAAACCATCCCCACACCACCCCCAACGCACACACTCACACACACACGCACACACATACTCTCTCTCTCTCTCTTTCTCTCTCTCTCTCACACACACACACACACACACACACACACACACACACACGCACACACATACTCTCCCTCTCTCTCTCTCTCTCTCATGTACACACACACACACACACACACACACACACACACACACACACACACACACACACACACACACACACAGAGACACAATCACTTTCAAAAATAAATAAAAACACTCACGAATGATTTAGATCTACATGTTGGAGAAAAACGTCAATAATTATTACGGCGAATGGCATGATAACCTGGGTTCATTTTTTTTTTTTTTTTTTTTTTGTATTAGTTTTCTTCGCTGTTTTGTGTATTTATTGGAGTGACGTCCCACTGTTCATTTGCATATTTACTGGTTTCTCTCCAGCATGTTTGTGTGGTTGCTGTTTGTTCGCATCCAAGTGACAAGAAGACAAATTATTTCTGTTTCCCTTATAGCATTCCCATTTTATGAAGTTACAACTTTGAAATCCCCAAAGGAACTCGCCTAGGATAAAGAAAAAAAAAATAAAATGCACTGTTTCGTGTATGATACATTAATGTGTGCATATCGAAAACCCTTGACAACTCTTTAACTCTTTTTTTAAGTAACTGTATTTCATCACACATCTAAAATGAAATCATTGTTTCATTAAATCAGAATTTCACATACTCACATATATGAAAACTCGAAAACAATTACACACACACACACACACACACACACACACACACACACACACACACACACACACACACATACAAAACTGACACACACAGCACAGACAGACAGAACACAACACACACACACACACACATATAAAACAAACACACAGAGGAGAGAGAGAGAGAGAGAGAGAGAGAGAGAGAGAGAGAGAGAGAGAGACAGACAGACAGACAGAAAAAGACAGACAGACAGACAGAGAGAGAGATAGAGAAAGAGAGAGAGAAATCCCTTACCAGAAACGATTTGGCGACTCAACAAGTCTACAAAAGACTCTTAATCCCAACAGGGGACCAAGACAGACAGCCACTCCACTGTAGACAAAAAAAACAAATCTCAACCCCGCCAAATCAAAAAAAAAATCGAATCCAAGGAGCTGTTTTTTCAAGACAGGACTGGCACCACAAGAACTGACCACGACCCCAAGACTTAGGGACCACTACTTCCACCGGTGTACTTATTACCGCACCGAATTGTCTGCCCGTGAACAAACTGAGGAGGCAGCGAAATTACGCTAGTGTAGCCCTTGACTATATAGGGAGAAGGGATTCGGTGCAGTGTGCAAACATCAGGGGCCTTTTTGCACACGGCTCCGATCTGCAATCAGCTTCTTAGATGGTTTGAAGGCGACTGGCTGTTCTGTCTGCTCCGAACCGAAACTGTGCTGCTAAGGGGGTGAAAACTATAAAAAAATAAAAAAAATTACAAAAGCTTGGTGGCGTGCGTGGAGGTCTAGTCCTCGTTTATCTTGTTAGCGGTTGGTGTTTTCGGACATCGTGGTAAATATACAGATCATGGGGTGAAAATGTCTTATGAGAGGAA
>JAPXFY010000017.1:49869956-49877456 GCA_030674185.1 Monoplex corrugatus
TTGCATATGAAACAGGCCGGATGCCAGCACGCGCTATTTTGACCTTGACCTTTGTCCTGACCGTGACCCTGACCTTGACCCTGACCTTGTCCTTGACCACCACCACCACCGCTCGTCAGCTTTGACGCGGTGATGACCAGGTCTCCTTGCTTTACACCACCCTGGCACTGGTAGCATGTCTGCCGAGTGGAAAGTCAGTTGGTGTGGAGTGTTTGCTTAGATTTGCAGAAAACATTTAGATTTTGTTCTGAGTTATTTTTCTGCTTACATTCTCCTTCGTCTTCTCCAAACCCTTTGGCCTGTTTGCTTCCTATCATCATCATCATCATCATCATCATCATCATCATCATCATGTGCCCTGCCGCGTAGCGTTAGTGATCATGGCCCTTAATATGAATCTATCCCTTGTCGCTGAAAGTGCATCTCCCACCCTCCCATCTGAATACTCCAGTCGATCTAGTGGTGACGGTTTAGAGGTCTAGTAATGGGTTCCCGTCTCATCCCTCACTTCTGCCCCGTCCTCATTTCCAAATCTTGTCACCGCATTGAGTTTTACGCAGGGCAAGGATCATATCACTGTATAGTTACTGGCAAATTTGGAGCAGGGGCGCATATGGAAATATCTGAGTGCAATGAATCAACCAGGAAACAACTGTAAACTCTAAAGTCTTTTTGTTCTTCTTCTTTGTCTTTCTTTCTTTCTTTCTTTCTTTCTTTCTGTTTTTTTTTCCTTTCTTTCTTTCTTTCTTCTTCTTCTTCTTCTTCTTCTTCATCATCATTATCATCATCATCAGCATCATCATCATCATCATCATCATCATCATCATCATCATCATCAGCATCATCATCTTCTTCTTCTTCTTCTTCTTCTTCTTCTCCTCCTCCTCCTCCTCCTCCTCCTCCTTCTTCTTCTTCTTCTTCTTCTCCTCCTCCTCCTCCTCTTCCTCCTCCTCTCCTCCTCTCCTCCTCTTCCTTCTTCTCTTCTTCCGATACTGCAGACAGTGAGGACGTTCGAGGGACTGAAGAGACACATCAGCAGACAGAATCGTCCAGTTCTGGCACTGGAATGTAGCAGCAACAAACAGTTCCGGCATACTGAAGTCAGACGTTGCTTTAACATCTGCTGCTGCTTCTGTTGCTCTTACTGAGATCTTATCAAGGTTATTGTGTGCCTAAGCTCGAAAAAGGCCAGAAACTTGATGTAATTAAACACGTGCGTTCTCTGTCTATCACTTTATACATCCATTCATGTGTCTAACAACCATCATAGTATTAAAGAAAAGCTTTGAAGATCTGGTCCCTTCTTCTTCTTGGCGTACGCTGCTACACAATCATCTGAGTCCGGGCGATGAATGCAGCCGTCTTTTCCAGCTCCTGTCTGCAGCCATGGAGTTTGATTGTCAGCGGAGTGTCTGTCGGCCACACGTCCTGTCTTGCCACCTGGTGAAGGGGACATCTTTGGAGTATATGCTCCGTGGTTTGGTCTTCTTGACCGCAGGGACAGGTTGGGGAGGGCGCCAGCTTCAGTTTGCGGTACATGTGGCTGTTCAGCCTATTGTGACCAGTGCGCAAACCTCACCAGGGCAACTTGCTGCTCTCTAGACAACAGGTGGTAGTCATCCCTGTGTCGTCTCGGCATGGAAAGCGCCCTGATGATGCTCCTCTTCTCACTGTAGCTGACGCTGTTGTTAGGTTGTTCTTCTCTGGCTCCCTCCTTAGCAAGGATATCAGCTCGCTCATTCCCGGAGACTCCGCAGTGGGTTGGAATCCACTGCAGAACTGCTCTTCTGGTTGTGGCAACCTGGTGCAGAGCTCTAGACAGGAGGGGGAGCGTGTTGTTCTGGCATGATATTCCTGGTCAGAAAGTGTCGACGCCGACAAAAGCTTGCAAAAGCTCATACATTTTATCTCACTGAGTACAATTATCCATTCCTCTATCCGTTCATTTGTCAGTCTGATCAATAGTCCGTGGAAGGGTACATCTAATCATTTATCGAAATCGTCTTACCGCATTGGAAAGAAAATCTGACTTGTTTGATAACATGCCATGTTATTCAGCCAGCCGGCCAGCCAGCCACCCAGCCACCCAGCCACCCAGCCAGTCAACCAGCCAGCCAGCCAGCCAGCAAGCCAACCATATACCTAATCATCCGCACGGGTGTACATTAACTCATTTATCGTACATAGTCTTAACGTAATGGAAGAAACATTGATAAGCTCCATCATAAAATTATGCGTTATTTATCAACCATCCATCCATCCATCCATCCATCCATCCATCCATCCATTCATTCACCAACTCACTACCCATCCATCCAAACCATCCATCCATCCATCCACTCAATTTTCTCCCTCACCGTATTGGAAGGCACCTTGATAACCGTGCCAATGTCCATGGCCACTTGGTCCCGAAGTTCTCGAAAGATCCGGAACTCTCTGATCTCTTGGGGGTCGGTCATACTCTGACAGAACTTGTCGCTCAGGTCCTGTCTGGGTAGCTGCCGGATCAGCTGCCGATCCCTGTTCCGTTCCCCCGGGGTGCCCACCCGGGGTACTTTGTCCTTGGGGAGCTGCTTCATGTATCTTCCACCTGTTGAACGAGAAGGAGAATTATGTTAAAGGGTTGAAGATTGTGTTTTTGGCAGAGGAAGGGTGTTCTAAATGCTCTCTCTCTCTCTCTGTCTCTGTCCTGTCTCTCTCTGTCTGTCTCTCTCTGTCTCTGTCTCTCTGTCCTCTCTCTCTCTCCTCTCTCTCTCTCTCTCTCTCTCTCTCTCTCTCTCTCCTTGTCTTGACTAACTTGATGATTAAAAGAAATAATTCATGCCATCCAAACTCCATGACAAGCAAACGTGTTCTGGTTGGCTAGCTTTCGTTACCTGTGAATAAGTGGGCCTAAAATAAGAATATAAGCTTACACCACTACTACTACTACTACTACTACTGCTACTACTACTACTAATAATAATAACAATGATACTAATAAAAATAACAATAATAATAATAGTATATTGACATCGCTTTCGTTACCAGTAAATAATTAAAATAAGAATATTAACTTATACAACAACTACTTACTACTACTACTATATTGACGTAGCTTTCGCTACCAGTAAATAAGTAAATTAAGAATAGTGAAATAATACAAACTTACAATACTACTACTACTATTACTACTGCTACTACTACTACTACTACTACTACTAATAATAATAATAATAATAATAATAATAATAATAACAATCATAATGATACTTGATTTTTAAAAAGATGAATAAACCAAAATTCTCGAAACTCGTCGAATAGCGAATTATCGGCGTCTGTTTCAAGAAAGACAACCCTATTAGTTGCATGAGACGAAACTGCTTTAAAGATCTCCTTGCTTACTCCCCTTAGAAGATCGAGGAGAAATACATTATACAACTCGGCTTGAGTAATGGTAGCTGACTAAAAACCTTATTTTTATTTGTGTGTTTGTTTAATGTTCTAGTTTGTTTAATCATGTGTGTTACATCACTAAAAATCAACCCAAAGAGAGAGAGAGAGAGAGAGAGAAAGAGGGAGAGAGAGAGAGAGGGGAGAGAGAGAGAGAGAGAGAGAGAGAGATGGACGTAAAGGAAGAGAGAGAGAAGAAGAAGAAATTAACCGTTATTTTCCAAAGTCCAAAGCCCCTACATGCAAATCAAACCTAAAACAAAAATGACTCAAAATCCAAAGCCCCCTTAGATACAATCAAACCTAAAATTAAAACTAATTCAAAACCCAAAGGGCCCTTCATACACATCAAACCTACAACAAAAGTAATTCAAAATCCAAAGCCCCTACATACAAAGCAAACTTTAAAACAAAAATAATTCAAAACTAAAAGCCCATTACGTACAAAGCAAACCTAAAACAAAAGTAATTGAAAATCCAAAGCCGCTTAGATACGAGTCGAACCTACAACAAGAATAATTTAAAATCCAAAGCCTCCTTACATAAAATTCAAACTTTAAAAACAAACTCAAAATCCAAAGCCCCATACATACAAATCAAACCTAAAAATAAAATAATTCAAAAATCCAAAAGAAATCAAACAAACCAAATTGACAGTCTCAAACTCAAACCTCTCACAGATCCCCCGCCCCTTCAAAAACAAACAAACAAACTACTCACTTTCTCCCCAGTGAGACCCGCAGGGACCCAGGTATACCCTCGCAGCAGACTGCTGTCCTCCTCATCTTTGCTGGCCAGACTGGGGGTGATGGAGGGGGCGAAAGAGGAGGAGAAGCTGCCTGTCTCCTGCCATCCCAGCCGTTGCAGTACGTCGATGGAGTTGTTGTAGTTGTAGACATCGTGCAAGTGACGTGGACACCTGCACTTTTGACATGTGTGTCTGGAGAAAGACAGATATAAAAAAATGTGAATATGAATTGAGGGGAGGAGATGGGCACCGCCTTCATAATGCTGGCACCTAGAGATGTTGAGGTCTCTACCACCTCACTCCGCTACGACCCTGGGTTATGGGACTATCTGTCTGTCTAAATATCATCATCATCATCAGGTGCCCTGCCGCATGGCGTTAGCGATCATGGACTTCCATCTGTCTCTATCTCTTGTTGCCACAAGCATCTCCTCCACCCTCCTCGTCTTCAGCCACTCCACAAGTCCGTCTAGCATTTTCTCCCTGGGTCTGCCTGGTGCTCTCTTTCCCTCCAGCTTTCCCGCCGTGACCAGATGCTCCAAATCCCCCTTCCTCATAAAATGGCCTATAAATGTTGCCTGTCTTTTCCTAATTTTCCTTATGAGTAATCTATTTGTGTCTGCCTCCATTGAGGCTGTCTCGTTTGTTTTCTTTGCTGTCCATGGAACTCTCAACATTCTTCTTATTAACCACATCTCGGCTGCCTCAATCTTGTTCTGGCTTTGCTTGTTGACTGTCCACGCCTCACATCCGTACAACAGTATTGGTTCTATATAACATTCAAGAACTCTCTTCCTGATGTTAATTGATAGGCATTTGTTGGTAAGAATGCTTGTCATCTTCTTGAATGTTGTTTTGGCTTGGCCGATTCTGCCGGTTATTTCTGATGTGCATCTGCCGTCTGATGAAATGATCGTTCCCAGGTATTTCATTTTATTCACCTGTGTCAAGGTTGTGCCATTTGCTGTTATTTTGCATGACGGGATTTCATGTTTTTTTTACTGATCACCATGACTTCAGTCTTCCTGCTGTTTAGTTCCAACCCCTTACCTTTGCTTTTTATTTCTAGTATATTCACAAGGTTTTGTAGGTCTCTTTCATTTTCTGCAATTAGCACGGTGTCATCTGCGTATCGAACGTTGTTTATCATTTTCCCTCCAACCTTTAATCCAGCGTCTTCTTCTAGGTTCTCATGATGTTTTCGCTGTAAATATATATATATATATATATATATATATATATATAGAGAGAGAGAGAGAGAGAGAGAGAGAGAGAGAGAGAGATTTCTCTGTCTTTCTGTCTATCTGTCTATCTATCTATCTATCTATCTATCTATCTATATATCTAACCAACCACAAACATGACTTATAGAACACTTAAAGCATATGTTTGACATTCTGCATGCGCGTATACACACGAAACAGGTTTAGGCATAGGCACGTCTGCTTTAAACGTTGATTCAAGGGATCTGGTAACATCCTCACTCTTTACCTACCAGGTGGAGATGTTTGAAGCAGATCGAATTCAGGATCTTCTGACGATTACCCACCTAACCACTGCACCCACTAGATACACAACTGTACCGTTATCATTGAATGTGACGTTAATTTGACGTACATGACAGAGTTCCCATTCTGATGGCTCGTTCAAGTTTACACCATCACCTCTCATGAAGGGGTACAAATACCACACATTTCATGTCAGGACAACTATCACAGAAGGTTAAGTTTACATGTGTTATTTTCAGTATATGAACAAATGACAGTGCAACATATTTTGATTGCATTGTGCAGGTAAGTCCTTGAATGTTATATAGAACCAATACTGTTGTACGGATGCGAGGCGTGGACAGTCAACAAGCAAAGCCAGAGCAAGATTGAGGCAGCCGAGATGTGGTTTCTAAGAAGAATGTTGAGAGTTCCATGGACAGCAAAGAAAACAAACGAGACAGTCTTGATGGAGACAGACACAAGTAGATCACTCACAAGGAAGATTAGGAAAAGACAAGCAACATTTATAGGCCATTTTATGAGGAAGGGGGATTTCGAGCACCTGGTCACAACGGGAAAGCTGGAGGGAAAGAGAGCACCAGGTAGACCCAGGGAGAGAATGCTGGACGGACTTGCAGAGTGGCTGGGGATGAGGAGGGTGGAGGAGATTCTGAGGGAAACGAGAGATAGAGATGGTTGGAAGTCCATGGTCGTCAACGCCATTCGGCAGGGCATCTGATGATGATGATGATGTGCGGATAAACAGGATAAATGTCTAACAGTATTTTCATGCTCAGATGCCATCAACAAACATAGCAGAAACTCATTTGAGAATTAATACCATTTCTGTGGTATGTACTGTTCTCAACCTGCCGTGTATAAAACAACAGACGATAGAACAGAGACAGAGAGAGCGAGAGAGACAGAGAGAGAGAGGTGAGAGAGAGCTAGAGACACAGAGAGACAGAGAAAGAGAGATAGAGAGAGTGAGACAGAGCTAGAGACAGACAGACAGAGACAGAGAGACAGACAGACAGAGACAGAGAGACAGACAGAGACAGAGAGACAGACAGACAGAGAGAGACAGACAGACAGACAAAGAGAGAGGTACACAGAGACAAGGGGAGAGAGAAATGGAGAGAGACAGAGACAGAGACAGACAGACAGGCAGGCGCAGAGAGAGAGAGAAAGAGAAAGAAAGAGACAGAGACAGAGAGACAGAGAAACAGAGAAACAGAGACACAGAGACAGAGACACAGAGACAGAGACAGAGCATAATTCAGAGCTAATCAAAAATATTTTTCTCAGCAGGGGCAGTAACTGACACGCTATAACCGCTGTCGTCTCAGTTAATGCCCTTAACACGCTTCCACAAGTACAAAATCAGTCAACGCATCGTTCGACTTCGCAGACGACGTAGGCAATAATGTATGACATAAAATCTGTAGATGCGAAATCGAAATCAATGTTATCACAGTCATCACGTTTCTTAGGGCTTTCAGACTAGTCTAATGACCTCAGTAGTTATTATTTACATGATAGTCATAAGTGCGAGTGCGAGCTAGTTTAGTATCCATTCCTTCCTCGTGATAAACATGTATTGAGTGGGATCAAGACCCTATCTGTCTGGAGTGTGTGTGTGTGGGTGTGTGTGTGTGTGTGTGAGAGAGAGAGAGAGAGAGAGGGCAGAGAGAGAGAGAGAGAGAGAGAGTGAGCTGCAAATATACACATATATGTGCGTGTGTCTGGGTGTGCGTGTGTGGGTGTGTTTGTGTGTGCGTGTGTGTGTGTGTGTTTGTGTGTGCTCGTGTGATGCGTGTGTATGTATGT
>JAPXFY010000017.1:49882456-49884956 GCA_030674185.1 Monoplex corrugatus
AAAGAGAGAGAGAGACACACACACAGAGGGGCAGTGAGGCAGGGAGACACAGAGAGAAAGAGAGAGTGTGTGATTTGATTTAATGTCTATTCATTAAAGAGAGAGTTGTGTGTGTGTACGTGTGTGTGTGTGTGTGTGTGTGTGTGTGTGTGTGTGTGTGTGTGTGTGTGTGTGTGTGTGTGTGTGTGTGTGTGTGTGTGTGTGTGCTTGTGGGGAGAGAGAGAGAGAGGGAAAGAAAGACAGACAGACTGAGACCGAGAGAAACATAGAGAGAGACAGAAAGAGTGTGTGTGTATGTGAGAGACACGGGAGACACACAGAGAGACAGAGAGAGGCAGAGACAGACAGACAGCGAGAGGCAGACAGAGAGAGAGAACAGAGAGAAACAGAGAGAGAGAAAGACACAGAAAGTCAGACAGACAGACAGAGAGACAGGCAGACAGGCAAACAGGCAAACAGACAGACATAGAGACAGAGATCAGAGACAGAGATTCGTAGATCAGTGTCAAACATTCTTCATGTATTTCAAGTTCTCTATGTCAATGTGTCCATTCCATATTTAAATGCAAACATCAAGGTTGAACGCTATAACATCCATCATGGACTTGTTAGACTGACATCAAACTCTTTATGTCTATCTGCCTGTTTCTGTGTGTGTGAATGTAAACACCCAAGATCACAACACTCACATTCATCATGGCTTGTTGGATTGGCATCCAAGATCTTTACGTCTGTACATCTGTGTGTTTTGCATACACCTATATACGTCAGCTGGGTTTATAGCTTTCATTTCGTCTCTTGGTTTCCATTGGCATTAATACATATGTATGTCTCTATGAATATATGTTTCCAAGATGGGTCAGTGCCATAGCTGTTATTTCGTTTGTGTATGCGTTCCAGGATTTTCTTGGTGTGTGTGTGTGTGCGTGTGTGTGTGTGGTGTGTGTGTGTGTGTGTGTGTGTGTGTGTGTGTGTGTGTGTGAGTGTGTGTGTGTGTATGTATGTGTGTGTGTGTTTGTGTGAATGAGAGAGAGTGTGTGTTGTGTTAGTGTATGTGTGTGTGTGTCTGTGTGTGTGTGTGTGTGTGTGTGTGTGTGTGTGTGTGTCTGTGTGTCTGTCTGTGTAAGTGTGTGTGAGTGTGTTTGTGTGAATGAGAGAGAGACACAGAGAGAGTGTGTGTGTAAGTGTGTGTGTATCTGTGTGTGTGTTTGTGTGTGTGTGTGTGTGTGTGTGTGTGTGTGTGTGTGTGTGTGTGTGTGTGTGTGTGTGTGTGTGCTTGTGTGTGTTTGGTATGTGTGAGTGTGTTGTGTGAATGAGAGAGTGTGTGTGTGTGCAGTGTGTGAGTGAGTGAGTGAGTGTGTGTGTGTGTGTGTGTGTGTGTGTGTGTGTGTGTGTGTGTGTGTGTGTGTGTTTGTCTGTGTGTGTGTCTGTCTGTCTGTGTTTCTGTCTGTCTGTGTCTGTGTGTCTATCTCTGTGTGCGTGTATGTGTGTGTGCATGCCTGCGTGCGTATGCGCGTACGTGGTGCGTGTGTGTGAAAACGTACGCACATCGCTGTGTGTGTGTCCGAACCAAACGTGTCAGAAAGATTGTCTTAGCCATTTGGAAATAAACATTTCTCACAATTGCAAGTAAAGTCTGGACTCAGAGACGCCAAAGAATAAACAACGTTCAATCAGTAAATCTTTTCTTTCTTTCTTTGTTTATTGCCTTCTTCATTTGTCAATATGTTTGTTTGTTTGTTTTCCTCTTTCTCTGCCTTGTGTGCGTAACAAAAACTGAGACAGCATTCATCACGTGTTTTGGACGAATGTCAAAGCTATACTGATTCTCTCTCGATAGATAGATAGATAGATAGATAGATAGATAGATAGATAGATAGATAGATAGATAGATAGATAGATAGATAGATAGATAGATAGATAGATAGATAGATAGATAGATAGATAGACAGCATTGTTGGCAAAGTCTATGCTCGGGTCCTCCTAATCCGCCTGCAGAAACTGGCTGAACGCGTCTACCCGGAATCACAGTGTGGTTTTCGAGCAGAGAGATCCACGGTAGACATGGTCTTCTCCCTTCGCCAAATCCAGGAGAAGTGCAGAGAGCAGCGGATGCCCCTGTATGTGGCATTCATTGACCTCACCAAGGCCTTTGACCTAGTCAGCAGAGATGGCCTTTTCAGGGCTCTCCGAAAAATCGGCTGCCCCCCCAAACTGCACAGCTTAATTGAGTCCTTCCACTCAAATATGAAAGGAATGGTGCAGTTCAACGGAAACCTCTCCAAGCCCTTCGACGTACGCAGCGGTGTGAAACAAGGCTGCGTCCTGGCCCCAACCCTCTTTGGAGTCTTCTTCGCTCTCCTCCTGAGGCATGCGTTCAGCACAGCGCAAGAAGGGATCCACCTGCAGACCAGATCAGATGGCAGGCTCTTCAACCTCGCCCGCCTCAGAGCAAGGACAAAGGTCCGTGAAGCCCTTATCAGAGACATGCTATTTGCCG
>JAPXFY010000017.1:49892456-49897456 GCA_030674185.1 Monoplex corrugatus
GTGTCTGTGTGTGTGTGTGGTGGGGGGTTGTTGTGTGTGTTTTGTGTGGTGGGGGGTGTTGTGTGTGTGTGTGTGGGTGGGGGTGTCTGTGTGTGTGTGTGTGTTGTGTGTGGTGGGGTGGTGTCTGTGTTGTGTGGTTTTGTGTGTGTGGTGGGTGGTGTGTTTGTGTGTGTGTGTGTGTGTGGTGGGGTGTCTGTGTGTGTGTGTGTTGTGTGTGTGGTGGGGGTGTCTGTGTGTGTGTGTGTGGGGTGGGGGGTGTTGTGTGTGTGTGTGGTTGGGGTGTCTGTGTGTGTGTGTGGGTGGGGGTGTCTGTGTGTGTGTGTGGTGTGGTGGGTGTCTGTGTGTTGTGTGTGTGGGGTGGTGTCTGTGTGTGTTGTGTGGGTGGGGGGTGTCTGTGTTGTGTGGTGGGTCTGTGTTGTGTGTGTGTGTTCGTTTGTGTGTTGTGTGTGTGAGTGTGGGGGTGTCTGTGTGTGTGTGTTGTGTCTGTGTCTGTGTTTGTGAAGGTTTAGGGATCTGCATGGTGTCATCAATGCATTTACAAACCTTGATATCACTGAGATGTGTTTTTCAAGAGATATGCTTAAAACTCGGACAATTCCATATGTGCGACGCCTAAATCTGAGAGTTATTATCAGGTAGGTCTGGGCAAAACACTATCTTCTCGCAAGATCTTGAAATGGAGAGGAAAGTGAGGAATAGAACGGAACCTGGGAAACATTAAGATGACACAATCAGAACGATTGGAACTTAACCCCTTGACTCCTGCACCCTATCTACAAAGTGCAAAACTTCAACCCTTTGACTCCCTCACTCTATCCACCAGCTTCCTGCAGAAAGAGTGACGGAGTCAAAGTGTTAAGATTTTGCTTTGGTAGCATGGTTGGTAATGAAGGAAGCTGGTGGACGGGGTGCGGGAATCAAAGGGTTAATTTTGGGGGGGAAAAACAGGCCAGAGTCAGAGTCAGCCAGTCTTCAGTTTTGAAATATCTGTGGCTGGGCTATAATTGTACAGGATTAACTGAGCCATGCTATGTATTTGAGTCTAAACTGTGTGATAAGGTAAAGGATAAAAAAAAGAGACCTAGATAGACCCAGCGAGAAAATGTTGTCGGATTTGCAGAATGGTTGAAAACAGAGGAGTGCAGCGACAAAAGATAAATTCATATGGATGGCCATGTTCGACAACACCAAAAGAAATGGAAGATAAAAAGAAAGAAATAAACAAAAACGTGTTTAACATTTTGACATAAAAAAAAGAAGGAAAAACTTTCAGAATAACAGAAAATCTCTTCGTTCAGACTATTTCTCAAAGGGCAAAAGATCGGAAAGCATTAGATTTGCATCTGAATCAAAGGAATTTTGAATAATCGAGTATCAGAAGAAGAGCGAAAAATACAGGAAAGAGAACCAACAGGCATGGAGCAATTCAGAGACATAAACAGGAGAAGTATCAGAGTCAACATTAACGCACATGCCAATAGCCGTGGTGATACGTTTTAATCTTTGACCCTGACAAGATATTTGGTGGTCTGCTGACAGCCCTGTGAGGGTCCTTAGCTGTCGGCTGGGATTTAGCAATATAAGTAAAATGAAATGAATCTAGAAGGCAGTTAGCTAATTGGGGTTGAAAGCAACACCAACGACATCTGATCTCAATAAAACAATGAAATGAAATCTAGAAAGACAGTTAGCTAATTGGAGTTAAAAAACAACAAAAGGATCTGATTTAAATAAAATGAAATGAAATTTAGAAGGCAGTTAGCTAATTGAGGTGAAAGCAACACCAAAGACAACTGATCTCAGCAAATGAAATGCAATCTAGAAAGCAGTTAGCTAATTGAAGAATCTGATCTCAGTAAAAAAAATGAAATGAAATCTACAAAGGCAATTAGCTAATCGGAGTTAAAAGCAACACCAAAGACAACTGGTGTCATGGCGGTCATTGGAACACCACATCCTAAACAGACATGTAAAACAAGGAACCACACCGGCAAAACTCCCAGCCACGTATCGACATTACAGACTGTGTCTTCAATGAACTCTCTGCAACTGGGGGAAGAAAATGGAAAGAAAATCAAAGGACTCTCACTATGCCAGGAATCGACGAAAGCCAAACTATGGGAAGGGAAGCGAGTACATGTTATGCTAGTCATAAGCATCTTGGCGATCGTCTGAAAAGCATTCACACGTATTCCTTAGAAACCTCCCACCCTCTCTATAACTTTTATGTATTTTTCCTTCTTCCTCCAGCCATCCCTTGATCACTTATTTAGAGAGCACTCCCTCCACTACTCTCTCTCTCTCTCTCTCTCTCTCTCTCTCTCTCCTCCTCCTCCTCCTCCTCCTCCTCCTCTCTCTCCCCTCTCTCTTCTCTCTCTCTCTCTCTCTCTCTCTCTCTCTCTCTCTCTTATTGTCGTTCTGTCATTCTGTTATCCTCTCTCTCTCTCTCTTTCTTTCTTTCTCTCTCTGTGTCTCTGTTTCTGTCTCTGTCTCTGTCTGTCTGTCTCTCTCTCTCTCTCTCTCTCTCTTGCGCTCTCTCTCTGTCTCTCTCTCTCTTCCCCCCTCTCTCTCTTACTCTCTCTCTCTTTCCCTCTCCCCCTCTCTCCAGCTGCTCTGTCGATAATCAATAAAGGTCCAGAGAGAGAGAGAGGGTGATCAAAAAGGTCTTGGCTTTCGTCTGGAGACCATCTTTCCATCATACCACATTCTCCTTTTTTTCTTACGCCCCCACCCCCCACCCTTCCCTGGTCCCCTGTACAACTATTTAACCCTTTCTCCCCCCCATCGTATCCACCAATATTACCAGTCATGATAGCAAAGCCTAAACCCTTTGACTCCCACATTCTATCCACCATCTTACTGCATTATCATTCGTAACGTGAAAAAAAAAACCCACTTTCATCCCTAACCTATCCACCAGCTCCCTGCAATTTCAGTCACGACAGCAAAGGCAAAACTAAATTTAACCCTTTCATACCTCATCCTATCCACTAGCTTACTGTACTATCAATCACGACAGCAAAAAGGCAAAACTTAACCCTTTCACTTCTAACCCTATCCACTACCTTCTGCCTTATCAATTACAACCGCAAAGAGAACACTTAACCTTTCACTCCTCACCCTATCCACCAGCATTCTGCATTATCAAACACGACAGCAAAGCCAAAACGTAACCCTTTTACCCTACCCTGTACATTAACCTCCTGCATTGTCAGTCACGACAACAAAGTTCAAATTTAACCCTTTCACCCCTCACTATGTCCACTGCTTTCTGCATATTAATCACGATAGCAAAGGCAAAATTTAACCCTTTTAACCCCCCACACCAAGTCTACTAGTTTCGTACATCATCAATCACGATAGCACAGCCAAATTTAACCCTTTGACACCTCACTCTATCTATAAGCTTTCTGTATTATCGGTCACAACAGGAAAAACAAAACTAAAAAAAAAACCCCTCCAATCCTCACTCTATCCACTGGGTTTTTGTTTGTTTGCTTGTTTGTTTGTTTGTTTGTTTTTTTCTGCAGTATCAGTTACGACAGCAAAGGAAAAACTTAACCCTTTCACCCTCACCTATCCACAAACTTTCTGCATTATCAATCACGACAGCACAGCCAAAACTTAACCCTTTTACCCCTCACCCTATCCACCAGCTTCCTGCATTATCAGACACGACAGCACGGTCAAACGTAACCCTTTCTCCTATCGCCCAATCCACCTGATTTCTGCGTTATCAATCACGACAGCAAAGGCAACACTTAACCCCTTCGTCCCTTACCCTATCTACCAGTGTCCTGGATTATCAGTCACAACAGCAAAGGCAAAACTTAACCCTTTGACACCTCACCCTATCCGTTAGTTTTTTGCATTATCGATCAAGACAGCAAAGGCAAAAATTAACCCTTTCACCCGTCATCCTATACATTAACCCTTTTACTCCCGCGCCCTATCTACCAATTGCAAAAACTTAAACCTTTGATTCCCTCACCCTATCCACCAGCTTACTACAGTAGTAGTAATATCATTATTATCAACATTATTATTAATGTTATCATAAATATATTATTATTATTATTATTATATTAATTCATTATTATTATTATTATTATTATAATTATTATTATTATTATTATTGTTGTTGTTAGTGTTAATGTTATCATTATCATCATCATCATCATCATCATCATCTGTATCATTATCATTATTATTATTATTATTACTATTATCATTATCATTACAAAATATGTATCACGATTATTGTCATTCAGTTATTCTGGTTTATATCTATCTATCTATCTCTATCTATCTATCTATTATTTTATATATATATATATATATATATATATATATATATATATATATCGCTTTCTCTCTCAATAGAACGTGCATTATGTTACCACAAGATCTCATCGATAGAGAGAAAATTGCCACTGGAATTACGGTTTCAGTCTGACAGGTTCCTCCTCGCCTGTCCTGGGTATTAGCACACTTATCTTCACATTGACAGTCGCGGTAGTCAGATTGGGTAAACACGAAACTCCAGTCAGAAGATCCTGAGTTCAAGCCACCCAAACATCACTGCTTTATGGTTAAATAAAGGAGATTTTTTTTCTCAAAACTCTCAGGTCAAAACTTGTGTTGATGAGACTTTGTAACAGCAACTTATCGATGTTGTGAGAATGGATCACAGGTAGTCTTAGAACACATTAGTACGGTTGGCAACTGCCAAAGAATGGCCGATAAAGGATGACTTTTGGACATTGTTTGAGAAGTGTAGAATACCAGGGAACAATCATTTCACCAGACGGCAGATGCACATTAGAAACAGCCAGCTGAATCAGCCAAACCAAAACAGTATTCAAGAAGATGAAAAGCATTGTTACCAACAAATGTCTATCAATTAACATCAGGAAGAGAGTTCTTGAATTTTGTGTAGAACCGATAATGTTATACGGTTGTGAGGCGTGGACAGTCAACAAGCAAAGTCAGAACAAAAT
>JAPXFY010000017.1:49902456-49904956 GCA_030674185.1 Monoplex corrugatus
CTATCTCTCTCTCTTCTCTGTCTCTGTCTTTCTGTGTCTGTCTCTCTCTGTCTCTCTCTGTCTCACTCTCTCTCTCTCTTTCTCTCTCTCTAATAATTATAATAATTACAATATTTATATAGCGCAAAATCTTGATAAAATCAAATCTAAGCGCTGAAGCAGACACACACGCACGCACGCACGCACGCACGCACGCACGCACGCACGCACACGCACGCACACACACACACACATACACACACACACACACACACACACACACACACACACATGGCTATAAATGGGGAGAAAGAATAAAAGCAATAAAAGCAAGAATAAAAGCAATGGAAAATTATAGAGAGCATAGCATATACAATTAGGCCTATATATTATGACCATGTGATTCCCCTCCGAGCGGAGACAGGCTGCAGAGGGGGGGGGGGGTTGAGTGAGGTTAGGATTTTATGCGGAGGAGAAAAGGTGAGTTTTGAGAGCGGACTTGAAGGAGACAAAAGTAGGTTGCTGACGGACTGAGAGAGGAAGTTTGTTCCAGGAGAGTGGACCAGAAACAGAGAAGGCTCGTGGACCATAGGTATTGAGCTTAGTGCGTGGAAAGCGAAAAGTCAGAGGATCGGAGGCAGAGCGGAGGGTTCGTGAGGGAAGATAGATCTCAAGTAGGCTTGACAGGTAATCGGGGCTGCGTTATTGAGGCTTTTGTAGCACATGGTGTCTAGTTTGTACTGTATGCGCGCTCTCTCTCTCTCTCTCTCTCTCTCTCTCTCTCTCTCTCTCTCTCTCTCTCTCTCTCTCTCTCTCTCTCTCCCCGGCGTCGTTGTCTTGTCTTAGGGAAAATAAAGGTAAATCAGTCAGTCAACGAATCAATCGTTGTTATGTTTACATATAAACGTGGATTTCGGATCAGTCAGTCAATGAGTTAATCTATCGTTCGATGTTTACCCATAAAAGTCAATTCGTCCACACAATGTCGCCGGCGGGCCCCAGTAACTCAGTTGGTTGAGCGCCGGATTCACATGCTAATGGTTGTGGGTTCGAATCCCGGGGTAGCGCTATGTTAAAACTGGCTTCTCGCTGTCCCATGTTAACATCACTGTTGTTCTGGTGGTGTCAGTATAGGATAAAATAAGCCCCCCCCCCCCCCCCCACGCACACACACACATTTCCTCACTTTCCTGGGATGGTTATCTCCGTTGTCCACATCACCTAAGGTGGGTGCAGACGTAAAAGCTGAACCAAACAAACCAACCAACCAAACAACCAACCAAACAACCAAACAAACAAAAACAACGTTGCCAGGCTGAAGTCCTATGTTGCTGAAAGATCTTTTACGTGCTCTAACTGCATGCTGCACACGAGAGCTTGGTTAACGTCCCATCCAAAAGATAACTACAAAAGATCACCAATCAAGGTCTACTACAGGGAGAGACAGAGAGAGAGAGAGAGACAGAGACAGACAGACAGACAGACAGACGGAGAGACAGAGAGACAGAGACACAGAGAGACAGAGAGACAGAGAGACAGAGACAGAGAGACAGGCAGTGAGACAGAGAGACAGACAGAGACAGAGGCAAACAGAGACAGAGACAGAGAGACAGTGTATGCCTCCCATCCAAAAGACAAGCACCTAGATTACCAAACAAGGCCTACAACAGGAGGAGGGGGAGGGGGGTTAGAGAAAAAGGAATATGTCTGATCAGGATTTGAACTTGAGTTTTTTTTTGCTCCCTAAGCGGAGTGCTTTATCCATTTGTCCACATACCCGACACTATTCTCTATTATCGATCATTTTCGGTACGACTTAACCACAGTAACCATTTTTCACATGACATCGACTTTTTGACGGTCTTTTCTTCAGTTTAATTGAAGCTTAACAAGGACACAACGATTTAGTGCCGACAAATGATTGATTAGGTTGCTAGAAAATGCTTTTTTATCGCCAGTGTAGTAAAGCTAGGTGATCTGATTTACTTGGTGATTATTCGGATGGAAAGGTCATTTGGGATTTGAGGGGAAACGGGGTAGGGGAATTGTTGTTAGAAGACGATGATGATGAAAGACAACAAAACTGAAAATAACGAGGAGATGAAGAAAGCAGAGGTGTAGGAGAAAGAGAAGAGAAAGAAAATTAAGAAAATTTAAAAAAAGACGAAGAAACAAACAAAACAAACACAAAAAACAGATAAACAAAAAAAAGAGACAGAGAGAGAAAACAAAAGATGAATGAAGAATGAATGATTGATTGATTGATTGATTGATTGATTGATTGGTTGGTTGTTGTTGGTTGGATTGGTGGTGTTTGATTGATTGATTGATGATTGATGATTGATTGATTGAGATTGATTGATTGTAATTGATCGATGGATCGTTGATGATTGTTCTATGTTCTTTATTCAGTGAATCTTGAATATTTGAACACATAAGACGCAGGATGATATTTTTTCTCGAATCAGTCCATAAGCAGGAAACATTTTTTAAACAAACTGGGAAGAGGAAGAAGAAGAAG
>JAPXFY010000017.1:49912456-49917456 GCA_030674185.1 Monoplex corrugatus
GCGTGTGTGTGTGTGCGTGTTGTGCGTGTGTTGTGGTTCTATATGTTTCTTTCTGTCTGTAACATAAATTGAGTGAACAAGATTGAATCAAATCTACATACGTGGATCTACACCAAATTTTGTTGAAAGCTGCTGCTGGCTGTAAATTACAACACCATAACCTTGGACGATACAGCCGCAACGACGTGATCACACAATCCAAAGAAAATGTGCTAAAATCAACAATTTTGTTTTAAAACGCGTGTGAACAGTTCCTTCTCAAGTACACCTGTCAGTATTTGAGATTCTTCTCACGATATTGGCCATCAGCCATTAAACTCACTGCACGTCAGTAGTTATATCAACCACAGGTTTTTTTAAAGGTCACAGCGACCTTATGAAGTACACAATTTGGAATTTTCAAAAATACGTTTTTTGTGTTAAAAGGGAGAGACTGCTGGAATGGATCGACCATTTTGCTTTTACATCAACCAAATGATTTTAAGAAAAAAAACACACAGCTTTTTGAAGGTCACACTGACCTTACAAAGTACAAAATTTGGGATTTTCTAAAAATGATTTTGGAAAAATGGGGACTGCTACAATTGCTGGACCATCTTGTTTTGATATCAACGAAAGAATCTTTAAAGTTTGGATGACGAGAAAAACAAACTCTAGATTTTCAAATTACTTTTCTGTAAAATGGAAGATTATTAACATTGCTTGTCCATCTTGGGTTATTTCTTTTCTTGTATACAAAGGGAGAGAGTCAATAGCGACTGCTTTCAACACTATTCTTATCGATAATCACTATCAACCAGGCAGCAGACTTCAATGAGAAAGGGAGAGAAATTGAAGGGCGAGCACTCTGCAAAGGAAATCATGTTCGTGCAAGGTTGGTCGATTTCGTCCTCAACTTCTCGTCTGAGAACCACGCCCCTTCCTTACCACATCACCACTACACGACCATCACTCACTACCATCACCACCATTACCACTACACGACCATCACCACTATCACCACCATCACCACATCACCACTACACATACCAATCACCATTACACTACCATCACCACTATCACCCCACTACCACTATCCACTACCATCACCATTATCACCACCATCACCACTACACTACCATCACCATTATCACCACCATCCACCACCATCCATACAACCACTCACCCACATCACACCATCACCACTACACTATCATCCACACACCATCGCCACCATCACACATCACCACCATCACCACCACCACACACCATACCACATCACACTACCATCACCACCACCACCACCATCACCACCACACCACCATCCCACCATCACCACATCACCACCACACCACCATCACCACCACACCACCATCACCACCATCACCACCATACCACCACACCACCATCACCAACCATCACCACCATCACCACCATCGCCACCACACCACATCACCACATCACACCATCACCACCACACCATACCATTACATACATCACCACCATCACCATCACCACACCACGACACCACCATCACACCACACCACCATCACCATCCACCATCACACCATCACCACCACACCACCATCACCACCACACCACCATCACCACCATCATCCCCATCACCACCACACCACCACACCACCATCACCACCATCGCCACCACACCATCACACACCACCACACCACACACCACACCACAATCACCACCATCGCCACCACACCACAATCACCACCATATCACCACACATCACCATCACCACACACACCATCACCACAATCACCACCATCACCACCACACCACCAATCACTACAATCACCACCATCATCACCACAGCATCCACACACCACCATCACCACTCTCACCACTATCACCAATACACTACCATCACCTCTAGGGTCTGTCTAGCTTTACTGATACACCCATGGACTCCAGATATGGTGTCTCGAGTTCAATCCAGTTCTGCAACGTGTCTTTTCCATGTCCATCTTAACCCTTTGAGTCCCGCACTCCGTCCATCAGCATCCAGCATTGTCTGACTCCAGCTCCCTATCCACCAGCTTCCTGAATTGCCAACCATGCTAGCAAAGCAAAACCTTAACCCTTTAACTCCCTTACCATATCCGCCATTTTTCTGCATTGCCAACCTGCTAGCAAAGCAAAAACTTAACCCTTGGACTCCCTCAACCTATCCACCAGCTTCCTGCATTGTCAGCCGCGCTAGCAAAGCAAAAACTGAACTTGTTGCTTCCCTCACTCTATCCACAAGCTTAAGGTTTTGTGCGTCGCTGGATAATGTGCGGGAGTCAGTGAGTTAATGTTCCAATCATTCTGTCAGTGCCAGTGTTTCGTAAGTCTTGTTCCCTTCCGAGTTACAACATCCTGCTGACGCATACAGTTTTGTGGAAGCTTGGAAAAGCTATCAGATAACTGCTGTCAGATTTGGCGCATATGGAACAGTCCGAGTGTGATGCATAGCTATTAAACAAACTCCAGCGTCCAAACTCCAAAGTTTGTTTCCAAAGTATATAGGGGGCGGAATTGAGAGGGTGGGGTAGAAAATAAACCAAGAAGGATGGAAAAAGGGGGAGAGCTTTAAAGACTCCACTAGCATATGATACACGGTCAAGCACTTCCATTACTTGCCATCATTCTGCGGCCAAGTTCAAGTTCATATTGCTCATAACCCAGATGACTACTAGAGCCATATCAGAGCAAGCACCACGCCAAAAACGACAACCAGGTTAAGATAAAAGACTACAGTCAAAAACCATGCTCACTGTTCGAATCATCATCAAGTCCCTTGCCACATGGCGTTGGCGATCATGGCTTTCCATCTGTTTCTATCCCTTGTTGCCTGAAGCACCTCTTCCACCCTCTTTGTCTTCAGCCACTCTGCAAGTCCGTCCAATATCTTCTTCCTGGGTCTACCTGGTGCTCTCTTTCCCTCTACCTTTCCTGTTGTGACCAGTGTTCCAATTACCCTTTCCTCATAAAATGGCCTGCAAATGTTGCCTGTCTTTTCCTAATCTTCCTTAGGATGATCTTGTGTCTGCCTCTATCGAGACTGTCTCGTTTGTTTTCTTTGCTGTCCATGGAACTCTCAACATTCTTCTTAGAAACCACATCTCGGCTGCCTCAATCTTGTTCTGGCTTTGCTTGTTGACTGTCCACGCCTCACAACCGTATAACATAATCGGTTTTATATGACACTGAAGAACTCTTTTCCTGATGTTAATTGATAGGCATTTGTTGGTAACAATGCTTTTTCATCTTCTTGAATGCTGTTTTGACTTGTCCGATTCTGCTGGCTATTTATGATGTGCATCTGACGTCTGGTGAAATGATCCTTCCCAGACATTTAAACTCATCAACCTGTCTCAAGGTTGTGCCGTTTGCTGTTATTTTGCATGACGGGATTTCATGGGGTTTTTTCATGCGCACTGTTAACAAGTCTAAATAGTGTGGCCAATTCATAGTAGTATCAAACTGAATATGCTTTAATGTGTCAGTCAGCTCTTTTCTTTCCTTATTCTTCTTGTGTTATGTGATACATCGTCTCTTCAATATGAACTTGGATCACTTTCTAAGGCATGAATTATGTGGGTCTATTGCAGAGTTGATCTTGGTGCGACCACACAATACGTTGTGTTCTCTGTAATATACATGTAATTTGAAAGCATAACGTTAGGGAAAGCAGCAATCAAAGCTGATTTAATTACACAAAAAATGTATGAAATAATAAACGAATTAGATGATCATGCAAAAGTGGCCATCTTGTGTGTGTGTGTGTGTGTGTGTGTGTGTGTGTGTGTGTGTGTGTAAGTGTGTGTGTTTGTGTGTGTGAGAGAGAGAGAGAGTGTGTGTGTGTGTGTGTGTGGTGCGCGCGCTAGCTTGCGCGTGTGTCTGTATGTATGTGTGCGTGTGTGTATGTGAGTGTGTGTGTGTTTGTGTGTGTGAATGTTTGTGTGTGTTTGTGTAAGAGAGAGAGAGAGAGTGTGTGTGTATGTGGTGTGTGTGTGTGTGTGTTGTGTGTGTGTGTGTGTGTGTGTGAATGAGTGAATAAGTGAATGTGTGTGCGCGCGCGCGCGCGCGTGTGTGTGTGTGGTGTGTGTGTGAAAAAGAGAGACAGACAGACAGACAGACAGACAGACAGAGAGATACAGAGACAGAGACAGAGACAGAGAAAGAGACAGTGTATGTGTACATTTTTTCATGGCATGACTTATTACATATATGTTGTTGTTGTTTTTTGCTGACCTTTGTCAAGCGTATACTGGATAAGATTGAAAAAAAAGTCCACAGGCTAGGTAGGAGCTCAGGACCTGGTCAGCTCATGGGTTTATGTGCAGGCTTTAGGTAAGGCTTGCACCATGATCATTCTTTTGTCTTCTCCATCACATGACACCTGTGACGTTAGTGCATATGGAATTCATTCCGAGCGCGGAGAGATTGAGAAAAGAAGCTTAAACTATAGTATATATAGGTCTTGTTTAATTAAATCCTAATATTGTTTTGGCTCTGTGTGTTTTTCTTGTTGTTTATATTTATGTGTGTGTGTGTGTGTGTGTGTGTGTGTGTGTGTGTGTGTGTGTGTGTGTGTGTGTGTGTGTGTGTGTGTGTGTGTGTGTGTGTATCTGAAAAAATCGGAAAAAAAATTTTTTTGTTCTGATTCAATCAAACATACAAAATCTCGATTCCTTGCAAATTTAGCCATACGTAAGTTACACTCCATTTGAAAACATCCAAAGATGCTGTATTTCGACTATCTCTGTATTTGATCTGAGTGTCCAAGAAAATAAACTTTTAAACAAAATTTGACTTTTTATTGTATATTTTAGCTGTACAATAAATCAAACACCAACGACCAGCGTGGTAACAGAAATGTTATCAATATATACATAAAGTCTTTGTGTTAGGCCGTTTGATTGATTTTTTTTTTTTGAATTGTATTGATTGATTGATTGATTGATTTGATTGATTTGATTGAATTGATTGTGATTGATTGATTGATTGATTG
>JAPXFY010000017.1:49922456-49924956 GCA_030674185.1 Monoplex corrugatus
TGCGTGCGTGCGTGCTTGCGTGTGTGTCTGCTTCAGCGCTTAGATTTGATTTTATCAAGATTTTGCTCTATATAAATATTGTAATTATTATTAATTAATTAATTAATTGTAATTATTACTTCACGTAAAAGCAGAATTTGTGTATAACTCATACTTCACGTAAAGGCAGAATTTGTGTATAACTCATACTTCACGTAAAGGCAGAATTTCTGTATAACTCATACTTAACGCGAAGGCAGAATTTGTGTATAACTTATATTTAACACGAAGGCAGAATTTGTGTATAACTCATACTTAACACGAAGACAGAATTTGTGTATAACTCATACTTAACACGAAGACAGAATTTGTGTATAACTCATACTTAACGCGAAGACAGAATTTCTGTATAACTCATACTTAACGCGAAGACAGAATTTGTGTATAACTCATACTTAACGCGAAGACAGAATTTGTGTATAACTCATACTTAACACGAAGACAGAATTTGTGTATAACTCATACTTAACACGAAGACAGAATTTGTGTATAACTCATACTTAACACGAAGACAGAATTTGTGTATAACTCATACTTAACACGAAGACAGAATTTGTGTATAACTCATACTTAACACGAAGACAGAATTTGTGTATAACTCATACTTAACACGAAGACAGAATTTGTGTATAACTCATACTTAACGCGAAGACAGAATTTCTGTATAACTCATACTTAACGTAAAGGCAGAATTTCTGTATAACTCATACTTAACGTAAAGGCAGAATTTCTGTATAACTCATACTTCAGGCGAAGGCAGAATTTCTGTATAACTCATTCTTTAGGCAAAGGATTAAAAAAAATGTCAGACTTTTGGCTCTCGTGTTTTGCTCAATTCATCTTGACCAAGTTCCAAATGTTGCGTCTGTAGGTAACATTGTGAGGAAAAAAAGTATGCAGAAAACAATCAACATAGACACAATGTTACTTCAAGGATTTGAAGGTTAGGGGTGTGTAGAAGAGTGGCAGAATGATTCAGATGTTCGTCTGCCTATAACTAAACTCGAGCTTCCAGGGATTGCTTCCCGTTGAAGCATCGACTTTTTCTTCTCAGCTTGACCGAAAAATCGAACTGAACGTCTAGTCCTTGGCAAGGGGACAAAAACGAGTCGGATCCGTGCCCTTCTGCTCTGAGCACGTTAAAGAACCCTCGGCGGTTGAAAATTGTGCAGAGCAGGGTTTTCGCCCGGCCTGCCATGGTACAAAATATTGGTGAGATAGGTTGATTTTCTAGGTCCCCTCCTGTTTAACTCACTCGATATGATGGAACTCTATAGCGGTCGTGATTAAAGGCACGGTTGCGTACGACGGAACGCTATAGCGGTTTCGATATTTAAAATTTTTTCGACGCTCCCCTTAGATCCTGCACGCTTACCATAGCCACACTGGTCACTGCAAACATGTCAAGGGTCAAAGGGAAAGTTATTTCGTGAGATTCCGTAGCCATACACTCGTCGGTAAACGACTGACTTCGGCAACCTACACGAATGGCTAATATGCATTCGTGTCGAAAATGGCGTCGCAGGCGAGTACGAGTTTTCGAATAAAGTAAATCGCGACGGCTGCGTTTTACTGCTGCTGAAGTGATTGAAGTGCTTCAGACTGAAGGATTGGACATCGAGGAGTATGATGAAGTTAATGGTGAAAGTGTATCAAGTGATGGAAGCTGCCAGCAAGGAGGAACTGACAGTGACCCAGTTTCAGACGACAGTGAAGTGGAAGAGGGAGGTCGGCGTATACGTCACGAGAGGTGAGCGGTCAGCGGGTCAAGCACAGTGAGTCGCATGTCTGATGGAGGTTTCATTCACTTTCCTATGCATGACTGGCACGAAGATTTTAGTTTTTCTCCCACTTTGCCTCTGTTCTCTGGCCCTTGTGGCCTGAATGCCCCCGTTCAGTGCCACGCCCCCTTTGATTTCTTGAATCAGTTTGTGACAGAAGACTTTCTAAATTCCATTGTCATAACAGAAGGCATAAGAGAACTGAGTGGCAAGCAGAATGAGCACTTCTCCTGACCTTCTCACCTTTGACTGTGTGGTTCATGAAGCTGATCAGAGTGTGTGACTGTACAGTGATCCTGACCACAAAATTTGGGGTATTTTCAACATGGCACATGACGAAGAAATATTCAAGGAAGAACTTCAATATTTTGGCATGAACTAACCCAGCATATAAATATTCAGATCTGAAAGTTTTATTTTGATCCTTTATGTTTTGTATTTTTTGTGATTTTTTTCCTAACCCTTCAAAATGGGCCAACAGTAAGATAGGTTGGTTTTCTAGGTCACTCCTGTTTAAGGCCAATTAGCATTGAGATAGGTTGGTTTTCTAGGTCCCTCCTGTTTAAGGCCAATTAACAGTAAAATAGGTTGGTTTTCTAGGTCACTCCTGTTTAAGGCCAATTAGCAGTAAGATAGGTTGGTTTTCTAGGTCACTCCTGTGTAAGACCAATTAGCAGTGA
>JAPXFY010000017.1:49929956-49939956 GCA_030674185.1 Monoplex corrugatus
AAACCAAAAATATCATCATACTAAATCTTGGACTCTTAAAAGACAGATAAATCAACTCGTGCACAATTCAGCTTATAAGCTATAAAGCAAAGTCAGTGCTCTGAGAAATTTGGGGACAGCATGGAACAATGGACAATTCGAAAAACTCAGGAAACACAGCGCTTGTGAAGAAATTCTTCGAGTTGAAAGAAAAGAAAAGAAGAACTGGATGACAAAAGAAATTTTGGGCTTGATGGATGAACGAAGGAGGGTAAAGGGAACGGAGGAAGAGTAAGGAAATCAATGATAAGTGCAATAAAGCTGAAGAAACGTGGCAGAAACAAAGTGCAAAGAACCAAAAGACCGACACAAAACAGACCCTAAGTTCATGTAAGAAACATTGAAGAAATTGCTCGCGGGAAAAAAGACATGCACATCAACTGGTTGCTTAAAACCAACAGATAGTACAATTATTACGGAAAAGACAAAATTACAGATTTTAATGGAGACAGTGACTGAAAACCTTTTTGGCGAATGACAGAAATCAAAACCACATCACTGAAAAGAACTTTGAAGGACCACCAATAATGAAAGATGAACTTAGAGCAGCGATGAAATCGATGAAATAGGGAACGCCCCAGGACCAGACAATAATAAATTATTATAAAAATGACTGAGGCTCTAGATGAAATTGGTACTGAAAAAGTAAAGTACAGTCCTCCTAAATGAAATTTATAACACCGGAAAAATCCCTACATATACGTCAAAGTCAATTTTCACAGCATCTCCAAAAACAGCAGCGGCTATAGAATGCGAACCCCATCGTATAGTAAACATGATAATTCATATGAAAAAGATCTAGTAAAAGTATCACGATGAGAACAAGGACTAGAACAGAAACAGAAATATCAGAAGAACAATGTGGATTTATTGACAGAAAAGGAACTACTAATGCCACATATGTCCTAAGAACTCTCATAGAAAGATCAACTGAATTGAATAAGAATATATACGTATGTTTTGTTGATTATACCAAGGGCTTTGATCAGGTACGACACGAAGAATTAATCAACCAACTGAAAAAGCTCAATACTGATGGAAAAAATCTAAGACTGTTAAGGAATACGTATTGGAAACAAACAGGAGCAGTAACAATCGAAACTGTTATAAGCTCTTTTCAAAAGATCAAAAGAGGGGTAGGTCACGGATATGTTCTGCCACCAGATTTATTTTCCGTTTACAGCGAAACCATTAGGAGAAACCGAAAATAATGCCCTGGGATAAAGAATGGAGGAAAATGAGAAGCAATCTTCGTTATGCAGATGACACTGCTCTAACTGCAGAAAAGGGGAAAAAAAGACCTACAAAATGGAAAGCAGAAATAAACATATACACCTAACTAATAAGAAGACTAAACTCATGGCATCAGTAAAAAATAGGAAACCCCCTCCATGTAAAATAACAGCAAATGGCACAGCACAAGTTTAAATATCTGGATAGAATAGCATTCAAATAAATGAAAAGCCTTATTACCATCAAACGCCTATTAATTAACACGAGGAAGAGAATCCTTCAGTGTTATATAGAAGCAGTACTGTTGTATAGATGCAAAGCCTGAACAATCAATAAGCAAAAAGTCAAAACAACATTGAGTAAGCTGAAATGTGGTTTCTGTGAAGAATATTAAAAGTTCCATAGACAGTGAAGAAAACATATGACACAGACTTGAAAGAAGCAGTACAAAAAGAACATTAACAGAGAAGATTAGGAAAAGAGAATTAACATTCACAGGACATTTCAGCACCTAGCCACAACAGTAAAACTGAAAGGAAAAGAGAGAAAATATTAGACAGTTTTGCAGCGTTGATGGGGACAGAAAAGGTAGAATATATACTTGCTGTAAAAACAAATGGTAGGTTGGTGTGGAGGGAAGATGATGGCCAACGCTATGCAGCATGGCACATGAAGATGATGACAGCTGAAAATATCTACATCGTCTTTGACACATCGCCCACATAGAACTACTGTCAATAAAACAGCAGACATCAAGGGAAACAAGGAAGAAAATAATGTGGGCAGGGACACTGTGCCAGCAATCAATAACCACGAATGGAGCAAAGGGAATCAGGTTAGACCAGAGGCTGGTTAGTTACGTCCTGTACCTCTCCTCTAGGAACTACATGTACATTCCTTCTTCAGCCCTATCAACCCTTTGACTCCTTCAGCCTATCCGCTAGCATCCTGTTTTTTTTAACCATGACAGCAAAGCAAACATTTAACCCTTTGACTCGCTCATCCTATCCACCAGCTTCTGCAGGAAGCTGGTGGATAGGATGAGCGAGTCAAAGGGTTAAATTTTTGCTGGTGGTGGACAGGGTGCGGGAGTCAATGGGTATTATTAAACCACACTGTGTCCACAAGGGTGGCAAGCTGGAAGTGTGAGGGCGAAATGTCGGGGAATGAGGGATGGTTAAGGATAAGACGAAAATTGGAACAAGATATGGAGAATCAGACAGTGATATCTCCACCATTAACAGTCTGGATTTATATTGTCATGTACCTACAATCTGGATTTCTGTTTGTTTAAGAAATATTTAATATATATTCGATTATTCTATTTATCACTCATTTATTCACGTGTCTATTTATGGATGTGTCATTTATCTCTTTATTTTTTCTTTTCTATACCTTATATCAAAGTTGCCTTCACTCGTCGATTGCCGGATCTCTTTCCTTGTTCTCTGCTTAATCTCTACATCGAATTTTTTTTTTCATATCTCGTTTACCGATATCATGGCAAAGTTTCTTTCAGAATACAAGCAGAAAATTAATGATTACTGACTCACAGAATGAATCTGATTCTCAGTAATCCACTACGAATTATATTCGTATTGAAAATTACCAACAACAGCTGGAGAAAAAGTACTGTGGGATAAAAATGAGTGGCCGGGGGTGGGGGTGGGGGGTGGGAGGGGCAGTCTGCCATCAGTCAACACAAACGAATCAAGCAGAGAAGTACGGTTCGTGCAGGGTTATTCAATTACCTGTTGTAATCTCTCTCAAGTCATTCCATGATATTTAACCCTTCGACTCCCTCACCCTACCCACTACCATCCTGCTTCAACCATGCTAGCTAAGCAAAAACTTTAACCCCTAGGGTGAGGCAATCAAGGGGTTAAGTTTTTGCAGTTGGTGGACGTACAGGGTGCAGGAGTCAATGGTTTAAACTAAACCACCTGATCATGGTATTACGACTTCCATGACTGCTCATGAACATATGGGCATTCCATTTGGTCCCTTTTTATCCACTCGACGAGGCGGCAGGGAAGTTTTTAGTCCTCTTTTTATTATCGTTGTTTGGTGTTTGTGGTCTGTTTGTGACCGTGCGTTCGCGCTTGACAAAGGCCAGTTGGCCGAAAATTTGCGCTTGTTTTGTTTTGTTTTGTTGAATACGCGCTTGCTTTGGTTTTCATGTTCTGGTTCCTGTTTGCTTGGGCGCGGGCAGTCGCACATGTTTTGGATTCCATGTTGGTTTCCTATTGGACAGGTTCTTATGTAGCCCTTAACTTGAACAATACATCAACTTTCTTCAACGTTTATATTTACGATTCATTATTTCCTTAGAATACAGTCAACTACTGAGCTTCACCCGTTCGCAAAACATTAAGTCATCTTTCTTAACTCACGACAGACAACTTTTGAGATAGCTCGCGTACATCACTCATTCATCATCATCATCAGGTGCCCTGCCGCATGGCGTTGGTGACCACGGACTTCCAACCATCTCTATCTCTCGTTGCCCCCAGTATCTCCCTCACCCTCCTCATCCCCAGCCACTCCGCAAGTCCGTCCAGCATTCTCTCCCTGGGTCTACCTGGTGCTCTCCTTCCCTCCAGCTTTCCGGTTGTGACCAGGTGCTCCAAATCACTCATTACTGACTCCCAAATATGTAAGTAATAGTGATTTCTCAAGTCCAAAACACATCTGTATCTGTTACTTCTCAATTCAGACCATGTTTACTGAATTACTTACCTTTGCGAGTGTTCAACATAGGTTTGAACTGTGACTGGTAGTCTGTCTTTTGAGTTTTGTACAAAAATGCCGAAAACACCACAGGCGTACGGTGGAAAAAAAATATAGGCAGCTTCATGTAGGGTTACCGCATCCTCAATAAGTAAAAAGTATTTCACGTATTGATTGGTTGATTGACTGATTGATTGACTGACTGATTTGACTGACTGATGATTGATTGATTCATTCATTCATTCATTATTCATTCATTCATTCATTCACTATTCATGATCGATCGATCGATTGATTGATTGATTGATTGACTGATTGATCGATCGATCTGTTAATTGGTTGATTGATTGATGGATGGATGGATGGATGGATTAATGGATGGATGGATTAAATGGATGGATATGGATTGTATTGAATAAATGAATGAATGAATGAATGATTGATTGATTGATTGATTGATTGATTGATTGATTGATTGATTGATTGATCAATCGATGATTGATTGATCAATCGATCGATCGATCGATCGATTGATTGATTGGTTAATAAAATAAAAAGAAAATGTTGTGAATATAATGAAATAAATGTTTTGTTAAAACGAATAAAAGGGGGAAATTTAACGTCTCTTTCTTGGCGATCCAAGAAGAAGATTAAAAAAGAAGTTGATAAGTTTTACGCCACGTCTGGTTTAAATTACTATTTTATGGTGGTCTTTAGATAGAGACTTTATACGAACAGCAAATCGTCAAACTGAATTATCATCCAGAGTACACCATATTTTTGACGACCTCTGGTAAAGAAGGAAATACAAACGAAGATCAAGAGCCAGATCTCCACCAGGAATCAATACAAGACGAGCCAGGCTGGAGATCAAATGCATGTTACATTTGTCAACACTGCTCTGAGTTCATCTCATGAGCATCTACGACTTCCTCCCTTCTTTTATCCCTGTCATCTTTATCTCTCTTTCTCTCTCCCCTTCTCTCTGTCTCTATCTCCTCCCCCTCTCTCTGTCTCTATCTCCTTTCTCTGTCTCTGTCTCCCTCTCTCTTGTCTCTTTCTCTCCTCTGTCTGAATCTCTGTCTCTTTGTCTATCTCTCTCTGTCTCTGTATCTCTCTCTCTCTCTCTCTCTCTCTCTCTATATATATATATATATATATATATATATATATATATACATATATTATATTATATATATACATATATATGTATACATATATGTGTGTTTGTGTGTGTGTGTGTGTGTGTGTGTGTGTGTGGTGTGTGTTGTGTGTGTGTGTGTGTGTGTCTTTTTGTCTCTTTGTCTTTCTGTCTGTCTGTCCCTGTGTCTCTGTCTTTATCTGTCTGTCCGTCTCATTCTCTGCCTCTTTCTGTCTCTCTGTGTGTCTGTCTCTCTGTGTCTCAGGCCCTCTCTGTCTCTCTGTCTCTTCTCTCTATCTGTCCTCTCTCTATCTGTCTCTGTCTCTCTCACTGCCTGCTCTTCTCTGTCTCTGTCTCTTCTGTCTCGTGTCTCTGTGTCTCTCTCTGTCTCTCTCTGTCTCTCTCTGTCTCTCTGTCTCCTGTCTCTGTCTCTGTCTCTGTCTCTCTCTCTCTCTCTCGTCTCCTCTCTCTCTCTCTCTCGTCTCTCTCTCTCTCTCTCTCCTCCCCCCCCCTTTCTTTCTTTCTGATCAAATGTCAGTTCAGTTCCCATCAAAGTAGCTTCAAGTATGTCCACGCCAATTTTCTCTGCTAAATTGTTACTCATGACGGTGCGATAGTATAGACACAACATTTGGAACTTATAATTTGGGTCTCGTTCAAGACATACTGAGCACATTGTGACAGCAAAGTGCCCAGAACATTTTTAAAGGGTTAACGTAAACGTATGATTTAGAGTAAAAGTACATGTTATTTACAAATTCATGTTGCAACAAGCTTGACTCACACTCACACAAACACACAAACACACACTCACACACACACGCACACACACATACACGCACGCAAGCACACACGCACACACATTATACAAGCATGCACAAACACACACACGCACAAACACACACACGCATAAAATACAGACACACATACACACTCTCACACACACGCACACACACACACACACACACACACACACACACACACACACACACACACACACACACACACACAACACACACTTCCACATCAGACAGAACATTTTTTTAATTAAAGTGTTAACGTAAAAGTATGATTTAGACTTAAATGTACAAGTTATTTACAAATTCATGTTGCAACAAGCTTGGGCAAGAAAATTAAAAGAAAAAAAATTGATGAAGCCAGTAATATACGCCAGAACGAAACACACACACACACACACACACACACACACACACACACACACACACACACACACACACACACATACACACACACACACAACACACACACACACAACACAACACATACACACACACACGTGCAACACCACACGCACACACACACACACACACACACACACACACATACTTACGCATACAAACACCGCGCGCGCACACACACACACACACATACTTACGCATACAAACACACACACACACATACACACACACACACACACACACACACACACACACACACACACACACACACACAAGCAGAAAGAGACAGACAGACAGACAGAGGAGAGACAGAGAGAGAGAGAGAATGAGAGAGAGAGACAGGGGTAGTTCGAGGAGACAGACAGAGAGATAGACAGAGACAGAAAGACAGAGAGATAGAGACAGAGAGATAGACAGAGAAGAAAGAGAAAGAGAGAGAGAGCGAAACAGACAGACAGACAGACACAGAGACAGAGAGAACGAGAAAGAGACAGAGAGAGAAAAAGAAAGTGGGAAGGAAACAGAGAGAGAGAAGAGAAGAAAGAGAGAGATTGAGATAGACAGAGAAAAGAGAGAGACAGAGACAGAAGATAGACAAGAGACAGAGAGAGTATAACAGTACAATACACATGCAGACATACAGACACACAACGAAACAAACAGACATCTATAATCAATGTTTGGAGTGGGACCCTTCATTTTATTCGGGTCCATTTCTTCAGATACAAGGATATAAAAAGCTCTCCCAGAATTTGTACAAGTTCCTTTCGTGAAGGCTGAGATTATCAATAATGACGGGCTTTATCACTACATTCTTCGATAATCGCTACCGTTAAGGCAGCAGACTTCAAGAAGAAAGGAAAAGGAAAATTGATGGCATGGGATAGTAAGGGGGGGGGGGGGTTCAGTCTGCCATCAATCAATACGAGCGAATCAAGCAGAGAAATACAGTTCGTGCAGGGTTAGTCAATTACTCTTGTAAATCTCTCTCCAAGAGGTAGACACTTCAGCATCGTTTACATTCATCATCATCCCCTACTCGTGATAGGCTAGACGGTTGAGGATGTGGTGAAAGGATGTTGAAGAATGAGAGTAGGAAGAAAAATAGGAGGAAATGGCGAAATACAGAATAACGACTTGAGGAATTTTAGATGTATCGTCCTGTGCCCCATGAATTTTATAAATCAGCCGTCGGCTGTTGCAATATCAGCCGTTAGATGTTGCAATATCAGCCTTTGATTTTTGCAATATCAGCCGTAAGATGTTGCAATATCAGCTTTGATTTTTGCAATATCAGCCGCTAGTTGTTGCAATATCAACCATTCACCGTTGCAATATCAGCTATTAGCTATTGCAATATTAGCCGTGGTTGTTGCAATATCAGCCATTCGCTGTTGCAATATCAGCCGTTGACTGTTGCAATATCAGCCATTGACTGTTGCAATATCAGCCGTTGACTGTTGCAATATCAGCCATTGACTGTTGCAATATCAGCCGTTGACTGTTGCAATATCAGCCATTGACTGTTGCAATATCAGCCGTTGACTGTTGCAATATCAGCCGTTGACTGTTGCAATATCAGCCATTAACTGTTGCAATATCAGCCGTTGACTGTTGCAATATCAGCCGTTGACTGTTGCAATATCAGCCGTTGACTGTTGCAATATCACCCGTTGACTGTTGCAATATCAGCCGTTGACTGTTGCAATATCAGCCATTGACTGTTGCAATATCAGCCGTTGACTGTTGCAATATCAGCCGTTGACTGTTGCAATATCAGCCGTTGACTGTTGCAATATCAGCCGTTGACTGTTGCAATATCAGCCGTTGACTGTTGCAATATCAGCCATTGGGACTGTTGCAATATCAGCCGTTGACTGTTGCAATATCACCCGTTGACTGTTGCAACATCAGCCGTTGACTGTTGCAATATCAGCCGTTGACTGTTGCAATATCAGCCATTGACTGTTGCAATATCAGCCGTTGACTGTTGCAATATCAGCCGTTGACTGTTGAAATTTCAGCCGTTGACTGTTGCAATATCAGCCATTGACTGTTGCAATATCAGCCGTTAGTTGTTGCATATCAGCCGTTAGTTGTTGCAATATCAGCCGTTAGTTGTTGCAATATCAGCCGTTAGTTGTTGCAATATCAGCCACGTTAACCATACCATCCACTGTTCGTTCTCCTTCATTACTCTCCTCTATTATCTGTTTACATTTAGTTTCTCTGTTATTGTTTTCAGGCAATTTTTCCCTTCTGTGGCCCATTTTACCATAGTATACAGAATTTAGTGCAGACATGACTGTGTAAATGGATGAATTTGGTTCTCAGCTATGCAACGACAAAAGCACATTCCCAAAAATTACATAAAATTGCTTCTGCATATCTCATTCGTCAGAGCCAAAAAATGCACTTAATACATGTACCCAATTATCAATCATAAGGAAAAGCATGTAAGACTTTACGAACACATACACGTGAATGGACCCGCAAGGCAGAAAACGATAGGAAGAAATGACAGAAAGCAAAGGAGGAATAAAGAAACAAATAGAAGGTGGGAGACTGTTTACACAGAAAGAGCCCCTGACGTCCCGTGGGGGGAAGATACTTGTAAGAAGTTACAACATCCAGTTCCTCACATCCTCTGCTGAAAGACATCCCTCTTTTCTAAAAATCGTATTTTTTTGTCTTTTGAAGATTAACGTTCAGTCCTATATTCCAGAGGTATGATATAACAAGTTCAAGTGATTCTGCAAAAGAAGAAGACTAAAAAAAAAAATCAAACGCAAAGAATGTGACAGAAAAGAGGAAATTTCTAGCACAGAATTTCCAGAAGGTGGAATACTATTTGTACTGAAACAGCCCCAGCATCCTCACAGGGAAGGGGAGGAGACACGCAAAATGAAAAAATGAAATGTACACAGGTAATAACAGGAGATTAAGACAGGAGAACGAAAAAAGGTTTAAACTTAGTCAAGAATCAATAAAAACGGAATCAGGCCGAAAATTACGTGTGTGTGTGCACATCAGAAATAGCCAGCAGAATCGGCCAAGCCAAACATTCAAGAAGATGAAAAGCATTCTTACCAACAAACGCCTATCAGTTAACATCAGAAGGGAGTTCTTAAATGTTATATAGAGCCAATACTGTTATACGGCTGAGGTGTGGTTTCTAAGAAGAATGTTGAGAGTTCCATAGACAGCAAAGAAAACAAACGAGACAGTCTTCATGGAGGCAGACACAAACAGACCATTGATAAGGAATGTTAGGAAAAGACAGGCAACAGTTAGAGGTCATTTTATGAGGAAAGGGAAATTAGAACACCTGTTACATCAGGAAAGCTGGAGGGAAAGAGAGCACCAGGTAGACCCAGGGAGAAGATATTGGACGGACTTGCAGAGCGTCTGAAGACAAGAGGGTGGAAGAGGTGCTTGAAGCAACAAGGATAGAAACAGATTGAAGGCCATAATCGCCAACGCCATGTGGCAATGCACCTGACGACGATGATGATAATGCAAAGTGAGAATCGTTCTGAAGTTCATCTGATGATCATCCATCACCTTCAGTTCCTTTATCTCGCTCCTTGACAACCCTGCCTTCAATTATCCCCCCTGATACTTGTCTTCTGTTGATGGCATCCCTCAATGATTTACT
>JAPXFY010000017.1:49964956-49969956 GCA_030674185.1 Monoplex corrugatus
AATACAAAAAAAATGACTAAAGTAGACATGGGAAACACATTCATCATTATTACCCACTAACATCGCGCACCCACGCTCAATGACATCGATATACAACACAATACCACAAGAAAGTACAAAGTCAGGATGGAATAGGGTCAGTTCAAGAACTCATGATAAACAGATCACCTATGGCAAAAAAAAAAAAAAACTCATAAGAAATCCACCGTAATGTTACTAATATCATCATCATCATCGTCAGGTGCCCTGCCGCATGGCCTTGGCGACCATGGACTTCCAACCATCTGTATCTCCCGTTGCCCTAGCATCTCCCCCACCCTCCTCATCCCCAGCCACTCTGCAAGTCCGTCCAGCATTCTCTCCCTGGGTCTACCTGGTGCTCTCTTTCCCTCCAGCTTTCCCGTTGTGACCAGGTGCTCCAAATCCTCCTTCCTCATAAAATGGCCTATAAATGTTGTCTGTCTTTTCCTAATCTTCCTTATGAGTGATCTACTTGTGTCTGCCTCCATCAAGACTGTCTCGTTTGTTTTCTTTGCTGTCCATGGAACTCTCAACATTCTTCTTAGAAACCACATCTCGGCTGCCTCAATCTTGCTCTGGCTTTGCTTGCTGACTGTCCACGCCTCGCATCCGTACAACAGTATTGGTTCTATATAACATTCAAGGACTCTCTTTCTGATGTTAATTGATAGGCATTTGTAGGTAAGAATGCTTGTCATGTTCTTGAATGCTGTTTTGGCTTGGCCGATTCTGCCAGCTATTTCCGATGTGCATCTGCCGTCTGATGAAATGACCGTTCCCAGGTTACTAATATGCTTATTTTTATTGTTTCTTTTTTGTCTATCCCTTCGTATCCTCATTAGTGTCGTGGAGAGATAGAGTCGGCGGTCAACAACGAGCTGAAAGGTCTGAAGATGAGAAATGCCGCGTTATGTCCAAATTTCTTTCGTGCCAACGGCCCGAGTCTTTCTTGGTCTGCCTCTCGTTTCAAATCCACATATTATGTGCCGTTGTATGCTTGTTGAGCTTGCTGAGAGGATGCATTCTGGTCAGATGATCAAACAACGTCGTTGTCTGCTGATGATTGTGATGGCATATTTTGATATAAACGCGCTTTCGGACTATTTTCAACTCATTAGGGACGACCGCGCTCTGAACGAATTCCATATGCACTAACGTCACAGGTGCCATGTGTATGGTGATCATGGCACGTGCCTTAATTAAGCCTGCACATAAACCCATGAGCTGGCCAGGTCCTGAGGCCCTACCTAGACTATGTTTTACCTTGTCTATATTTTATACTGTTATTTTATCAGCCTACCGCTGGAATAATCTTGGTTGCATGTGTCAACCCAATCCAATTAAAAAAGAGATGAGGGGAAATGAATGGCAAGGTGAGGGAGGAATGAAATATATGATTTGTCACAGAAATAAAATTGTCAGAAAATTCAGTGATGAATAAAGGCGCCACCACGTTTTTCTTGAGGAGAAAAATAACCAAAAACAGGATGATATATGGATGCCCTACAATGTCTTTCCACACCTCCTCGAATTTATTGTCTATTTTTCATCATCCTGGCAGATGAATCCTTTCTGAATAAACCCTAAACTCCAAATTCTGTCTTTAAGTGGGTTCTCTGGCTCAGCCAACGCTGAAATCTGGAATCAAAATCTGAGGTATTGAGTTCAATAAAGTGTGGTCCAATGGTTAAAAAGCACATTTTAGGACGCCGTAAACTTGGATTTGAATCACGGACCCAACAGGAAGTTTTCGTAGATTGTAAGTCGTGGTCTACGTGGTAGTCTTTCAGATGAAACGGTAAGCCGAACTATTGTGCCTAGCACGCACTCACTGCAGGTTAAGCATCCCACGGCACCGAAGGAGATATCTCAGAATTTCTGTGCAAAATTCACTTTCGAAGATAACCAGAAATACATGCATACAGGAAAACAAAGAAACAAAACAAGAAAAAGGAAAACAGTAAGATTGATGGAGTTGAACCGTGCAGATGAGCTCTCCTTGGGGACAGTGGAGCACCCCCAATTTTAAACGGAAAACTTTTGGTAACTAGGAAAAAATGGATTAACCCTTTGACTCCCAAACCATATCCACCAACTGCCAAAAAACTTAACCATTTAACTCCCTTATCCTATCCACCAGCTTCCTGCAAGAAGCTGGTGGATATGATCAGGAGTCAAAAGGTTAAGTTTTTGCTTTGTTAGCATGGTTGACAATTCATGATGCTGTTGGACAGGGTGCAGGAGTCAAAGGGTTAAAGCAATAATTTGTGGCCTGCATCAAAACAAACTGCTCTGTTCATCACCCATCTTATCGTGTCAACCATTTTAACAGCGTGAGCTCAGTATTTTATAACTCTTGTCCGTTTACCCCCCCCCCCCTCCCTCAACACACACACTACCATCTTCAAATTTTTCCAGCGTATAGAATTTTGCACGAATCTTAAGGTGCTTGCTATATAATTGCTGGCAGCTATATAGAGGCAGCATACCAAAAGACGTTCTCTACGGCAAACTGGCAAACCGGAAGCGAACTCCAGGATGCCCACAGCTACGCTTTGTAGACGCATGCAAAAGGGACCTTAGAAGCTCAGGGATCGACCCAGGCTCTTGGGAGACTCTGGCGGAAGACAGGGAAGCGTGGAGCACAGCCGTTCAGCAAGGCGTTGTGAATGCGGAGAGGAGGAGAGCAGAAAGCGCAGATGAGAAAAGGGCTCTTCGCAAGCAACGTTCCAGAAACCAGACAACAGCGACTCAATTTGTATGTGGCAGATGTGACAGAGATTGCCACTCAAGAATCGGCCTGCACAGCCACAGCAGAAAGTGCACGTCATGACCACAACGCCTCCTGGTGCAGACTATCATCTCCTGAGATGTAAAGAGGCCGACGACGATATAGATGAAACTCACACAGACTCTGTCAGGGTGAGGAAGTCCTCTTAAAGAGAAAACGTTTAAACAAATGTGTTTCATGGAGAACTTCTTGGCTCCTTAAGAAAAGATTTTGACCAGTATTTGGTCAACTATGTAAAAAGAAAAAAACATGATGGAATGATAACTGCAATTGACATTCTACTATAGGAAAATGCTTGAGGATGGAACAGAACTGGGTGGGACATGTAAATAATGTCATATCTTATACATAATAATTTGTTTAGTTTTGATGTGTTTTGATCTGTTCTGTTTTCGTTTGTTTTGCTTCGTTTTCTGTTTTCTTTTCTTTTCTTGTCTTTTCCTTTCTTTTCTTTTTTCTTATTTTTGTCTTTTCTTTCACTTTCATTTGTTTTCTTTTCTTTTCCTTTGCTTTGTTTCCTATCAAACCTATCACCCTATCAACCCTATCAACCCAAACATTCGCAATACTTTCGATCCAGATTGCAGGGTTCTATTTTGCTACGTTTACAAATTGCATGGCCGGAGATTGAACTCCATTTTGAATGCCCCGAAGAAGAATTTTACACTGATTCTTCCACAGCGTCGTTCCAATTCTGTTTTGGATCACATCTGTCTTAAATCTTCTATCGATTAACCGGTCTGTCCTTTGTAGTGGGTTAGAAAAGCCTCAACAACGCAGCCCCCAATTACCTGTCAAGCTTACTTGAGATCTATGTTCCCTCACGTACCCTCCGCTCTGCCTCCGATCCTCTCACTTTTCGCTTTCCCGCTCTAAGCTCAATACTTATGGTCCACGAGCCTTCTCTGTTTCTGGTCCACTCTCCTGGAACAAACTTCCTCTCTCAGTCCGTCAGCAACCTACTTTTGTCTCCTTCAAGTCCGCTCTCAAAACTCACCTTTTCTTCTCTGCATAAAATCCTGACCTCACCCAACCCCCACTGCAGCCTGTCTCCACTCGGTGTGGAATCACACTGTAATATATATTTGTATATAATGTTTTCTATAATTTTCCATTACTTTTCTTCTTTTTCCCCATTTATAGCCATATGTATTGTGTGTGTGTGTGTGTGCATGCGTGCATATGTGTGTGTTCAGCGCTTAGATTTGATTTTTATCAAGATTTTGCGCTACATAAATATTGTAATTATTATTATTATTATTATTATTATTATTATTATTATTATTATTATTATTATTATTATTATTATTATTATTATTATTATTATTATTGTTATTATTATTATTATATTATTATCATATTATTATTGTTATTATTATTATTATTACTGCAACAGATTTGACACTGGAAAGCTGTGGGTTCGAATGTCACCTGTCCTTTAAGAATCATTGTAAGGTTTTTTTTTCGGGCCTGATAGGCTTCTACCCAGAGATGAGCGTGGTATGGGCTCACTGGCAAGACTGGGACTAATACAGTCCAGTTTAACTCTTTGACTGCGACACCCTATCCACCAACTGCAAATACACGCACACATACACACACACACACTTACACACACACACAAACACACACACTTACACACACACACAAACAACACACACACACACACACACACACACACACACACACACACACACACACACACACAACACACACAAAAACAAACAAACAAACAAACACAAGAAAAGAAGAAATAAAAGAGGGTCAAACGCCTGACGAATGACGTACTTTGATATATATAGATGATCTAGAACATCAGTCACTGTGACCTTGAAAAAGCTTCTTATGAAATAACGCTTGACGTGCATAGAGGGGAATATTAGACTGTCACAACAATGAAAACAGACCTGCCAGAAATTCTTGAAGAAACCATGTTCACAACAGTGTAGGGCTACTCTAGAATATGTTTCCTGTTTGTATGCATTTCGTCTTATCCTATTCCAGCAGACTTTTTACATAATTTTGGCGGAGGAGACGTTTATTTTCACTTGGGTTCTTCAAATCAAAGGTGCATATAGGACATCGGATTTTCTTCGTGTATGGCTACTCTAAAATATTTTTCCTGTTTGTATGCATTTCTTATTAATCTATTCCAGCAGACTTTTTACATAATTCTGGCGGAGGGAAA
>JAPXFY010000017.1:49977456-49984956 GCA_030674185.1 Monoplex corrugatus
GTTCATAGTAGGCAACACCTGGTTTGAGCAGCCTAACAGAAGAAAATGGACTTGAATGAGTCCAGGAGATAATACAAAAAATCAGATTGACTACATCCTGATCAACAAAAGATTTAGAAATTTTTACTGTCAGCAAAAACACTACCAGGCGCAGACTGCAACAGTGACCACAATCCTGTAGTGGGAAGGTTTGGCTGAAATTGAGGAAAAGGAAACAGACCAAAAGCAACATCAAACTAAACCTTGGACTCTTAAAGACAGATGAAATGATACATCAAAAATTTAATGTACATGTTCAAAACAAATTCAGTGCTCTGGAAGACGTTGGTGACAGTGAGGAATAATGGACAAAGTTGAGAAATTCGATAAATGAAGCTTGTGAAGAAATAGAAAAGCAAAAAAGAGCTGGATGACTACTGAAAGTTTGGGCTTGATGGAGTAAAGGAAGAGGGCAAAGAGAAACGAGGAGCTATACAGCAAGATAAACAAAGAAATCAGGTATAGGTGCAATGAAGCTAAGGAAGCTTGGCTGAAAACAAAATGCAAGTGATAGAAGACCGACACAATTTGGATCCTGAGGTATGTACAGACGAATTGCAGAAATTGTCCACAGGATAAATACATGCACATCAACTGGTTGCTTAAAATCGAATGATGGCACGCTTATCATGGAAAAAGACAAAATACTGGACAGATGGGGAGAGTACATTAAAGACCTTTTTGAGGATGACAGAAACGAAGAACACGTTATAAAAAAGAACTTTGAAGGACCACCCATAATGAAAGATGAAGTTAGAGCAGCACTGAAAAAGATGAAACCAGGAAAAGCCCCAAGACCAGACAACATCACTACAGAGATGATTGAAGCCCTGGAGGAATTTGGCATAGAAAAATAACAGTCCTCCTAAATGAAATTTATGACACTGGAAAAATCCCCAAAGATATGTCAAAATCAATTTTCATTGCACTTCCAAAGAAGACTGGGGCTATAGAATGCGAACTCCATCGCACAATCAGTTTGATGAGTCATGTAAGAAAATTCCTGTTAAGAATAATCGTGATGAGGACAAGGAATAGAATCAAAAACAGAAATAGCAGAAGAACAGTGGGATTTGTGGAAGGGAAGGGAACTATTAACGCCATGTATATCCTAAGAACTATCATAGAGAGGTCAATTGAGATGAATAAGGATTTGTATTTATGCTTTGTTGACTATACCAAGGCTTTCGATGAGGTTCGACATGAAGAATTGATCAACCAACTGGACAGACTGTATGTCGATGGAAAAGATCTACGAATAATCAGGAATATGTACTGGGAACAAACAGCTGCAATGAGAATAGAAAGCAATATAAGCTCTGTCCAAAACATCAAAAGAGGAGTCAGACAGGGTTGTGTTTTGTCACCAGATCTGTTTTCGCTTTACAGCGAAAACATCATGAGAAACCTAGAAGAAGACCCTGGATTAAAGGTTGGAGGGAAAATGATAAACAACATTCGATACGCGGATGACACCGTGCTAACTGCAGAAAATGAAAGGGACCTACAAAACTTTGTGAATATACTAGAAATAGAAAGCAAAGGTAAGGGGTTGGAACTAAACAGCAGGAAGACTGAAGTCATGGTGATCAGTAAAAAACATGAAATCCCCTCATGCAAAATAACAGCAAACGGCACAACCTTGACACAGGTTAATAAGTTCAAATACCTGGGAACGGTCATTTCATCAGACGGCAGATGCACATCGGAAATAGCCGGCAGAATCAGCCAAGCCAAAACAGCATTCAAGAAGATGAAAAGCATTCTTACCAACAAATGCCTATCAATTAATTAACATCAGAAAGAGAGTCCTTGAATGTTATATAGAACCAATACTGTTATACGGATGTGAGGCGTGGACAGTCAGCAAGCAAAGCCAGAGCAAGATTGAGGCAGCCGAGATGTGGTTTCTAAGAAGAATGTTGCGAGTTCCATAGACAGCAAAGAAAACAAACGAGACAGTCTTGATTTAGGCAGACACAAGAAGATCATTTACAAAGAAGATTAGAAAAGACAAGCGACATTTATAGCACATTTTTTGAGGAAGGGGAAATTGGAGCACCTGGTCACAACGGGAAAGCTGGAGGGAAAGAGAGCACCAGGTAGACCCAGGGAGAAAATGCTGGACGGACTTGCAGAGTGGCTGGGGACGAGGAGGGTGGGGGAGATGCTAGGGGCAACGAGAGATAGAGACAGATGTAAGTCCATGGTCGCCAACGCCATGCGGCAGGGCACCTGAGATGATGATGATGAAGTCTGACTAACACTACAGGTGTCTGTATTTCGCCAAACACGTGGGAATGCCAGGGACTCTTATAGTATAAATAGTATCCCTACCTTTTGGAAATTATGTGCTAGAAATGTCTTTTCTGTCACTGTCTTTGTTTCTGCCTTGTTCCTTTGCTTTCTTTCATGTTTCCCTATCGTTTTCTGCTGTGCTGGTCCATTTACCTGTATGTGTTCGATAAAGTCATACGTACTGTTTCTTAGGATTGATAACTGGGTACATGTATCAAAAGTGCCTTTTTGGCTCTGGGGAAATGAGATATGCGGAAGCAATTTGGGTAATTTAGGTTTGTTTTATTATATGCATTAGTGTCCTTAGTTATGTTTAAATTTATATTCAGGTATGTTTTTCTAATCCCGTGTGTGATAAATTGGACGGATTGGTCAACGCCAGAGAGCATATCCTTTGATTACGTGCGTGAATGCATTGATTGTGTACTTAATTTGTGTGTGTGTGTATGTGTGCGCGTGCGTGTGTGTGTGTGTGTTTGCGTGCGTGTGTGTGTGTATGTGTGTGTGTGTGTGTGTGTGTGTGTGTGTGTGTGTGTGTGTGTGTGTGTGCGCGCGCGCGCGCGCGTGTGTCCTGTTCAAGTCTCGTGTGAGTATCGAAATAGTTATAGCCCCGATATGGCTCTACGCAGTCGGCTGGGCTTTAAACAAAAATAAATTTCACCTATTTTGGTCCTACATAATAACACACGGGCTACGACATCTTTCTTCCGTTATATTAGATCAAACACTTTTCTGTGTCTCTTTTCCACCATTTACAAATAAGATTAATTCTGCTAGTAAGGGACAGCCTTTCGTGGTGAATTGGACTGGGCTAAATTTAATTCTTTTTCAATCTTCTTTACATTTTCTAAATAAACGAGATTGCTTCATATCGATCAGCAAGACGTCTGCATCTGTGTGTGTGTGTGTTTGTTACTCTGTGTGTCTGTGACAGAATGTGTTAAAAAGATTTTCGCGGCTGTTATGGATGGATGTATACCAATTTCATTTTCATATTCATATTCATATTCATATTCATATTTATATTCATATTCATATTCATATTCATGTTTATATTCATTGCTTTTGTTAAAGTGAATTTTCTATGTAAATCTCGAGATGCTCTCCCCTTTGAGCGCGCGCTGCCGCAGTTCAGCGCCGCCCAATTTTTTTTTAACCAAGACTTTAGAGAGGTAAGAAGGCTAATTGGCCTGTACGGGGAGGGACCTGGTAAATCAACCTGTCTCTTCAGTGTTTTATACCAGGGCTTTTGGGGTTCAGAAGATTAGAAGAATAGCGAATGCACAATCTTGGTCATCAAGATCAAACGGCCCCCACCCCTCCTATACACACACAACACACACACACACACACACACACACACACGCACACGTACACACACACGCGCGCGCGCGCGCGCACTCACGCGCACACACGCATACACACGCACACAAACACATACACACACATACACTCGCGCGCGCGCGCGCGCACACACACACACACACACACACACACACACACACACACACACACACACACACACACACACACACACACACACACACACATAAAGCCTGATGTCAGCACTTCGTGAAGAAGATGTGTAAACATCATTTTCAATTCAACGTCTAACCATATCAACATCGTTATAACTTTTGTACCAGTCTAACACTGTCCCCTCTTTACATCAATCTTTGTTTCCTTCTGATACCTTTTCGTCCTGGAAAAGTACAAATCTGGATTAACTGCCGTAATTTTTGTACGAAAAAAACAAACAAACAAACGAACAAACAAAAAACAAACAGCAGCAACAACAACAAAAAGAAAGAAAAACGGACATTGTTGTTCTTCATGTGTCAATACTCAATGTAATTTTTCCCGAGTGGAATACAACCGCTCTCCTCAGGGTAAACCACGATGCTATACGCTCGTAGAACGGGTTGTGGGAGGTGTTGGTTGTCATAAAAATTATTCGTCGCCGTTGTTGTCTTCAGTGTTGCGGTTTGTCTGTTTCAGTTTATATCGTTTTGTTTCGTTTCGTTTTGCTTTGTTTTCTTTCGTTTCGTTTTGTTTTGTTTTTGTTTTGTTTTGTTTTGTTTTGTTTGGTTTGGTTTGGTTTTGGTTTGGTTTGATTTGGTTTCGTTTGTTTTTTGTCTTGTTTTGTTTTGTTTCTTTTGGTTTGGTTTGGTTTGGTTTGGTTTGGTTTGGTTTGGATTGGTTTGGTGTCTTCTCTCCTGTGTGCCTGTATTTCTGTTGCGTATGTTCTTACATACTTTTACCAGGAATGATTTCTTTCGGCGCCGTAGGATCTCTCACGTGCCCTGTGTATGCTAGACAAGCAACGTCAGTGTATCTGTTAGTCTATTACAGGGTTTTCCATGCACATAATTATAAACAGGCATGCCCTAGATTACAAACTTAACACTGAAAAACAAATATTCCTGCCTCAATAACTGGCCCCTTCAAATACTGTTCTCTGTAACACAACAGACTACTGCAAAACATGTAAGACTGCCTCGTTTTCACAACACAGAAGAAAAGGCACTTTGCACGTCTTGTGTATTGAACACTAACATTCAGATTATTCGCTAACATTACGTCGTTCCCTGTTTGTTTGTTTGCTTGTTTGTTTGTTTGCTTGTTTGTTTGTTTGTTTGTTTGTTCCATGTTTGTTTGCTTACTTGGTTGTTTGGTTGGTTGGTAGGTACGTTTTTTTGTTTTTGTTTTTGTTTGGTTTTGTTTTGTTTTTGGTTGTTTTTTTGTTTTTGTTTGTTTGTTTTGTTTGTTTGTTTGTTTGTTGTTGTTGTTGTTGTTGTTGTTTTTTGCTTGTTTATTTATTTGTGTATTTGTCCGTTTGTTTTATAGCGATCAAAGCATTCAACGACAGATATAGCAGTCAAGTGGTTAAGACCTCCTATTCATGTTCATATTCAAATTCATATTCATTTTGTATTTATTTCTTTTATCACAGTGGATTTACCATGTGACACTCGGGCTGCTCTCCCTTTAAGACAGAGTTCTCGTAGTGCGGCGCCACCTGTTTATTTTTATTTTTTGATCAAGACTTCAGACAGGTAGGAAGGCTAATTGGCCTTCAATGGGGAGGGACCTGGGAAATCAACCTAGCTGTCCAATGTTTTATGCCAGGGCAGCGGGCGAATGCCTTGCTCTACATGGTTTTCAACCGCTGTGGAATATTGAGCGTGCGCAGGCCAGAAGGGATACAGGTCCGAGGCGGTGGGTTTTGTTTGTTTGTTTCTTTCTTTCTTTCTTTCTTTTGTTTGTTTGTTTCTTTGTTTGTTTTGTTATTTTTGTTTCTTTGTTTGTTTTTTGTTGTTCCCTTCCGAATAGGGACCAAAAAAAAAAAATCCCGAGTCGGACCTGTTCGATTTTCAGTTCGATTTTCCGGTCAAACTGAGGAGAAAAATCCAGGCCTCAACGGAAAACGAAGTATGGAACCTCAAGTGAAGTTACTGGCAGGCGAACGTCTGAACTATTCTGCCACTCTTTTCCCTCTCTATACTAACATTTACAATAATCGCCATTACCTCGTTCCCTGTTTTTGTTTGTTTGTTGATTGTTTGTTTGTTTGTTCGTATGTTTGGTTGGTTGGTCAGTTGGTTGGTTGTTTTGTTTTTATAGAGATCAAAGTGTTTAGTGGTGGACACAATAGTCATGTGGGTAAGACCTAAGATTTCCTTCAATCGGAAGACTTGAGTTTCGATCCTGCTTAAGTGTCGTCTGCGTGGAAGGTTAAGTGTGGAGGCTTGTCTGATCTCCCAGTTGAAAATGTATACAAACGGATTAGTGTCTGAACATCTAATCATGCACGTTAAAGATCCTGTTTGTCAAGTCATGTCAGTGTCCAATGGCATGGAAATATGAAAACGCCCAGCATGCACACCCACCGAAGTTGGAGTATGCAGACTGCGCAGCAACATATAGCCTGCACAAAGTGAGAAAAACAGCATGCACACATGCATGCGAAAAAAAACACACGGAATGCTTAATAAAATAAAACAATAAAAATAATAATAGGAAAGCAATAGAAATTGCATAAACTAAGTTGAAAAACATTAATCAAAAAGTAATCATAAACTCTTAATATTCTTCAAACTTGTTTTGTATCATATCTCAGTAGAAAATATGGACATTTCAAATTTATTTTGAACCATATTTTAGCAGAAGATGTAGGCAGCCACATATGGAAATTTCAAACTTATTTTGACTCATATTTTAGCAGAAGATGTAGCCCATATTATCAAAGCTAACCCGTTTGAATAATAGATTTCAAATTCAACGTATGTGTAAGGCATCCACTTCTCGTTCAAATAATTTACATGTGTGCATGAAATGTCATCAATACCAATGTGTAAAGTATAAGAAGATGTGCTTGCGGCAACAAGGGATAGAAACATATGGAGGGCTATGATCGCCAAAGCCATGTGGCAAGGCACTTGATGATGACGATGAAAGTATAAGAAGAAACATTTACTGGTAAAACATTGATATATATTCATATTATCTGTGTAAATAAATGATTACATTAAACTTCATCTATAACAAGTGGTAGATATGGCAGCCATTTTTCTCTAAAAGCGTGCAAGTTCGACATTCCTCTATGTGGTATTTTGTGGTAAGGTCATCATCATCAGGTGCCCTGCCGCATGGCGTTGGCGGTTATGAACTTCCATCTGTCTCTATCCCTTGTTGCCCCAAGCATCTCCTCCACCCTCCTCGTCTTCAGCCACTCCGCAAGTCCGTCTAGCATTTTCTCCCTGGGTCTTCCTGTGGTAAGGTATCGTGTAAAAGAAACAATATTCGGGAACGTTTCATCGAGTTTGAACTTACAAATGTACACTATTCCTAGAAGGATTATCAAATCAAACACTGTACCTGTGCATGTGTTTTCATCAATATAAAATAAAATCATAGTTTTACTTAACTTGATCTTTGCACAGTTAACACATCTTAACTGCAACATGTCTTCAATCGTTCCCCAAAATCTTTTGACATGCCAGCATTTCCAAAGAGTATGATCAATATTGTCTTCTGTTTCCAAAACAGAAGTCACAGAAGAAGTTATTTGCAGGCCCCGTTTCTTCGAGAATGACATTAGTTCCTAAACTTCAGTGTGCAATATGTATTTGAAACCATTTTAGCTTTCCTCCTTGCGCTGTT
>JAPXFY010000017.1:49989956-49994956 GCA_030674185.1 Monoplex corrugatus
TGCAGGCTTTAGGCTTGTTCCATGATCAAGATCAATGGCACCTGTGACGTTATTGCATATGGAATTCATTCCGAGAGTGGAGACGTCATATTCTGAAACTGAAAGTGCAGTCTCCCAGGTCAACATGTATTCATACATTTTAATACATATAATTTCTTCGTGTGCTTAACGCACTCCTCCTTGAGGATGCTGGGAACTCATCCAGTATCCCCATGTTCTGGAAATTCTGTGCTACAAGTTTCCTCTTTTCTGTCACTCTCTTTGTTTCTTTCTTCCTCCTTTGCTTTCTGACATTTCTTCCCATCATTTTCTGGCTTGCTGGTCCATTCACCTGTATGTGTTCAATAAAGTCTTATCAATTCTGTCTTAGGATTGATAACTGGGTACATGTATTAAGTGTATGTTTTGCTCTAGGGAAATGAGATATTCGGTGGCAGTTTTAGGTAGTTTAGGCCTGTTCTTATATATCTTTAAATGTCCTTAGTTATGTTTAAATTCGTATTCAGGTATGATTTTTTTTAAATCCCTGTGCGATGATTTGGACAGTGTGGTTAACGCCAGGGGCATCTCCTTAAATTATGTGCGCGAATGCATTGATATGTGTACTTAATTTTCTTTTCCTTTTTGTTTTTTTCCTGTTGAAGGTTTGTATGATTGAAAGCAACTATGGCCTGATATGGCTCAACGCAGTCGTCTTGGCTTTAACCAACAATAACAACAACAATGTTGAAGTATGGTGTATGTTTTGAGATAGTTATAGCCTTGATATGGCTCTATGCAGTCGGCTGGGTTTTAGAGAAAATACAATAACAATAACTTAATGGACACAAAGTTAAGTTATATTCTTTTTTTTTTTTTCGTCCCATTATCTACGCCACAGACGCTGAAACAGTTTTTATTATACGAGATGGTGATGTCGATGTGGATGATAACCATGATGCTATGGAGTTCCATCTAGGATTGAGACAGCGTGACAGGGCTGTACTCTACGCTTACTATCATGACATATCCTGGCGTCAACCAGGCCCGAGAGATACAGACACCTGCGGTGTTGGTCAGAAGAGTTGAGCAACACCCTCAATGACGCACCCGCGGTGTGGATGAGACTCGACTGTGTGGTTCCAGTCTTCTCAATGAGCCCGTAGCACGCCCAGCTCTGGGTAGGAGCCGGTTAGAACCGAAAAATCCCACAATGATTTTTGAAGGTACTGATGGGGATTGGAACCCATAACCTTCCAGTCCGTTGCGTTAACCACTACACCACGGCGTCTGGTAGGTTAAGTTATATTCACCTTAAAGGTCCTGTATGTTTACAGTGCTTATAGACACATAGAAACAAAACAAACAAAAAGACACCCATCATGCACGCCTACTGAAGATGCACACGGTGTCAACAGCAGAGTGGAATGTGATCAACTCGCCAACACTGGAAACAGATTGCGTTCTTCGTGTCCCACTTAAATGTTTGATTATGTGAAGTGAGCAGCAAGTCTAAATGTGTTTGGAGAAAAGCGTTATACAAGAACGATTTGTAATAATTATAAGAACAACAACTACACTACTACTACTACTGCCAATACTACTGGTACTACTACTACTACTGCTACTACTACTACTACTATTTCTACTACTACCACTACTACTACTACTGCTACTACTACTACTACTATTTCTACTACTACCACTACTACTACTACTGCTACTACTACTACTACTACTACTATTACTATTTACAGTGATAATCGTCTTCTTCATCACCATCATTATCATCATCATCATCACTATCACTATTACAACAACAACACTAATAATAGTATAATGATGGTAATGATTATAACACTAGTAGTAGTAGTAGGCCTCCTTCGGTCATGACTGACCATGGACAAAGTACATCCGTTTTAATGTCTAGATGGGCTGTCTGCTTGGTCCAAGCAGCGTCGCCTGTGACTGTACAGACCAATGCGAGAGAGGCAGTCTCTGTCGCAGCGGTCGCATGTGTATGCTGATGCTGGTCTGTTGGCTGTCATCCCTTTTCTGCGAACTCGCTTTTCTGCTGCAGCAGCTGACAGTTTGTCCTCATCAATCCGCAGCAGTTTCTTGAGAGTAGTTCTCCAGCTGTTGCGGTCGTCTGCGAGGTCCTCCCAGGACTCAGTGTTGATCTCAAGCACCTTCATGTCACGCTTGCAAACGTCTTTGTATCTCAGCTGTGGGTGGCCAATGTTTCTCTGCCCTGTGGCAAGCTCACCATAAAGGATGTCTTTTGGGATGCGACCATCTTCCATGAGGCGAACGTGGCCCAACCAGCGCAGCCGACGCTGTCTCAGCATGGTATGCATAGTTGGGAGGCCAGCGCAGGTTAGGACTTCGGTGTTGGTCACCTTGTCTTGCCAGGAAATGCCAAGTATGCGCCGTAGGCTTCTCAGGTGGAAGGTATTGAGCCTTTTCTCCTGATGAGCATGCGTGGTCCATGCCTCGCTGCCATACAGCAAGGTGCTGAGGACACAGGCGTTGTATACAGCCATCTTTGTCTTTGTGGTCAGCTTGGGATTTGTCCACACCCTTTGTGTGAGGCGGGCTAGTGTTGTGGCTGCCTTCCCGATCCTCTTGTCGACCTCTGTGTCAAGGGAGAGGTTATCGGTGATGGTGGACCCAAGATATGTGAATTGATGGATGGCTTCAAGCTCGTAGTCATCAATGGTGATGGCTGGTGGAGATGGCGTGTCTTGGCCCAGGACGTTTGTCTTCTTAAGACTGATGGTCAGACCAAAATCTTTGCAGGCCTGGGAGAAGCGGTCCATTAGTGACTGCAAGTCCCGCTGAGTATGGGTCACAACTGCGGCATCGTCGGCAAATAGCATGTCTCTGATGAGGGCTTCACGGACCTTTGTCCTTGCTCTGAGGCGGGCGAGGTTGAAGAGCCTGCCATCTGATCTGGTCCGCAGGTGGATCCTTTCTTGCGCTGTGCTGAACGCATGCCTCAGGAGGAGAGCGAAGAAGACTCCAAAGAGGGTTGGGGCCAGGACGCAGCCTTGTTTCACACCGCTGCGTACGTCGAAGGGCTTGGAGAGGTTTCCGTTGAACTGCACCATCCCTTTCATGTTTGAGTGGAAGGACTCAATTAAGTGTGCAGTTTGGGGGGGCAGCCGATTTTTCGGAGAGCTCTGAAAAGGCCATCTCTGCTGACTAGGTCAAAGGCCTTGGTGAGGTCAATGAATGCCACATACAGGGGCATCCGCTGCTCTCTACACTTCTTCTGGATTTGGCGAAGGGAGAAGGCCATGTCTACCGTGGATCTCTCTGCTCGAAAACCACACTGTGATTTCGGGTAGACGCGTTCAGCCAGTTTCTGCAGGCGGATTAGGAGGACTCGAGCATAGACTTTGCCAACAATGCTGAGGAGCGAGATACCTCTGTAGTTGTTGCAGTCGCTCCTTTCGCCCTTGTTTTTGTACAGGGTGACGATCTTGACGTCCCTCATGTCCTGTGGTACAGCTCCCTCATTCCAACACTGACAGAGAACTGCGTGCAAAGGGTGCAGAAGAGAAGTCTTGCAGTGCTTGATGACGTCTGGGGGAATTCCGTCGTTGCCAGGTGCCTTCCCTGATGCCAGGCTATCAATGGCCTTGCTGAGTTCGTCCGCAGTTGGCTCTGCGTCAAGTTCTTCCATTACCGGCATGCACTTGATGGCATCGAGGGCTAAGGGGGACACCATGTTCTGTGTGGAGTAGAGGTCGGAATAGTGTTCCGCCCATCTTTCCATCTGTTGGCTAGGATTGCTGATTACTTCCCCAGTGGAGGATTTGAGGGGGGCGATCTTGCTCTGTGTTGGTCCCAGTGCCTTCTTGATGCCATCATACATTCCTCGGATGTTGCCTCTTTCAGCAGCACTCTGTATCTCTTCGCTGAGCTCTGTCCAGTACTCGTTTGCGCAGCGCCTGGCGTTAAGCTTAACCTTACTTCTGGCAGCCCTGAGGATTTGCAGGTTCTTCTCACTGGGTGACCGCTTATACTTGGTGAGTGCGGCACGCTTGGCCTCAACAGTGGGAGTCATCTCTGATGATTTGGCCTCAAACCAGTCGTGGGACTTCACAGTTTTCTTCCCAAAGGTGGCCATAGCAATGCGGTGCATGGTGTCTCGTAGCGTTTCCCATCTCTCAGTGGCAGAGTCTCTGGGCTGCAATGCATCGTATTCTCTCTGAAAGGCCTCTGCAAACTGTTCTACAAGATCTGGCTGAGACATCTTGCTGACGTCAATGCGAGGGTTCCCTTGTTTCTTTGAGCAGTGGAACTTCTTTGGTTGTAGCCTGATCTTGCAACATACCAGAGAATGGTCTGTGTCGCAGTCTGCGCTGTGATAAGAGCGAGTGTGGAGAACGTTTTTGATAGCGGCACGTCTTACTAGGATCAAATCCAGTTGGTGCCAATGTTTTGAGCGGGGATGCCTCCAGGAGACTTTGTGTTGAGGCTTAGTCTTGAAGAAGGAGTTGGCGATGCACAGTTCATGGCAGGCGCAAAACTCAAGCAGTCGCTGTCCATTCTCATTCATTTTCCCCACTCCAAAGGAACCGAGGCAGAAGGGCCATGAGTCATTGTCTGCACCCACTCTGGCGTTGAAGTCGCCCAGGAGAACAAGTTGTTCTGTCCTGGGGATGTTCCTTATGGTTGATGCAAGATTTTCGTAGAACTCATCCTTGGTGTCTGGAGAGGCGGACAGAGTTGGGGCATAAACGCTGATGAGAGTGACATAGCCTTCGGTGGTGTTGAGGCGGAGAGTCAAGAGTCGTTCTGAACCGCCGCTGCCTGGTTCAATCATGTTCAGCAGGCTGTTCCTTGCTGCAAAGCCTACTCCGTGCTCTCTTGGGGCATCAGAACTCTTTCCTTGCCAGAAGAAGGTGTAGTCCCTTTCCTTTAGTGTTCCTGAGTCAGCCAGCCGTGTTTCCTGCAGAGTGGCAATGTCCACATTGAGCCTCTTTAGTTCGCTGTTTATGACGGCGGTTTTT
>JAPXFY010000017.1:49999956-50002456 GCA_030674185.1 Monoplex corrugatus
GCGTGATCACTCCATACAATTTATCGCACAGGGGATTTTTAAAAAAAACCATACCTGAATACAAATTGAAACATAACTAAGGACCCTAAAATGTATTAAGAACGAGCCTAAGTTACTTAAAATGGCGTCCCCGTACCGCAATTTTTTTTAGAGCCCAAAATGTATTTAATACTTGCATCCAATTGTTAGTCCTAAGATGGAGTATGTAAGATTTTATTGAACACACACAGGCGAATAGACCAGTAAGGCAGAAAAATTATAGGAAGAAATGACAGAAAGCAAAGAAGGAATAAAAAAAAAAACAAAGAGAGTGTCAGAAAAGAGGAAACTTCTAGCACAGAATTTCCATTAGGTGCATATACTATTTATACTGGCATCCCCAAGGAGGACTGCGTTAAGCACACGAAGGAATTATGTGAACTAACATATGAACACATGTTGCCTGGGAGACTGCACTTTCAGTTTCAGAAGATGGCGTCTGTGCGCTCGGAATGAATTCCATACGCACTAACGTCACAGGTGCGATGTGATGGTGATCATGGCATAAGCCTTAAGCCTGCACATAAATCCATGAGTTGGCCAGGTCCTAAGGTCCTACATAGCCTATGTTTTACCTAGTCTATTTTTTTTATATTAGTATTGTATCATTCTATCACTGGAACAGTCTTGATTAGATGGAAATGGCATATATATTTGTGTTTTATCTTTAAAGAAAAAGAGCAAATAAATAAATAAACAAATAAATACGTAAACAAGTAAATGAACAAGAAAGAAAGAAAGAAAGTAAAGAAAGAAGTAAAGAAAGAAAGAAAGAAGTAAATAAATCAATCAATGAAATAAATAAATAAATATATAAATATAATTAAATAAATAATAAATAAATTAAATAAATAAATAAATAAATAAATAAATAAATAAATAAATAATAAATAAATACATTAAAGATCTGAATCACAACACAAGTAGCCACTCAGTGTAAACTTGTTTCACATCTCAAAAGCTCCCCTAGCGAATACACAAAGCCTCTACGGTTTGTCAACAGATGAAAACAGTAATTCTTTAATAATAGTCCCGCCAGTCCATCGCCTACTTTGCTAGGAAAGGAAAGAGGAAATAGATCAGTAAGTAAATAAATAAATCAATAGATAAATAATAAATAAACAGATAAAAAAATGAATTGAAAAATAAATCAATGAATGAAATAAATAAATAAGCAAATAGATAAATCAACAACAACAACAAAACAAATAAACAGATAAATAAGTAAATACATAAATAAATATGTAGACAAATAATCAAGAAATGAGGAATAACACAACAGTAAATACACATATGTGCACACACACCACCACCACCAATAACAACAACAACAAACTCAGGCAAGATCGAACCCTAGCCCTTTCGATCGGAAGTCAGACGTTGTACCGACTAGATTGTCAGGCCCGTCCTTGTAAGTTGTAATATGACACGTTGTGTTTCAGACCTAACTATCAACCATGAAGACTGTCTTGGCCTTTCTGTGTGTGGTGCTGTGTTTGGTGTATGTGACATCACAAGTTTCACACAAACGGCAGATTGGTGACGATAACTGTATGTTATATGATGTCTCGCTATCTGTCTGTCTCTGTCTCTGTCTCTCTATCTCTTTCTCTCTCTTTCTCTCTGCCTGTCTGTCTGTCTGTCTCTCTCTTTCTCTCTCTCTCTCTCTCTCTCGCTCTCGCTCTCTCTCTCTTTCTGTCTGTCTGTCTGTCTGTCTGTCTGTCTCTCTCTCTCCCTCTCTCTTTCTCTCATGTCTCTCTCTTCTCTCTCTCATCTCTCTCTCTTTCTCTCTGTCTCTCTGTCTCTGTCTCTCTGTATTCTGTCTGTCTCTTCTCTCTCTCTTCTCTCTCTCTCTTCTGTCTCGTCTGTCTCTCTCTCTTTCTCTCTCTCTCTTTCTCCTTCTCTCTCTCTCTCTCTTCTCTCTCTCTGTCTCTGCTTCTGTCTCTGTCTCTCTGTATGTCTGTCTGTCTGTCTCTTTCTCTTTCTTCTCTCTCTCTCTCTCTCTCCTTCATCTCTGTATGTATCTCTCTTGTATATATAATTTTCGTTTCTGTTGCTTTTTCTTCCTGTAAGTATTGTGTATGTCTCGATATGGTTATAGCCCTGATATGACTCTATCATCAGCTGGATTTTACTCTCTCTCTCTTCTGTCTCTCTCTCTCTCTCTCTCTCTCTCTTCTCTCTTCATCTCTCTCTCTCTCTTCTCTTTCTCTCTCTCTCTCTCTCTCTCTCTCTCTCTCTCTCTCTCTCTCTCTCTCTCTCTTCATCTCTGTATGTATCTCTCTTTGTATATTTAATTTTCGTTTCTGTTGCTTTTTCTTCTTGTAAGTATTGTGTATGTCTCGATATGGTTATAGCCCTGATATGACTCTATGCAGTCAGCTGGACTTTTACTCTCTCTCTCTCTTTCTCTCTCTCTCTCTCTTCTCTTTCTCTCTCTCTCTGTCTTTTCTCTCTGTCT
>JAPXFY010000017.1:50007456-50009956 GCA_030674185.1 Monoplex corrugatus
TGAGAGAGACAGAGGCAGAGACAGAGACAGACACTTCGGAGAGAGAGAGACAGAGACAGAGAGACAGAGAGAGACAGAGATAGCGACAGATGGAGACAGATACAGAGAGAGATTCTTCTCTTTTTTTCCTCCTTTTATTTTGTTCTTTCTCCTACTCATTATTCTCTTTCCTTCATTCTTCCTCGTTCTATTTTTTTCTTCTTCTTCGTAGTCTTCTTCCTCCTTCTTACGGTACTCTTTTTATTTGTTCCGCCTCCTCCTCTTTTGGATTCTTCCTCTTCTTCATTCTTCTCCTTCTTATCTTCTCCTTCTTCTTCTCCAACCTTTTAACCCTTTGACGCCCGCATCCTATCCACCAACTGCAAAAACTTAATCTTTTGATTCCTCACCCTCTCCACCAACTTCCTGCTGAAAACTAGTGGATAGTGAGAGGGATTCAAAGGGTTCAGTTTTTTTTTCCTTTGCTAGCATGGTTAACAATGCAGGATGTTGGTAATGATGGTGCGGGAGTCAAAGGGTTAACATTTCCCACCTGGCTCTTCCTCTGTCGACCTCAGCAACATCTTTCATCCTGGGTACTCCTGGCGGATGGTCTTAAGAAGTCATTCGGGATGAGGCGAACACAGTCTCAGACTAAGCACCGTTAATTTGAGCAGTGTATTTGATGGGGAAGTATAAGGTCACTTTTCAATCTCCTGGAGGTGTGTGGTAGAGTGTGTATGTATGAGTGTGTGTGTGTGTGTGTGTGTGTGTGTGTGTGTGTGTGTGGTGTGTGTGTTTGTGTGTGTGTGTGTGTGTTTTTGTGTGTGTGTGTGTGTGTGTGTGTGTGTATGTTCTCTCTCTCTCTCTCTCTCTCTCTCTCTCTGTCGGTCGCTCGTTCTCTCTCTTCCTCACACTCTCTCTCTCTCTGTTTCTGTGTGTGAATGCATGAATGTCTGTGACCAAAAATATATACAGTGGAGTCCATTAATAACGACAACTGTAATAACGAGAACACTGTAGTAACGAGACATTTTTCAATCCCCGTTTTTTATCCTTCTTAATCTTTAAGAATAAACCATTGGGTTTAACGAGAGTTAGTGGATAATCATCTCGGTAATAACGAGAGATTTTCTATCCTTCCTGGTCACAAAAGTTCTCGCCACTCGCCCCACCCCCACCTCGTCGTCAAGTTCCCGGTAGGGCACATCTCGTGGTGGCCGGTAACAAAGAAAAACAACGAAAGGCGCGTCCTTGTGCGGTGTGTAATCAAGGGACACAATCGATTAATTATGAACATATCGACGGCGCCGGTGCCAAGATTATTTCCCTTCGTTTCCCTTGGTAAATTCGTCATTTGGGAATAACGAGAACTCGGCAATAGCGAGAAAATGTGCCTGGGCCGTCCGCTCTCGCTATAACAGAGTTTCACTGTAAAACGTTTATTTTCAGATCTTTATCAGTAGATCTTTACCAAAGTTTGGACAAAGCTATGATTTTTCAAGAAATGACCAAATATTCAGTTTAAAAGAATCCCCCCAAAGGAAAAAAAAAAGAAAAAAGAACAATATAATAACAAGCAAACAAATAAATAAATAAATAAATAAATAAATAAATAAAGTTTTATTGAAAAAGGTGCATGAACACTTTCTTTAGGAATTTGTGACTGTATTTCACAATGTATGATTTCTTTGTCATCAGAGTTTACCGTTGTCATGAACGAGATAACGTTTCAAGACAACCTAAGCATTTTCAAACTCCTATGGGGGATACTGGGGCTCTTTCAGTATAAATCGTATCCCCACCTTCAGTAAATTCTGTGCAATAAATTTCCTCTTTTCTGCCACTCTCTTTCTTTCTTTCCTTTTTCCTTTATTTTCTGCCATTTCTTCCAGTCATATCTTGTCTTACTGATCGATTCACGTGTATGTGATCGATAGAGTCTTATGTACTTCCTCTTAGGATTTGATAATTGGGTTCATGTATAATTAATAAAGTGCATTTTTGGCTGTAGGGAAGTGAGATACGGGGAAGCAATTTTAGGTAATTTAGGCCTGTTTTTATGCACGTATTAGTGTCTCTAGTTATGTTTCCATTTGTATTCAGGTATCGTTTTTTTAACTCTCCTGTGCGATAAATTGGATGGAGTGGTCAACGCCAGGGACTTTTCCATAGATTATGTTCGCAAATGCTTTGATATGTGTACTTTTCTTTTCCTTTTTTTTTTTTCCTGTTGAAGTATTGTGCATGTTTTGAAATTGTTATAGCCCTGATATGGCTGTACACAGTCGGCTGGGCTTTAAGCAAAAATATCAATATCAATAAAAGCTTTTTTGAAGGTCACAGTGACCAAGAGAAGTACAAAATCCGGATTGAAAAAAAAATGTTAACACTTTCCTATAAATTAAATCGTTCAAATGCCTTGACCAATTTAACTGGATTTTATGCTGTTATCTATTTCTCGCAAAAATGGGAGATTGCTAAATGGCTTGATCATAAGAATTGATTGTTGGAATACTGA
>JAPXFY010000017.1:50014956-50017456 GCA_030674185.1 Monoplex corrugatus
AGCAGAGAGCAATACCATTAAACACATTTTAAACACAAAATAGCTGCACCACAAGTGCAAAACAAACAGGTATGATTATTGGCCAGTATATTCAATTATTCTGCTGCCACACGAATATGTCAGAAAACTGGAGAATATGATAAAATGCTTCCCCCTTTGGAAACGAAAACAAAAAGAAAAACAAAGCCTGTTCCCCTGCTTCTGACTTGCATTTGATTCTGTCATCACTTGTCAATGGATAAACAGAATGATCTGTCCAACGCAAGTACAAGATAAATGAATGAGCATGTTCAGAACAGCACAGTCTAATCCATGCGTTTATAATAATAAAAACTCTTCATGTGTATGATAACTCTACACTGTGTGCGCGCGCGTGTGTGTGTGTCCGTATGTATGTGTGTGTGTATGTGTCTGTGTCTGTGTGCGTTTGTGCATGTCTGTGTGTCTGTGTCTGTGTGCATGTCTGTGTGTTGTTGTTGTTGTTGTTGTTGGTGGTGGTGGTGTTATCGTATATGATTCTACAAGTTTTAGATCACAATAAATTCCAGCGATCAGAACATGCCATACAGGGCATGTGATTAATTTACTGTTGTCGAGCATTAATACATTTTATATACTGTTCAGATTCACCTGACATAATCAGAATTGCTGTCTTTATATCACAAGAAAGTTTTCGTCAGAAAGAGAAAAAAATGAAGGGAGAGAGAGAGAGAGAGAGAGAGAGAGAGAGAGAGAGAGAGAGAGAGAGAGAGAGAGAGACAGACAGACAGACAGACAGACAGACAGAGAAAGAGAGAGAGAGAAAGAGAGAGAGAGAGACAGAGAGACGAGAGAGAACGGGAGAACGAGAGAGAGAGAGAGAGAGAGAGAGAGAGAGAGAGAGAGAGAGAGAGAGAGCAGTATTGGAAGAAATTCTGCTGGGACTAACGGCTCTGCTGACAGTGGCCAGACGATCTCCTCTCCTCCTCCCCAAGAACTGACCTTATCAGAGCTGATGGGCATGCTAACCTCTCTGACCGCCATTATTAACGACTTGAAATCCAGTGTGGAAGTGAGAGGTGGTGACATTATTATTGTTGTTTTTTGTTTAAAGTCCAACCTGAATACAAATTTAAAACATAACTAATAACATTAAAACATAATATAAAACTGGGCCTGATTATATAAACCCGCTTCTGCATATCTCATTTCTCTAGAGCCAAAAATGCACTTAATACATATACCCAATTGTCAATCCTAAATGAAAATACGTAAGACTTAATCGAACATATACAGGTGAATGGACCAGCTAGACAGAAAATGATAGCAAAAAAAATGATAGAAAGCAAAGGAGGAAGAAAAAAAACAAAGAAAGTGACAAAAAGAGGAATTTCTAGCACAGAATTTCCAGAAGGTGGGGATAAAAGAAAGTGACAAAAATGAGGAATTTGTAGCAGAGGATTTCCAGAAGGTGGGGATACTATTTATACTGAAAGAGCCGCCGGTATCCCCACGGGGATGAGGTGGTGACAGCACAAACTGCTTGGCATACAACACGGCTTCAAGCAGCAGCAGAGTGATCGTTCTTCGCTTCCACTTTCTTTGACACCAGACAGTAGTCACACACAAACTCATCCTGGTCGTGCACGTTCTACCCCATCATCCCCATCAACCCTGTACTCGTATTTCATATCCCACCCACCCCTCCTGGAAACAACATATCACAGCATCATCAAGCCACTTTGAAAATGGTCTTATTAACGCGACTATCCAAGCTATCATTAAACGTTGACCTCTACTTACTTTTGTCGTCTACAAGGTCAGATCATATTTGGCGATGAACGTGGCCCGTTTTTTTTTGCCGGTGGAAAAAGCCATCTCCATCTTGTCAGTGGATTAACCATCCTCAACCTAGTGGATTGTAGGTGGCGGATGATGGATGGCATTCAGATATGGTGGTTTGCTGTGGAGTAAGTCAGGCTTACCTGGACAAGTAAGCAGTCGTGGACTGACAGGCAATGGTTTCCACCAGGATGGAGCAGGATGGCATTTGACAAGACCCAACCTAGAAAACGTCATTACGGTGTAGGATGGAGCTATCAGGCAGACAAGGGCTGTCTTAAGTCCTAGCCCATTGCACCCACAAGCGAGGGGTTTGTTTTTGCCATAAGCTTGGACAGGGTATACAAAAGACGTAGAAGGCTGAAGACAGAAGTACCAGACCTACAGGTATCATGCAATATAACGCAAATGTCTTAACATAGAAGACTGAACACAGAAATACCGGGCCTACAGGCGCCTTCAACCAAACCATGGAATCATGCAATATAACGTAAATGCCTTTTAACATAGAAGGCTGAACACAGAAATATCAGGCCTACAGGCGTCTTCTGACAAACTGTGGCATCATGCAATATAACGCAAATGTCAACATTGTAATCTTTTATATTGTCAGTATGGTTATAAAATCCAACCAAAATCCAACCCCTCATGCAAATCGTGAGTTTTGGAAATGGATCAT
>JAPXFY010000017.1:50019956-50042456 GCA_030674185.1 Monoplex corrugatus
GACAGTTCATGAACTGACAATCATGAAAGCTAACGCCAGCAGATGGCGGTGATATCCTGTCGACATCAACGCAATGGGGAAGGTATACGTGCTGCGTAACTTGTAGCGCTTGTGACCGGTTCAAGTTGAGACGTCTTCACTTTTGGGTACGTAGACTCATTATTGTTTAATTTAACAGCACCCTAACCCTGTAAGATGTCCATTATGTCAACCCACCGTTCTTTTGTGGGGTTGTTTCCTCTTTAAATTTTAGGATTTCTGTACGATTAATTTAAACCCATCCACCCCAAGCTTGTGACCTACAAACGAATGTTGAAATAATTTGATCGAAGGTTGACGATGCATTGTAGACCTGTATGTGACAAAATTTTTCATTTTTTGAAAATAATTATATAATTGGTACCACTGAAAAGAGAAAAAAAAGTAGCTTTACAACGGTATAAAAAGCTTTAATTTTTGAAATAATAAAAATTTCGGCCATTTTTTACATGGCTCACATAGCAGAAACTGAGATCAATTGTCTTGATTTTGTGAATATAAAGTGACATAACTTTGGAAAGACTGAACCAAGAACCAAAAACTGAGTATCACCAGAAAGGTCTTTACAAGCACAAGACAACTGAAGTATTCACAAGTTGATGAAACTGTGCACTAATTACCGATAGTTAATTTAATTAACCAAACGAGCTTTTAAGAAAATACATGTGAAGATACTTAAATCATTACAACTTCCATAATAGCTGGAATTCTGGCTTCTAATTTACCACACAGTGACACACAGACTCCAGGTATTACTCATCATGAAAAACTAAGATTAGTTGTAATGGTTTGGGTAATTACTAATTAGCCCAGTAATTAATTAACTCTTTAACAAGCTTTTAGTGTATGAGAGTCCAAAAAAAACTAACTTCAACAACAGCTGTAATTGTGGCATGTAATTTGCTACAAACAGACTCTGGTATCATTCATCATGGCAAATATGATTGGTCAAAACAGCTGTGGTAATTAATCCAGTAATTAATCATTCAACTTGAGCATAAAAATAGTATATAACAGCCCTTTAACCTTTTTAACTTCCATCATAGTTGGAATTCTGGCTTATAATTTGCCACTTGCAGACTCCAAGTATTACTCATGAAAAACTGATCATATAGCTTTGGTAATTAGTCCAGTAATTAACCCAGTAATTAACTACCTTAACCTACCTTAATGAGCTAAAGAAAAACCCTATGTTAGCGTCTTAAAACATTGTAAGTTGCATAATAGCTGGAATTCTGGCTTTTAATGTGCCACAACACACACTCTAGGTATTATCACAAAAAATATCAATGATAATAATTTTAATAATCAAACTAATAATCAAATGATCTAACGATCTTAAAGAAACAACATAACAATCATAAAACCATTTTAACGTCTACCATTATAGTTGGAATTCTGGTTTGTAATTTGCCACAGACTGCAAGTATTATCATCATGAAAAAATATGAATGGTTGTAATACCTACTGTGACTAATCCAGGAACTAATTATCTTGAAAATCTTTAAACGTATCTGCCTGAGACTTCTAAAATCAACTTCACTTTCCCAATTGTGAATTCTTGTCTTGATTTTACCACAGACTCACTCCAGACAATAATCGTGCAAAGGATGATGAATCATAGTAACTGTGTTAATTTACACAGTAAATAATTATTAAAATGAGGTTTTTATAAATTTTAATCAAGATATCTTACATAGTTACAATTTGGAGAATTCTGTTCAAAATTGCTATATCTTCTACAATTACAGTAATTCTGGCTTGGAGTTTGACACACAAAGGCTCCAACTAATTTTCGGGAAAATCAAATCATAATAAAAAAAAAATATAATTAGCCCAAGTATTCATTATTTAAAGAATTTAAAAAGAAAACTATCTTGCTTTTAAAAATCCCTATAAATTCACCTTTAGACAGAAGCCTACAACTCTATAAAATTATTTGATTCAGTCATGCAGGTTTCAGTTGAACTTGGATTCTCACCACCTCCCCAAATCCTGACTGATGGTGTGAGTGCTGGTCTTTTGGATGAAAAACAGAGTCCCTCATACTTCAGAACACCGTATTACCCGATCTTATCATACATTCAGTGAAAGTAAAGACTCCATGCAGTGGTGCAGATTCTTCTAAAAGTCAAGGGTTTTCATACCCCCACTAAAAAAACTTGAGGGTTTTCATACCCCCAATAATTTTTTTAGGGGGTTTTCATACCCTTTGCCAAAATTTCTGGGGGTATGAGCCACCGATGCAAAGACTCGGTATTTTGTTTTCCCAAGTGATTTTTTGGCCTAATGGTTTAAATAAATTAAATTATGAAAAAGCAAGCAGCATGGCCTACTAAATTAGAATAAAGATCAACTCTTTACAGTGACACATGCCAGTTTCCATACTGACAGACAACACAGGAGGAATGTTTCCATATTACAAAATTTAATGTGAACTGATTCTGATTCAAGTAACTGCATTTTCATTGGCCCAGGCAAAGAGTTGTAGAAAAGTGTGACGTAGCCTAGTTACTATTTTTACCGCTAATGTAATGCCCGACCCCAATGCTGCATGTGCCGCGGCGGGCAAGCTAAGCGATGTCGGTCGCATCCTAGCTTGCCCGCCGCGGCTAGGCGAGCGAACGGAGCGATAGGTCTATACCCCCACGGCTCAAAACCTTTACATGATGAGACCGGCAGAGGAAAAATGCTTACGTGACCATACCCTCAAGACGACAAAGTCTTACGTGTTCATACCCTTTTGACATAATTTTTGTACGTGATTTCCATCTTCCTTACGTGATTTACCCCCATCTCTACGTGATCTGCACCCCTGTCCATGGAAAATCCAGTCCAAACAAAATGACGCTTGGTAGAAAAAAGGCTTAGCTGCACTATGCCAATGCAATTTTTTACTTGAAGCAGAGTATCATGTCCAGAGGCATCAATGGTAGAAGTTAAAATGGTTTTATGGCTGTTATATGTTGTTTTTTTAAGATCGTTAATTATATCATTTGATTATTAGTTTGATTATTAAAACTATTATCATTGATCATATTCTTTGTGATAATACCTAGAGTGTGTGTTGTGGCACATTAAAAGCCAGAATTCCAGCTATTATGCAACTTACACTGTTTTAAGATGCTAATATACTATATTAACTACCTACCTTACCTACCTAATTAACTACCTACCTTAATGAGCTAAAGAAAAACCCTATAATAGGGTTTCTCTTTAGCTCATTAAGGTAGGTAGTTAATTACTGGGCTAATTACTGGACTAATTTGTAGTAATTACCAAAGCTACACTACGCACAAAAAGTTAAGGATCACTTGCACAAAAATTCATAACTTTCAAAATAAGAAAGCCAATGCGTTGAAGTTTGGCAAACATTTAATTCCATGCTTTAGTGATAACGATACACAATTGCCTTCAATTTCGAGCAATCGTTTGGTGTGTACATTTGATCAAAGTGGGTACATATCGAAATTTGATTTCCCAAAGTCATTGAAATCACAAGACAGGGCATTCTGATGCTCCCAAACGTTCAGTAATGCGTGTATCCGCCATGGCTGTTCTGGCACTCGACGCAGCGAATCCTCATCGAGTTGACCAGGTTGGTGAAGATCCTCTGTGGAAGTGCCTGCCACTCAGCCTGCAGCATCTGGTAGAGGTGTTGGGCATCCCTGGGAGGGGGGTGGTTGCTCCTCACTTTGCGATCCAGCTCATCCCGGAGGTTCTCAATCGGGTTGAGATCGGGACTGCATGCTGGCCACTCCATTCTGTTGACTCCAGACTGCTGCAGGAAGTCGTTGACCACCCTTGCCCTGTGGGGGCGAGCGTTGTCATCCTGGTAGACAGCCGTCGGTCCCATCTGCTGCAGTGTAGGCACAGCCAGCGGTCGAAGGATCTCATCTCGGTATCGGAGGCCAGTCAGGTTACCCTGTACATGATACAAGGGTGTTCTGTGGTGAAGGCTGAAGGCCCCCCAGACCATTACAGAACCTCCACCAAAGGCCACCTTTTCTTGGACAGTGGTGTCAATAAAGCGTTGCCCTGGGCGCCTCCAGACTCTTTAGTCGGCCGTCGTTGTGGTTCATGGTGAAGCGTGATTCATCACTGAACAGGACCTGGGACCATTGCCGACGTGTCCACCTCGCGTGACTTCTGCAGAAGGCGCGGCGTGCTGCCCTATGGGCTGGAGTTAAGCGTGGCCGTACAGCTGGGCGACGAGAACGGAGGTTAAACCCATGAAGGCGGTTCCGTATGGTCTACTGGCTGATGTTGATGTTAGTAGCCACCCTCAGCTGCCTTCGAATGATGCTGGAAGAGGCTGTTCTTGTCTGCAGGGCTTGTCGTTCAATGAGACGATCTTCACGTGGGTTTGTCTTCTTCGGTCGACCAGATCTGCGTCTTTCATGGACCCTCCCAGTGGCTGTGAAGCGTTGAATCAGTCTGACAATGACCGAGATGGTCACCTGAAGTCGCCTGGCCACTTCTTGCTTGGGAACACCATCTTGGAACCATGCAACAGCTCGTCCCCTCTCAAACTCGCTCAATTTTCGTCGTGGAGGCATTGTCAGATCAGGCCTACTACTGGTGGAATGTCTTCTTATAAAGCCAAGCAAGAGACAGCATCTCACACATAAACAGCAGTGCTTGCACGTGCATAATGGTTTTTCCATCTGGCTTGAGCAATGTGTTCAGGCAGAACGGTCCAAAACAAGGTCCTTTTTCGCAAGTTTCCGCTTTTCCGTTTGCGGCCAAGCTCAGTAGTAGAGAATCCCGTGCAATTTTCGCACTAACACAACATCGCCCACTTACAGCTGAACAAGAATTCATAACAATTTGGCTGGACTGAGAAATAAATAACAGTAGCGAACTGAGTTTATTACGCACCTGTTTTCTCATAGTGATCCTTAACTTTTTGTGCGTAGCTTATATGGATGATCATAGTTTTTCATGATGAGTAATACTTGGAGTCTGCAAGTGGCAAATTATAAGCCCAAATTCCAACTATGATGGAAGTTAAAAAGGTTAAAGGACTGTTATATACTATTTTTATGCTTAAGTTGATTGATTAATTACTGGATTAATTACCGCAGCTATTTTGACCAATCGTATTTGCCATGATGAATGATACCTAGAGGCTGTAGCAAATTACATGCCACAATTACAGCTATTGTAGAAGTTACTGTGTTTATAGGTGTAACAGAGTGCCTTGCTCTGTTACGATCTTTCCCCATTTACCTACAACGCTCAAAGGCAACACCGTGTAGCTTGCTTGCCTAGATCAAAAACGCTTTGCGTTCTCTTGGTCAAATTGTACTATTATCTCACAGCCTCTGCCTACCCATAGCTATGCATTGAACATTCCAAGGATCTAGCCAGTACATGACGATTGTAGATAACACACTGCTAAACAATTAGCAGATCTACAATGTGTACATGTGCTCGAAAGCGGGCCTACGACAAGATTTTGTCGTCATCTCCAGTCAGTATTACGTGGTAGTTTTACAGAACGTAGAGGGGGGGCCGTCACTAATGTATGCATGCTGCCTTCAGCATTATAGAACAATCGCCGTGTAATTGCCGGCGGGAACACTCAGACAATGACCACAGGGCGCGTCTGTCTCAACCGCCTTAGGTATTTGGGGCTTGATAGCGAGCATATACCCACTCGCGAAACTGCCGGACAATGACCAGCGTTTCACTTGTGTGTACTGACGCGCTGCGTTAAAACTACACACTAAGTGTTGACTTATTAATTAGGTGAGAACAACCAATCAGACCTTGGCATCTGGTTGATTGATTAATTTGGTGAGAACAACCAATCAGACCTTGCCATCTGAAAGGTTTGAGATTTGAAAATATGACCATCATGCTCTGTTCTCAGAGTACAAATTAACAAGGCGCATCATAGCGTGTGCTTTTCCACCGCCACTCTCAGTATTACCAGAGGTGCCCTTTCCTGCCACCACTCTTGATCTCACAGCAGGTGATCATCTTCACGCATTACTGTAGCACTGTCTTCTTTGGCGTCTTCTTTGACGTCTTCTTACCTGTCTCCTTCCTCGTCTTCTTTTCTCAATAATAAAAGAGTCAGGTACTGAGGTAGCAAAACGAGGACTTGTGTTTTGATTGAGAGACTTCCCTTTCTGCTCTGGATTCAAACGACCACCACAGCAAATATCATCATCACCCTTAACCCCTTAACCAACTTGCACCATCTCACCTGGCGCTGCGATTCATCACCCTCACTTACCCCCCCCTTAACCACGCGACCTATCACATATACTTTTTTAAAGCTTGTTAAAATGGTAAATTATTAATTACTGGGCTAATTACCCAAACCATTACAACTAATCTTAGTTTTTCATGATGTGTAATACCTGGAGTCTGTGTGTGGTAAATTAGAAGCCAGAATTCCAGCTATTATGGAAGTTGTAATGATTTAAGTATCTTCACATGTATTTTCTTAAAAGCTCGTTTGATTAATTAAATTAATTATCGGTAATTAGTGCACAGTTTCATCAACTTGTGAATACTTCAGTTGTCTTGTGCTTGTAAAGACCTTTCTGGTGATACTCAGTTTTTGGTTCTTGGTTCAGTCTTTCCAAAGTTATGTCACTTTATATTCACAAAATCAAGACAATTGATCTCAGTTTCTGCTATGTGAGCCATGTAAAAAATGGCCGAAATTTTTATTTCAAAAATTCGTAACTTTCGTTACAGTCAACCAAATATAAAGCTTTTTATACCGTTGTAAAGCTACATTTTTTCTCTTTTCAGTGGTACCAATTATATAATTATTTTCAAAAATTTTGTCACATACCTGGCTTCAGTTACCAAAACTATAGGCCTAGAGAAACTGATGTCAGTTTAAGGAAATGCCAATGAAAATAAAGGCATGTTTAAAACGATGGCACAGTGCGACGCTAAGGGCCACTCCAACTCGGTTGTTTCCGGGCGCCATGTGTTCCAAAGCGAATCTTTTTTTATTCAAATTGATCACTTGCTGACCCCATGTTATGGTTGAGCAACACTCCAAACAGTCTGATCCTGTAAGAGTCGCGTAAGGTTCTGTAGAAGCTGTTAGTAGCCTTTGGATCTAAATCAATTGCTCATGAAATGGCAGTTTTTGATAGGTCGGATTTTACATCATAGCTTGATGATCAAGCTACAGAGCGCAAAACTAAGGTGCTGTCTGTCTCTCTCGCTCTCGAGCATCATAAAACGTGTGTGTGTGTTATAACGTGTCAGATGGCAACCATGTAGATCTAGCTAGGTAAGCCTACAAAACTGAGGCACTGACCATGCTTCCTTTCAAAGAAGTAGACTTAGGCAATAGGAAGGGACGTCGGTCGTTTGTGGACGCAGTGGACGGAGGGAACAGACGGAAATCAACAAGGCATGAAATATATTGTTCAACAGAAAATGACTCATTTTGTTGCCGTTGATGGATAATGTTATCAAATAATGTGTACTGCCTTCACAGTATTCATGCTGGTTGAAGTTTAGATCACCACCTGGTCAGATTTTACCTCACTTGTCGGATTTAGATTATCATGTACTCCTGCTTCGTTCTTTAGCATATCATAAGATTGTAGTACCCCTTTAAGTTTAACTTTTTTAAGACCAGCAATCACAGAAAGTATACTACAGGCATTAAGCTGCTCTAGCTAGTCATCTACGAAATATTTCTGAAGATGGGCCTAACGCATCAAAACTTGTACGTAACCTCTTTACCTTGTGACAGAATCGGTCGGTTTTACATCAGTTTACCCCCCTTCGCACAGCTGCAAGTGTCCGTAAAAAAAACCCTGATGGGTTCATGGCGCTTTGATGAATGAGTGTCGATATTGTTATTGTTACACACCCTTGATTGGTCATCGTCTAAGATCAATAATAATCGAAACGATGCTTGTTGTGTTGTTAAGTGGAGTTGCAGTCTCAAATTGCAATTTTCATTTTGTGCTGTCACTCAGCAGAAGTCGGATTTTCTGCTGATTATGTTTTTAACCTCTGCAAACTTCAAGGATTCAAAAAATTGCGATGATTTGGTACTTACTAATTTTCATTAAATTATATTTTTTCCTGTTGTGCAAAAGGCCTTTTTAATTTTTATTAATTGTGGATGAAGAGTTTATCAGAGTACCAGCTGTTCATGGAACTCTCAACATTCTTCTTAGAAACCATATCTCGGCTGCCTCAATCTTGTTCTGGTTTTGCTTGTTGACTGTCCACGCCTCACAACCATATAACATTATTGGTTCTATATTACATTCAAGAACTCTCTTCCTGATGTTCATCGATAGGCATTCGTTGATAAGAATGCTTTTCATCTTCTTGAATGCAGCGCATGCGCGAGCAGCCGGTTGTGTTTTCGAAGCTCATGCTTCGAAGTGATAAATTTTGTTGTTTTGGGTAGTTTTTGTGTATCATAATACCAGTCATGTGGTTTATTCTTTACTAATAGACTAAAAAAATTGATGACAAGAGGTTGTTGAAATTAGATTATGGAGAAACTTTATATTCTCACTTGAAGTGTTTGTCATAACGTGGGCCACTCACTGTCTCCATCACCATGGCCCTCATCACTCTTGCTTTAATCATCATCGCACTGATTGGGCAGCGATTGATAGAGTCTGAGACATCTGACCTCGATGGCTCAGTGAATGTGCACCAAACCGGTTTTGCGAGGAAGTCAGTCTGCTTGGGTTTGAGTCTCACAGCAAGTATTCTGTCTGCTTAAGATTTCAGCAGGAGGTGCAGATTTTTCCCAAAACAGATCAGTGAAATTTTACCTGACTGTTCTTCTGCTACTCCAGTCCTATGCGCCAGAACCCAACCCAGGCCCTACCAGAGATATCTCATCATTGCCTTCCGTAAACACTTCCCTTGTGGTCAGTGTGATAAGACTTATCTGGGATGATAAAGGAGTGGAGTGTGAGACCTGTGGGCATTGGTTCCATGCCAGATGCCAAAGTATCTCAGATGACATGTATGAGAATCTGAATGTGTCAGATGGCCCGTGGTACTGTGCCTTGTGTGGAAACCCCAGTAGTGTAACAGTTTTCAACCATGACTGGCCATTGTACACTTTAGAGTCTCAGTCTGACTTCTCGTGCATCACGCCAAAGGAATCATATTTTCGCCCACTTCAAACATCCACTCCTACCAGAGCCAGCCAACAGAATAAGTGGAGAAACCACCCACTCAGAGCAGTAAATGCAAACTTCTAGTCAGCAGTCACAAAGAAGCCAGCCATGCAAAATGTTATTGATAGCATGAAACCCGATATAATATTTGGTACAGAAACCATGCTTGACAGTGACATTGCAGACAGTGAGGCCATACCAGGACCATATAAACTGTATAGAACAGACAGAAATAGAGATGGCGGTGGGGTCTTGATTGCGGTGCGTTCAGATCTCAGAAGCTATCCAGTGCCTGAACTGAAAACTGAATGTGAGATTGTGTGGGCTGCCGTGAAACTAGATGGGAAAAAGACTTTGTATCCAAGTACCTTCTATCGACCCAATACCAAGGATGCAATAGGCCTGAGGAAATTCAGTGAGTCCCTAGACCGGTTCTTGACGATCTCCAGTGCTCATGTGATGATTGGAGGAGACTTTAATCTACCAGGATGGGATTGGGAGACAACCACTCTGAAGACTAAATTGCCTTATGTCGAACTTCACAAGGAGTTCCTTGAGACAATTAGAGACCATGGTCTCGAACAGATGGTCACAGAACCTACCAGACTCAGAAATACACTCAACCTAATCCTTACAAACTCACCAAGCCTAGTACCCAGAGTCAAAATTGTCATGGATGTATCAGATCACGAAATTGTGTACTGTGAGTATAACGCGAACATCCAGAAGACGAAACAAAACTCGAAAAAGATTCAACTGTACAACAAAGCCAACTGGGATGGGATGAGGGGCGCCATGACGGAACTAAACAGTAGGCTAGAAAAGGAAGAGGGTAGCCTTTCAACCCAAGAACTTTGGACAAAGTTTAAGGCAGCCTACGCTGAGGCAGTGGAAACTTATGTTCCATCCAGACAGGCCCGCCCAAAGTTCAGCAAACCATGGGTTACCCCAGAGCTAAAAAACTCATCAGTAGGAGAACAGGGGTGTACAAGATGATGAAAAAGGACACCCAGGAGCTCAAAGACGAATGCCAAAAACTGCGAAGGACCGTCCAGCGTAAACTCGGGCGCGAATATTGGACATACATAAACGACTATCACTGAAACCTCCCTGGGTGAACCTCCCTCACTTAAAAGGTTCTGGACCTACATTAAACATCAGAGGACAGCAAATGTAGGTGTTTCCCCTCTTAAAGTGAATGGCAGACTGATATCAGAGCCCGAGGATCAAGCAGAAACTCTGAACAAGCAATTTCAATCCATGTTCACTGAAGGTAAAACCTACACAAGGGAGGAGTTTCAAGAGAAATGCCAGATGAGAGTTGCAGACTATCCTGAACTGTCCAGTATCCAGATCTCTGAAAATGGTGTCCTAAAGCTCCTCCAAGGATTAAATCCATACAAGGCTTGTGGACCCGATGAGATATGCCCAAGGTACTGAAGACTCTTGCACCAGAAGTTGCGCCCATACTGACTCGCATATTTCAATCCTCCATCAACACCGGAGTTGTACCCGAGGACTGGAGATAGCGAACATCGCTCCAGTTTTCAAAGAAAGGGAGCACTATGATCCATCGAACTACAGGTCAGTCTCTCTGACAAGTGTGCCTTGCAAGATCATGGAGCACATTGTCAGCGCTCTCATGAACCACCTTGAAGATGACAAGATCCTGTCCCCACGCCAACATTGTTTCCGCAGAGAAAGATCTTGCGAGACACAACTCTTAGAATTCATGGAAGAACTAACAGAGATGATGGAAAAATGCGGACAAACAGACATTGTCATCATGGATTTTGCCAAAGCCTTTGATAAGGTAAACCACTCACTCCTCCTCCACAAGTTACATCAGTATGGAGTCCGGGGCTAGGTCAGCAGGTGGATTGGGGGATTTTTGCAAGATAGACAACAGGCAGTTGTTGATGGAACCAGATCAGACTTTGTCAGTGTCAAGTCGGGAGTACCTCAGGGTTCTGTTTTAGGACCGAGTCTATTCCTTGTCTATATAAACGACCTGTCCAAAAATCTCTCTGCACAGACACGTCTTTTCGCGGATGACACAGCTGTCTACCGAATTATAACATCAAGTCAAGACCAACACGATCTGCAACAAGACCTACAAAGGCTTGAAAAGTGGGAAAAGAGTTGGGACATGGCTTTCCATCCTGGCAAATGTACCATTCTTCCATTCATCAGCCCCAAATGAAAGAAAAAATTAATTGTCCCAGACTATCACTCACACAACCGGGCCTTGGCAAACGTCACATCGACCAAATACCTGGGGGTCACCATCTCTCAAGATCTAAGTTGGGACATCCACATAAATAACATCAATAGAAAAGCCAACAAGACCCTTGGCTTCCTGAGGCGCAACTTGAAGATCAGTGCCTGTCACATTAAAGAGACTGCATACAAAGCATTGGTGCGACCAGTCCTGGAATATGCCTGCACTGTTTGGGACCCGTACACAAGCGATCACATCACCACCATCGAGGCAGTGCAACACAGGGCAGCCCGCTTTGTAAATAACAAGTATCATCGATACGCAAGTGTCCAACAAATGATCAGGGAACTATGTTGGACACCGTTACAGAGCCGTAGGAAGATTGCACGGCTCGCCATGCTATATAAGATCTGGCATGGGTTGGCATATGTTGATTTTGGAAAGGCTCTTGTGTCTGATGAAAAACCAAAACTTAGGGCTGCAACATCACGAGACAGATGATCTCATTCTTAACAGCTCAACCACTTACAGTGTGTTCGGGACAACCGACAGAACTCATTCCTGCCACATACCATCCAGGAGTGGAATGAAATCTTGACAGAGGCTGCTGTGTCATCAGAAACTCGACCTATTTAGGGCAAGAGTTTGCAGCCTCCTACAATAATTTTTTTTGTTTTTGTTTTTTGTCTGCCCCCAATTAGTGTCAGAATAATCAATTGGTTGATTGTGGAAACTGAACGGATGAAGATGAAGATGTGCATCTGCCATCTGGTAAAATGATCGTTCCCAGATATTTAAAATTAACAACCTGTTGCAAGGTTGTGCTGTTTACTGTTATTTTGTGTGACGGGTTTTCCTGTTTTTTTACTGATCACCATGATTTCAGTCTTCTTGCTGTTTAGTTCCAACTTCTTACCTTTGCTTTCTATTTCTAGGAGAAACTGACTCCAGCTAGGAAAACTGACTGCAGGGATATCAGGTAGGGAAAACTGACTCCAGCTAGGAAAATTGACTGCAGGGATATCAGGTAGGGAAAACTGACTCCAGCTAGGAAAACTGACTGCAGGGATATCAGGTAGGGAAAACTGACTCCAGCTAGGAAAATTGACTGCAGGGATATCAGGTAGCCATAGGGAAAACTGACTCCAGCTAGGAAAACTGACTGCAGGGAGTATCAGGAGGGAAAACTGACTCCATCTAGGAAAACTAACTGCAGGGATATCTGGTAGGGAAATCTGACTCCAGCTAGGAAAATTGACTGCAGGGATATCAGGTAGGGAAAACTGACTCCAGCTAGGAAAACTGACTGCAGGGATATCAGGTAGGGAAAACTGACTCCAGCTAGGAAAACTGACTGCAGGGATATCAGGTAGGGAAAACTGACTCCAGCTAGGAAAACTGACTGCAGGGATATCAGGTAGGGAAAACTGACTCCAGCTAGGAAAATTGACTGCAGGGATATCAGGTAGGAAAAACTGACTCCAGCTAGGAAAATTGACTGCAGGGATATCAGGTAGGAAAAACTGACTCCAGCTAGGAAAACTGACTGCAGGGAGTATCAGGTAGGAAAAACTGACTGCAGGGAGTATCAGGTAGGAAAATTGACTGCAGGGAGTATCAGGTAGGAAAATTGACTGCAGGGAGTATCAGGTAGGAAAACTGACTGCAGGGAGTATCAGGTAGGAAAATTGACTGCAGGGAGTATCAGGTAGGAAAACTGACTGCAGGGAGCATCAGGTAGGAAAAACTTCATCAGCTTGGAAAACTGACTGCAGGGAGTATCAGGTAGGAAAAACTTCATCAGCTTGGAAAACTGACTGCAGGGAGTATCAGGTAGGAAAACTGACTGCAGGGAGTATCAGGTAGGAAAACTGACTGCAGGGTGTATCAGGTAGGAAAAACTGACTGCAGGGAGTCAGTAGGTAAAACTGACTCCTAGGAGTTAGTAAAAACAAAAAAACAAAAAAAACAAAACCCTGACTTCAGGGAGTCTGTTGAAAAACTGACTGCAGGGAGTAGTGGGTAGGAGAAACTGACTGACACTACAGTGACTCTAGGTAGGAAAACCTGACTTTGGTAATGTTGAAGTCTTAAGGGAATCTGGAAAGATGAAGTTGTCAAGTATGACCATGGGGCACCAGTCAACATTGTCACCGTTGGTTAGGGCAGTATGGTAGGTGTCAATCATGCGGTCAAGCTATATCCAGGTCACTGCAGATTAGTAAAACAACTTGCCCTGTTGCTTGGTAAATGTGAGCCATCATCCTGAAACCAGTGCTTGCTCACTGAGGTGGAACAGCAGTAGAAGCAGAAATAGACCGTGATTGGTTTTTCAGTTTTCAGAGAGACTCGTTCCTTGAAGTAACTTGTGCATTATTAGTGTACACATTTAACTGTAAAGTTTTATAAAATAGGCAGTGGCTGGTTTTCCATTTTCAGAGAGACATATTTGTTAAGGAAGTTGCGCATTAGTGTACAAATAACTTTTAAAGTGTTATTAAGTAGGCAGTGATTGGTTTTCCATTTTCAGATAGATGTATTCCTTGTTCAGTAAATTGCACATTAGTGTACACATTTAACTTTAAAGTGTTACTAAGTAGGCAGTGATTGGTTTTTCAGTTTTCAGAGAGCTAGAGATGCATACCTTGAAATAAGTTGCACACAAATTTGAAGTGTTATTAAATATGCAGTGATTGGTTTCCAGTTTTCAGAGAAATCTTCCTTGAAGTAAGTTCTGCATTAGCGTACCAATTTAACTTTAACGTTTTATAAAATAGGCTGTGGCTGGTTTTTCAGTTTTCAGAGAGATGCATTCCTTGAAGTAAGTTGCACATTAGCGTACAAGTTTAACTGTAACGTTTTATAAAATAGGTGGTGGTTGGCATTCCGTTTTCAGAGACTCGGAGAGACACATTTCTTGAAGTAACTTGTGCATTAGTGTACAAATCTGAAGCGTTATTAAATAGGCAGTGATTGATTTTCAGTTTTCAGAGAGACTCATTCCTTGAAGTAAGTTGCGCATTAGCGTACAAAAATTTAACTTTATATTGTCATTAGATAGGCAATGATTGGTTTTCCGTTTTCAGAGAGATGTATTTCTTGAAGTAACCTGCATATAAGTGTACAGATTTAACTTGAAAGTGTGATAGGCGGTGGTTGGTCTTCAGGGAGACATTCCTTGAGGTAATTTGCACATTAGTGTACAAATTTGACTTTGAAGTGTTATTAAATAAATAGGCAGTGGTTGGTTTTCAGAGAGATGCTTTCCTTGAGGTAATTTGCGTATTTGTGTACAAATTTAACTTTAAAGTGTTATAAGATAGGCAGTGACAGGTTTTTCAGTTTTCAGAGTGACACATTCCTTGAATTAAGTGTGCATTAGTCAATTGAACTTTAAAGTGTGAAATAGGCAGTGGCTGGTTTTCTGTTTTCAGAAATGTATTTCTGGAAGGAAATTGCACTTTAGTGTACAAATTTAACTTTAAAATGTTATTAACTAGGCAGTTATTGGTTTTCAGTTTTCAGAGAGATGCATTCTTTGAAATGACTTGTTTCTTAACCATTTGTGATTGGAGACCATTTGTTTTAGAACTGACAATTGTTTTTTCCTGTTTCAGACAGAGGATTCGACCTGAAGAGTGATGGTGGACTGGCTTCAATGATGGATGCCACACAGATAAGTAACAAAAATATAGAAATGATAAAAGAAAAGTAGTATGTATATAAACAAAAAACAAAAATGCTGTGTTTTGTCTTGTTGGTTCTTATATGCAGTGTATCATGTATTTGTTCATTCTTTATTGAATTAAAGCTTTTTTGTATTTTTTTTACAATTTAATGATACTTGAGCTAATAGTCATATTAAATTCAGGAAGTAATTACTGGATTATGTGCTTGACAGTTTGCCCTTATTATCCAGGTTCAGGTTTTGAAGGAATCCTTGGATTTTCTGTGATATTTTTTTCTGCCCCATTTTCACTATGCTGCCTGGATGGTGCAGAAACTGGGGCAGTTTTTTTTTAATAATGTGATGATGATGATGATGTTCATGAGGATGATAATCATGATGCTATGAAGTTCCATCTAGGATTGAGACTACTTACTGGGCTGTACGGTACACTTACTGTCATAATATATCCTGACATCAACCAGGCCTGAGAGATACAGACACCTGCAATGCTGGTCAGAAGATTTGAGCAACACCCTCAATGACACATCTGTGAAGTAGATGAGATTTGACTGTGGTTCCAGTCTTCCCAGTGAGCCCATTGCACACCCAACTCAGGGTAGGAGCCGGTTAGAGCTGATAAATCCCGCAGTTTTTTTTTAAATGACTGGTGGGGATTCGAACCCACAAATTCCAGCACTAGTCTGTTGCATTAACCATATTTTCTGTAATAATACTTGTAAAGCTGCTTTAGGGGTTGCATGTGTTTTCACTGATGATACGCAGATTTCTGCATTTAGGGGACGAGTATATGCCTTTTAAAATTTTTTTTTGGTAATAATTGGATTTCTGCACTAAGTGGATAGATACATGTATTTTTGGTGAAAATACATTTCTACATTTAGGGATGAAAAACCAACTACTATTTTCTGTGATGATACTCAGAGCTCTGCATTTAGGGGATTTGTACATGTACTTTCTGTGGTCATATTCAGATTTCTGCATTTAGGGGGTAACTACATGTACCTTCCTGTGGTGATGCTGGGAGCTGTTTTAGTATAAATAGTATCCCCATCTTCTGGAAACTGCGTGCTAGAAATTTCCTGTTGAAGTCTTGTGTCCGATATGGCTCTACACAGCTGGGCTTAAAAAACAGCAACAACAGTAACAATAACAATAACAAGGGGATGATACTCAGAGCTCTGCATTTAGGGGATTTGTACATGCACTTTCTGTGGTCATGTTCATTTTTCTGCATTTATGGGATAACTGCATATACTTTCTCTGATCATATTCAGATTTCTGTATTTAGGGGATAACTACATTTCTGTGCTCATATTCAGATTTGTGCTTTCAGGGGATAACTACGTGAACATTTTGTAGTCATATTCTGATTTCTGCGTTTAGGGGATAACTACATGAACTTCTGTGGTCATTCAGATTTCTGCATTTAGGAGATAACTACATGAACTTTCTGTAGCCATATTCTGATTTCTGCATATAGGGAATAACTAAATGTATTTTTTGTGGTCATATTGAGATTTCTGCATTTTGGGGATAACTACATGAACTGTCTGTAGTCATATTCTGATTTCTGTGTTTAGCCTTTAGGGGATAATACTTGTACTTTGGTCATATTCTCTAATTCAGGTTTCATCATTGAGGGGACAACTACATGTACTGTGCATGGTCATATTCAGATTTCTGCATTTAGGGGATAATTGCATGAACTTTCTGCAGTCATATTCTGATTTCTGCATTTAGGGGATAACTAAATGTATTTTTTGTGATCATATTCAGATTTCTGCATTTAGGGGATACCCCCATGGGGATGCCAGGAGCTCTTTGTATCACCACTGTCTGGAAATAATGTGCTAGAAATTTCCTCTTTTCTGTCATTCTGTGTTTCTGCCTTGTTCGTTTGCTTTCTTTATGATTTTTTCCCTATCACTTTCTGCCTGGCTAGCCCATTCACCTGTATGTGTTTGATAAAGTCTTACCAGCTTTCTCTTAGGATCGATAATTGGGTACATGTATTAAGTGCTTCTCCTTAGATTATGTGTGTAAATGCATTAATATGTGTACTTATTTTTTCCCTTTTGTTTTTCCTGTTGAAATATTGTGTATGTTTTGAGATGGTTATAGCCTGATATGGTTCCGCACAGTTGGCTGGGTTTTAAACAGAAATATCAATAACAAATGGGATAAGTACACTTCCTGTGGTCATATTCAGATTTCTGCATTTAGGAGACTACATTTCGTTTTGTTTTGAATGATACTGAAATTTTTTGCATTCTGAGGTTTTTGCATTCGGGGATACATACTTGTATTTTCAGGGCTGATAGATTTATGCTTTAGAGGATAACTACTTGGATTTCTACCCCTGTGGGATCTATGATGTCTCCAGTAGGCTGATTCCATTGATCTGGGATGCTTCTGATAGACTGGTTCAATAGGCTGTTGTACTGTGATGCTTCTGATAGACTAGTGAGCATTCTCAAAGGTGATTTATCCATGTTGTTACTAATTAGTCCTTTTATTTCTGTGTTCTACCTTGCTGATTCAACCAGGTAACTTTATCATGTTTAATTTCACATTCTTTATCATTGTCATGTGCCTTGCTGCATGGTGTTGGCAGTCATGGCCCTCACTGCTCATGGCCTTCCATCTATCTTTTGTCTCTGCAAGTACAACTCTCTCCTTTTCTGTCCTCATCTACTCTGCAAAACCGTCCAATATTTTCTTCCTAGGTCTACTTCATCATCATCATCATCATCATCAGGTGCCTTGCCGCATGGCGTTGGCGATCATGGACTTCCATCTGTCTCTATCTCTTGTTGCCTCAAGCATCTCTTCCACCCTCTTTGTCCTCAGCCACTCTGCAAGTCCGTCTAGTATCTTCTCCCTGGCTCTACCTGGTGCTCTCTTCCCATCCACCTTTCCCGTCATGACCAGGTGCTCCAATTCCCCCCTCCTCATAAAATGGCCTACAAATGTTGCCTGTCTTTTCCTAATCTTCCTTACGAATGATCTTCTTGTGTCTGCCTCCATCAAGACTGTCTCATTTGTTTTCTTTGCTGTCCATGGAACGCTCAACATTCTTCTTAAAAACCACATCTCGGCTGCCTCAATCTTGTTCTGGCTTTGCTTGTTGACTGTCCACGCCTACTCAGTATTCTTTTTCCCTCCAGCTTTCCTGTTACTAGGTGCTCTAGTTTCTTGTACCTCTTAAAATGCCTTTACATGTTTTTGTCTTGTCCTAGTCTTCTTCATGAATGTTCTTTTTGTGCTTGCCTCTTTTAGGACTGTCTCGTTTGTTTTCTTTGCTGTCGATGGAACTCTTAACATTCTTCTTAGAAACTGCATTTCAGCTGTCTCAATCTTGTTCTGACTTTCCAAGCTTCGCATCCATAGGGCAGTGTCTATTCTATACGACACTTCCTGATATTAAGTGAAGGCATTTGTTGGTAAGAACGCGTTTCATCTTCTTGAATGTTGTTTTAGCTTGGCCGATTCTACTGGCTATTTCTGGTGTGCATCTGCCATCTGGTGAAATGAGTGTTCCTAGATATGTAAACTTATCAACCTGTCTCAGTGTTGTACCATGTGTGTGTGTGTGTGTGTGTGTGTGTGTGTGTGTGTGTGTGTGTGTTTTGTTTTGTTTTTGCATGAGGGGTTTTCTTGTTTTTTTTACTGATTATCATGACTTCAGTCTTCTTGGTATTTAGCTTCAGCCCTTTATTTCTGCTTTCTATTTCTATTGCACTGACAAGATTTTGTAGGTCTTTTTCATTTTCTGCAATAAAGATAGTGTCATCTGCATAATGAAGATTGTTTAGCATTTTTCCTCCAACCTTTATCCTGGGACATTCTAGGTTTTTGATGATGGTTTTGCTGTAAAGTGAAAACAAGTCTGGTGACATACCACTTCCCTGCCTAACCCTTCTTTTGATATTTTGGAAAGAGCTTATATATCATTTTCTAGTGTCATTGCTGCTGTTTGTTCCCAATATATATTCCTTATCATTCTTAGATCTTTCCCATTAGCATTGAGCCTTTCTATTGGGTTGATCAGTTCATGTCTTATCTGACCAAAAGCCTGAATATAATCAACAAAACTTAAAATAAATCCTTTTTCAATTCAGTTGATCTTTTATGAGAGTTCTTAAGATGTAAATGACACTAATAGTTCATTTTCCTGCAATGAATCCACATTGTTCTTCTGCTGTTTCTGTTTTGATTTTGTTCCTTGTTCTCATAATGGTTATTCTTAATAGAACCTTTGTCGCATGACTTATCAAGCTGATTGTATGATGGAGTTCACATTCTATAGGCCCTGCTTTCTTTGGAAGCACAGTGAAAATTGATTTTGACATATCTTTAGGGATTTTTCTGGTGTCATAAATTTTACTCTTAGGATGTATTTGGTATAAATAATTCCTTCCCTTAAGTAAATCCATATTGTTCTGCTTTTTCTGTTTTGATTCTGTTCCTTGTCCCCATCATGAATATTCTTAATAGGATCTTTGTCGCATGACTCATCAGATTTCAGATTGCTAACATAGAATTTTGCAATTAAGCAGGAAAAGTGTTTTTTAAATGGAGACCTTGACCATATCATAAAAAATGTATTCATTTTTAAAAGTAAAGAGTTGGAAACATTAAAACCATATAAATATATAAAAGTAGGGAACGGTATGATGAAGAAGACTGACATTCAATTTGCACTCATAGAATATGTAAGTCTGTTAAACTTTCGCTGTTGATTAAAATTCTGATGACCAAAATTTTTCCCTTTGAAGTCATGAAACTGAAATTAGATAGAGTGAATTCAAACAGGTGTGGTTTGTAAAGCATTGTTTTGGGTGTGATGATTTCATGATATTTATTACATTAAAAACATACTACAGAAGAATAAAGGCACCAAGAGTAAACTGTTGACTAAATTGACCTTTGTAATGATGTCACATGATGATGATTGTAGAATATGCTGGATGAAAAAATGGAAGTGGTCTTTCGGAATTGATCCTTGACATGTCAAAGACAGTCGGAGGAAAGCCTCTAATCAGAAAGGGAGAAAATTGTGCCATTCCTCCCCCCCCCCCCCCACTTTGCTTTTTTTCCCCCCACCAGATGGAGACGAATTTTGTTGGAGGATGTATTTGGAGATGGTAACAAAATTGATTCTGAGAAGAAAACGGGCAAAATTGTGCATGTGTGTGTGTTTGTGTGTGTTTCACAATTGGTATTCTGTGTAATTTTGTTTTGTTTTGTTTTGATAATGTAGTGTTTACACAGAGAGAGAGAGAGAGAGAGTGATTGTGTAAGCATTCTCTTTTGTTTTCTTTTTGTATTTACTTGTTTGTTTTTGTTATGAATGTAAGATTTTTTTTTCCCCAAAGATATTACTATCTGTGTGTGTGTGTGTTGTGTGTGTGTGTGTGTGTGTGTGTAGGGCGGGTATTTTTTTTATATTTGTGTCTTGTTATTGATAATGATAGTAGTGTGTGTGTGTGTAGTGTGTGTGTGTGTGTGTGTGTTCCAGTGTTGGTGTTCTGTGTAGTTTTTAGTTTAATTTTGTTTTGTTATGTTTTGATAATATTGTAGTGTTTACAGAGAGATAGAGGGAGAGAGAGAGAGAGAGAGAGAGAGAGAGAGAGAGAGAGAGAGTGTGTGTGTGTGTGTGTGTGTGTGTGTGTGTGTGTGTGTGTGTGTGTGTGTGTGTGTGTGTGTAAGCATTCTCTTTTGTTTTCTTCATGTATTGTTTTAGTGCATGTGTCATGAATGGCTGACTTTGGTTTTTTTGTTTTCTAAAGTTGTTTTTTTTTTTTTGAGAGGGTTCGGTAATTTGTGATAATGACAAATTGATACTGAGATGAAAGTGGGCAAAGTGTGATGTGTTGGGGGGGGGGGGTTCTAAAAATTTTTTTAGGGCGGGTATTTTTTGGTATTTGTGTGAGTGTTTTGTTATGAGAGAGAGAGAGAGTGTGTGTGTGTGTGTGTATGTGTGTGTGTGTGTGTGTGTGTGATGTGGTCATGACAGCCCTTCAGAAGCTGTGAGGGGTATATGTTGACTTTCATGTCAGTGTGATTCTGGTGGACTTGTTAAGCTGATTGTGGGGGAGTGAGTCGTACATCATTATTATTGAAATGATACAAATGATGATGATGATGATGATGGTGATCATCATTATTTGTATCATTTCTTACCATCTTTTCCTCGGAGTTGAAACAGTGTGGGTGAATGGAGAGAGGTTAATACCAAAAAAGATTGATACCAAATGTGCGCGAATGCATCGACATGTGTGTACTTTTTTTTTCTGATATGACTCTATGCAGTCAGCTGGGTTTTAGACAAAAACAATAATAATAATATAAAAAAAATGTGGGTTTTTTTGTATTTTGTTTTTGTTTGTTTTGAGGGCAGGTATTGTTTGGTATTTGCGTGGGTGTTTTGTTATTGATATTAAAGCTGTGTGTGTGTGTGAAGATCGATCATTTGACGATTTCTGTAATATGAGTATTGTATGTGTGTTTATGTATACATGTATGTGTGTGGGTATGTGTTTGACCATCTTTTTTCGTGTGTGTGTGTGTGTGTGTTCAGGAGTGTATATGTGTGTGTGTGTGTGTGTAATGTGGTTGTGTGTGTGTGTGTTTTTTTTTTTTTTGTTTTGTTTTTGTTTTTCGCGGTGTTTGTGTGTGTGTGTTTGGGAATGTGTGTGCGTTTATGTTTTTTTTTTTTTTTCCTTTAGGTCGTTTGTGTGTGTGTGTGTGTGTGTGTGTGTGTGTGTGTGTGTGTGTGTGTGTGTGTGTGTGTGTGTGTGTGTGTTTCCTGTGAGTGTGACAGCTCTTCAGAAGCTGTGAGGGGTGTATGTGTTGATTTTCAGATCAGTGTGATTCTGGTGGACTTTGTTTTTAAGCTGATTGTGGGGGAGAAAGTCTGTACATCATTATTATTGATATGATCATTATCATGAGTATATTATTCTCATTGGGATGATGATAATGATGATGATGATGGTGATGATCATCATCATTTGTATCATTTCTTCCCATCTTTTCCTCAGAGAGTTGAAATAGAGTGTGTGTGGGTAACTGGAGAGAGGTTAATACCAAAGTAGATTGATTCCAAATGTGCACGAATGCATTGACATGTGTACTTACTTTTTTTTCTTTTTGTTTTTTGTTTTGCTGTTGAAATTTTGTAAATGCTTTGAAACGTTTATAGCCCTGGTATGGCTCTACCCAGTCAGCTGGTTTTTAAACAAAAATAGTAAAAAACAGAACAATTTTGTGTGTTTTTGTTGTTGTTGTTTTTTAGGGCAGGTATTGTTTCGTATAAATTTGCATGGGTGTTGTGTTATTGATATTAAAGTGTATTTGTGTGTGTGTGCACGCACGTGTGTGAAGACCATCTCTTTAGTGTG
>JAPXFY010000017.1:50047456-50079956 GCA_030674185.1 Monoplex corrugatus
CTACTTACCTTTTCTTTGTTTTTTTGTTTTGCTGTTGAAGTTTTGTATTTGCTTTGAAATGCTTATAGCCCTGATATGGCTGTACGCAGTCGGCTGGGTTTTTAAAAAAAATGGTTAAAAGAAAGTGTATGTGTGTTTCTTTTTTTTTTCTTTCTTTTTTCTTTTTTTGAGGGCTGGTATTGCTTGGTATTTGAGTGGGTGTTTTGTTATTGATATTAAAGTGTATTTGTGTGTGTGTGTGTGTGTGTGCGCACGCGTATGTGTTTGACCATCTCTTTAATGTGTGTGTGTGAGTGAGTGTTGTGTATGTGTTTATGTATGTATGTGTGTGGGTATGTGTTTGACCATCTTTCATGTGTGTGTGTGTACATGTGTGTGTGTGTGTGTGTGCATTCAGGAGTGTATGTGTAATGTGGTTGTGTGTGTGTATGTGTTTGTGAATGAATGTGTGAGTGTGTGTGTGTGTGTGTGTTAAGGAGTGTATATATATGTTTGTGGTTGCGCGCGCGCGGCGCGTGTGTGTGTGTGTTTTGTTTTTTCATTGTTTTTTTTTTAGGGCAGGTATTTTCTTGATAATTGTGTGTCTTGTTATTGATATTAAAGTGTGTGTGTGTGCGTGCGCACTCAGGAGTGTATGTGTAATGTGGTTGTGTGTGTGTGTGTGTGTATGTGTGTTTTTTTTTGTTTTTTTTTTAGGGCGGGTAATTTTTTTGGTAATTGTGTGTCTTGTTAGTGGTGTTAAAGTGTGTGTGTGTGTGTGTGTGTGTGTGTGTGTGTGTGTGGTGTGTGTGTGTGTGTGTGTGTGTGTGTGTGTGTGTGTGTTCTCATTTCCTGTGAGTGTGACAGCCCTTCAGAAGCTGTGAGGGGTATATGTGTTGATTTTCATATCAATGTGATTCTGGTGGACTTTGTGTTAAGCTGATAGTGGGGGAGAGTCTGTACATCATTATTATTGATGTTATCATTATCATGAGTATATTATTCTCATTGGGATGATGATCATCATCATCATAACCATCACCATCATTTGTATGTGCTTGTGTGTGCTTTGAAACGCTTATAACCCTGATATGGCTGTACACAGTCAGCTGGTTTTTAAACAAAAACAATATATATAAAAAAAATTGTGTTTTTGTTTTTACATTGTGTCATATTCATCATCATCATCAGGTGCCCTGCCGCATGGCGTTGGCGACCATGGACTTCCAACCATCTCTATCTCTCGTTGCCCCCAGCATCTCCCCCACCCTCTTCATCCTCAGCCACCTTGCAAGTCTGTCCAGCATTCTCTCCCAGGGTCTACCCGGTGCTCTCTTTCCCTCCAGCTTTCCCGTTGTGACCAGGTGCTCCAAATCTCCCTCATAAAATGGCCTATAAATGTTGCTTGTCTTTTCCTAATCTTCCTTATCAGTGATCGACTTGTGTCTGCCTCCATCAAGACTGTCTCGTTTGTTTTCTTTGCTGTTTAAATTGTGTTTTTAAAAAAATTTTTTTTAAGGGGCAGGTATTTTTTGGTATTTGCGTGGGTGTTTTGTTGTTATTGATATTAAAGAGAGAGAGAGTGTGTGTGTGTGTGTGTGTAAAAAGATTGATTTCTTGACCATCTCTTTAGTATGTGTGTGTGAGTGAGTGTTGTGTGTGTGTGTTTATGCATACATGTATGTGTGTGGGTAAACGTTCGACCATCTTTCGTGTGTGTGTGTGCAGGAGTGTAATGTGGTTGTGTGTGTGTGTGTGTTTTTGAGGATGGGTAGTTTTTTTGGTATTTGTGTGAGCGTCTTCTTATTGATGTTAAGGTGCGTGTGTGTGTGTGTGTGTGTTTTGTTTGTTTGTTTTTTTTTGTTTTTTGTTTTTTTTTTTTGATGGCAGGTATTTTTCTTTTTGTATTTGTGCAAGTGTCTTGTTATTGATATTAAAGTGTGTGTGTGTTTTGTGTGTGTGTGTGTGTGTGTGTGTGTGTGTGTGTGTGTGTGTGTGTGTGTGTGTATGTGTGTGTGTGTGTGTGTGTGTGAGAGAGAGAGAGAGAGAGAGAGAGAGAGAGCCCTTCAGAAGCTGTGAGGGGTATATGTGTTGATTTTCGTATCAGCGTGATTTTGTCTGCTGTCCCATTCACCTGTATGTGTTTAGTAAAGTCTGATGTACTTTCTCTTAGGATTAATAGTTGGGTAGGCCTACATGTATTGAGTGCATTTTTGTTTTGGCTCTGGGGAGATGAAATATGCGAAAGCAATTTTAGGTAATTAAAGCCCGTTTTTATATATGTTTTAGTGTTCTTAGTTATGTTTAAATTTGTAATCATGTATTTTTTAAATCCCCTGTGTGATAAAATGGACGGTATGGTCAGTACCAGGGGCATCTCCATAGATTATGTGTGCAAAGGCATTGATATGTGTACTTTTCTTTTTTTTCTTTTTTTTTTCTTTTTTGCTTTGTATGTTTTGAAACAGTTGTAGCCCTGATATGGCGCTACGCAGTTGGCTGGGCTTTAGACAAAGGTAACAAATGACAAATAAATCTGTGGACAAAGGTAACAAATGACAAATAAATCTGTGGGAGTATGTGTTTGACCATCTTTCTTGTGTGTGTGTGTGTGCATTTGAGTGTGTGTGTGTGCACGCGTGCGCGTTGGGTGTGCATGTGTCCTGTCTGAATACCATGTTTAAGTAAGTTGTTAACACAGGTTGTTCCCCCGTTGGGATGCCGGGGGCTCTTTCAGTATAAATAGTATCTCCACCTTCTGGAAAAATTCTGTGCTAGAAACTTCCTCTTTTCTGTCACTCTCTTTGTTTCTTTCTTACTCCTTTGCTTTCTGTCATTTCTTCCCATCATTTTCTGCCTTGCTGGTCCATTCACCTGTATGTGTTCAATAAAGTCTTACATACTTTCTCTTAGGATTGATAATTGGGTACTAGTACTAAGTGCATTTTTGACTCTAGGGAAGTGAGATATATGGAAGCAATCTTAGGTGTATGTTTTAGTGTCCTTAGTTATATTTATTTTAAATTTTTCATTCAGTTGTGTTTCTTAAATTCCCTGTGTAATAATTTGGACGGAGTGGTCATTGCCAGGGCATCTCCTTAGATCATGTGTGTGAATGCATTGATAAGCATATTTTTTTTCCTATTATTTTGTTTGCTGTTGAGGTATGTTTTGAAACTGTCATAGCCCTGATATGGCTACACAGTCGGCTGGGCTTTAAACAAAAATAATAACACAGGTTGTACTCATACCATGAGTGTTGTTGTTGATGTTTTTTTTAAACTGTGGACATGGAACTGCATAGTGCCGTGAAATTTGTGTTCAGTTATACAGAAAATTGTTAGATTAGGAACTTTTCCCATTAGATTGTGGTTTGTGATTATAAATTGTGGTTTGAGATTACAAAACTACAAACATTTGTTACGCATTATTGTAACGTTTTCCATAGACTTCAGTAAACTTGTGATGTACAATTAGTATCTGGGCAGGGCAGTAGGTTTTCAGTACATCATTATTGAAATTTGCCCCATAGTTAAGTAAATCTTGTCAGAATATTAACAAGATGAAAGCAAAGCAGTGTCACCCTAATGACCAGAAGTTTTCAGTCCCTGTTGTCGAAGTGTTCACAAAATTCACGAGTAGCGATTTCACAGTAAATGCTGCCTGCTTTCAGGCTCACCCAGCTCAAAGCTGGCACACTGTAGGTGGCAGCACACTCAGAGGGAGTGCAACTACCTTCAGGCTAGTTGCATAATGGGAAGATGTGCTGTCCACCAAAAGCCCAAGGAACTGTAGATGGCCTAACAATCAGGCTTGTTTTTGTGATGGGAACAATGAAGTATTGACTTGGATCTGACATGATGTGCAACCATCAAGAGCCCAGCACACTTGTAGGTGGCAGCACACTCACGATGGGAGTGCCGCGACCTTCAGGCTGGTTTTGTGATGGCAGCATTCTAGTGCTGATGTAGCCCAGCACACTGTAGGTGGTAGCACACATATTGGAGAGTGACCTTAACCTCAGGCTGATCTGGTGGGCCATGTATTGGGACTATGCTGACATTTTGAGCGTGCAGCACTTTGATGTTGGGTCAGATCATGGCTGTGGTGGGCCATTTGGCAGTAGCAGCTTGTGGATATGGAAAACGTCCTTTGTTGCTTTCATAGTGTTTGTATTTACAGGTTTGTGCTAGGTCAGGTGGAAAAAGAGAGAGAGGAAAGGAAAAATAGGAAAAAAGAAAAATAGGAGGGAAAAAAGGGAAACATTCAATCTGTTAGCAAGCTGCAAGAGAATGTATACCATACAAGAACAGAAAGCAGCACAGCAACAACCACAAATACATGCCTATGACAGTTCCTGGACCAGTTTTGTGTGTATGTGTGGAATGGGTGTGACCGTGCTGATTAATAAAAAAACAAAAAACAAAAAAAGAAAGGAAAACAAAAAGGAAAAAACAAAACAAAGAAAAAATGTCAGAAATGGGAAAAAAAGAAAAAAAAAAACAAATGAGCAAAAAAAGAAAAAGGAAAAAAAAAAAACCATACTGTGTAGATTGCAAACCTGTTTCTAGCAGGATCTTAGATGGTTCATGACTGGCTGCTGGCAGCATTGGACACCAGCAGTATTGACACTGTGTGCTGTTGACAAGCATGGGGGACACCAGCAGTATTGACACTGTGTGCTGTTGACAAGCATGGGGGACACCAGCAGTATTGACACTGTGTGCTGTTGACAAGCATGGGGGACATCAACGGCAACATTGTGATTTTCACTGCTTCTTGGTGGATTTTGTGAAATGTGTGAAGTGACAACAGAATTATTGTGATCTTTAGTGCATCATAAGTGGTGTGATGTGCATGTATTGTGTGAAGGCTGAACTTGTGTGCTCCGTGATCAGTTTTGTGAAGGCTGAACTTGTGTGCTCCGTGATCAGTTTTGTGAAGGCTGAACTTGTGTGCTCTGTGATCAGTTTTGGTTGTTGGAAAAAGATGGCATGCAGATGATGATGGAAAAGACCTACATTAGACAAAGGCAAAGAAAACTTCTCCATCACGTATTTGCAGTGATTTTTAAAGTGGATCTGTGGTGTCATGGGACACTACTTTTCCTGGAGTGACAGACCAGGGGACCACTTTACCTTGTGGTGGGGATCCTTATGATTGTGGTGTGAAAAACTCGAAGTTCCTGTGAACAAATGACCTTGTGTATTACGGTGGTGTGTGAAGGCCTGAAGTTCTGGGAACGAATGACCCTGTGTTGTATGGTGATTTGTGGAGGACTTATGTTCCTGGGAGCGAATGACCTTGTGTTTTATGGTGATTTGTGGAGGACTTGAGTACCTGAGGATGGATATACAACCATCTTTCATGATGGTGCATGTTGTGAGTTGAGGGATGTTTGGATCCGTAATGTAAATCCCTTTACTTTGTGATGTGGAGTATGTAGAATTTTGTTGAAAGCATGTATGTTGTGTGTGTATATTCAGCCAGTGTTAGTGTGAGATGAATTTTTTTTCTAGCTGTTCTTCCCATGTCATTTTCTATTTGAAAATTTTTTTTTACTGTGTATGTGGTTTCTGTATGTGCAGTTTTTGTTTTTTAAGGGGCATGTAATATTTGTGTGTGCATATGGTGTGTGTGTGAGTTTTGTGTGATTGTGCTTGCTTTTTTTTTCTTTGACATATATGTGTGGTCTTGTATTCTTTCATTATTTTTTTTCAAATCTTGTAATGTATGGTTTCTCACTTTGCCGGGCATGGGACGTTTGGGGGGGGGGGGGGGGGGGGGGCTGTGTTTATGTGGAGATGGCCATGAGTGTGTGTGTGTGTGTAGTTTGGTGCACATGTGCACAAATACACTGATTCTTCTCCTGATGAGTCTGCATTTTGAAAAAGTACAAGGAACTTTCCCTAAGTTATAAAATGATATGCGAGACAATCCAGAAAGAGAGAAAAGGAAAAAGACATTTTCCATGATACAGATAGTAGGAGCCTAAAATAGAAAAAAAAAGACATGGAAAACTGACATAAAAACATAAAGCACAGAGATGGTCTAGCTTCAAGCACAGCTAAAATTAAGAGTGACTCACAATTCATGTGGGAACAGTTTGATGGACCACCTCTTCTCCTTAAAGAAAAACAAAGAAACAAAAAATAACAACAGCACTGAAGGAAAAAACAAACAAAAAAAGAAAAGTACAGTATGTGCTGACATTTAGGCAAAAGTTTTCACTTGACAAAGGTTGAAATAGGAAAGTTCAGGGTCCATCAGTACTCTATCATGAAAAAAAAACGGTTTTTTTTCTTCAATTCATAAGTCAACATAGCTTACCTGTTTGACTTCACAGTTACCATTGTACTTAAAGTTACTGTTGTTTTCTATGTTACTGTTGTTCGCTAAGTTACTGTTGTCCTTTAGGTTACCATTATCCAAAGTCTGTTGCTCTCTAGGTTACTGTTCTTCACATTACTGTTCTCATTACTGTTGTTCTCCATCTTACTGTTCTCTAAGTTACTGTTGTTCTCCTCCTCTAGTATAAAGTATAAAGTATCCCCACCCTCCGGAAATTCTGTGCTAGAAATTTCCTCATCTGTAATTCTCTTTGTTTCTGCCTTGCTTTTTTGCTTTCTGTCATTTCTTCCTATCATTTTTGCCTTGCTGGTCTATTCACCTGTATGTATTCGAAAAAAGTCTTAGGATTGATAATTGGGTACATGTATTAAGTGCATTTTTGAATCTAGGGAAATGAGATATGGGGAAGCAATTTTAGGTAATTTAGGCCTGTTTTTGTGTGTATATGCTTTAGTGCTAGGGTCATCTCCTTAGATATGTGCACAAATGCATTGGAATGGGTACTTATTTTTCTTTTTCTTTTTTACCTGTTTGAAGCATTGTGTATGTTTTGAAACAGTTATAGCCTTGATATGACTTTACGTAGTTAGCTGGTCTTTAAACAAAAAAATAGCAATAACGATGTTATTCTCTTTACTGTTGTTCTCCAGGTTATTGCTGTTCTCCAGTTTACTTTTGTTCTCTAGTTTACTCTTCTCCAGTTTGCTGTTCTCCATGTCACTTGTTTTCCAGGTTACTGTTCAAGTTTTGGTAGTTTTCCAGGTTACTGTTCAAGGTTTGGTAGTTTTCCAACTTACTGTTCAATTACTCTTGTTGCCCAGCTTACAGTTGTATTCCAAGTTACTGTTCTCCATATTACTATTATTCTCGAAGTCACTGATCACATTACTGGTGTTCTCTAAGTTCTCCAAAATACTGGTGTCTCCAATTGGTGCTTCTCCAAGTTAAGGTTGTTATTCCGGTTACAAAAACTAAAATAAAATGTGAAGATATTTTTTTCTTTTATCAAAGTTAAATGTGTGAATTTAAATTTCCATTGCTTTTACAACTTCTATTATTTCATTAGGTGTGTTGTAATGTTAAATTTGAATATTTTGATCTTGGATGTTCTTTTCTGGAATTTGGATGTTCTTTTCTGGAACATAATTTACAGACGTGTGTTGGTAATATTGTGGAATACATATTGTAGTTGCTCTGAGTATCTAGTATTGTCATGATCTTAGGGAATACATTCGACTTGCTCTGAGTATCTTGTTATTTTTATGATATTGTTTTGTATTACATTTTCCAGTTGCTCTGAATATCTTGACATTATCACAACAATAATATTCTGAACTAGCTATTTCAGCTTGTTGCTCCAAGTATCTTATCATTATTATAATGATGTAGTTATCTCAGCATGATTATGATCACATAGTATGATAATGATAAGGACAAATATCTTAGCATGATAATGATGACATAGCATGATTATGATGACATAGTATGATTATGACGACATAAGTATCTTGGCATGATTATGATGACATTATGGAGCACATAGTCCAGCTACTCACAGTCCATGAGTATTGTAATATTAGAACACACAGGACTGTCCAAAAGATTGGTATATTTCGATTGTTGATTGATGTAGACCTGCATTGTTTACATGAAATTCTGCTTGGGGCAGAGGTCCAGGCTCTTGCCTTCCGATCTGACTGCACAAGTTCAAGTCTTGGGGAAAAAAATGTATACACACATTCTTCAGTTCACCAAACTGTAAATGGGGTTGTCCGACCCTGTACAGGGTTGGGGAGTGTTAAGCAGGTAGACTGGAGATGGACACCACCCTCATAAGGTTGGTGCCATGTAAAGTGTAGGCTACCTTGCCATTCGCGTACAACCTGGCCATTAGGGCACAACTTGTATTGATTGCATGATTGATTTATTTCATGTGTTGATTCTCAAGTTACAGCGAAGCTTGAGTGGAGTCTAGCAGGATTAAGCTGGAGACAAGAGGTGATACTTTGTTATTGTTTGACCTTGATGTTATCGCTTATGGTTAATTGTACTTTGTTTTTTTGTGGGTTTTTTTTTGGGGGGTGGGGGTGGAATGGGGGATGTTGGAGAGGGAAAATGTGGGAGAGTGGGAGAGAAGGTGTTAGAAGAAGGGAAAAAATTGGGAAAGTGGGGAAGGGGAAAGAGAGGGGGTTGAGTGGGAGGGAAGGGGTTGAGAAGAGAAAGAAGGGGATTGTGGTGGGAGGGAAGGCGGTTGAGATGGGAAGGGGTTGGGGTGGGAGGGAGGTGTTGAGTTGGGAGGGAAGGGGTTGGGAAGGGTGGGAGGAAAGGGGGTTGGGGAGGGAGGGAAGGGGGTGGGGATGGGGAGGGAAGGGGGTTGGGATGGGAGGGAAGGGTTTGGGAGGGGGGACAGGGGAGGGAGGGGTGGGGTGGGGGGCCTTGGACAGGGTGTGCGTGTGAATGTGTGGTGTTATAACAGCTTGTTTTCTTTGTTTCAGGTGAGACGCGCTCCTGCAGATGATGGTTGAGCCTTTACCAACAACCATGGTGATCTTCTGAACTAAAGATAAGTTGTTTATATGTCGATTAATGTTTAAACGTTTTCTTTTTTGATGGGCATGCATGGTGGGTGTTTTCATGTTTCCATAAGCCAAACACTGACATGGCTTACAGGATTTTTAACATGCATACTATTGCATATTTTGACATTTTGTGTGCGTATACACATGAAAGGATGGGTCTAGACAGTGGCAAGACTGCCCCCATGCTGACCTGGAAGATTGGGAAAAAACTCCATCTTTTTCCCTCCAGGCAGAGGTTCTAGGTGGATCGAACCCAGGCACTTCCTATTGGAAGTCAGATATTTACCCACTATGCTGTGCCCATTGTATTAGTTTAAAGCTGTTGCAGTTAAAATTTTGATAGCATTGAGTTATGATGGTTGTATTATTGATAGTTTGTACAAGTATGAGTGATATTATTTAACTGTTTAATGAGTATTTTTTAAATTAGTTTATGTAGGGTTTTTGTATTAAATTCAGCTTTGTTGCTATACCATACTTTGAAGATTATAAGTTGTTTCGGTTGTAATGTGTAGGAATAACAAACTTACAGTTGTACTATGTATGAAAAATAGTATTCATTGAGTTTTTTGAGGTCATGTTATTTGTAACCAGAAAAAAACATGAAAGAAGGATAAGAACGCATATTTAATACAACATTTGGAGTTCATGTTGTGTTTAACGTTAGGTCTAAAATTCATTTTTGTACGAGTTACTGGAATTGAAAAGTATGGGAGTGGGGGTGGACAGTATTATTTGTGGTTTTGCATTATAAGTTATTACATCTGGGTGTTTTTTGTGTGTTTTTTTGTCTTATGTTTGCAGATATGATTTCCCTGGAGGACAAGGATGATGGTGGTCTTCAGAGCCAAGATGCCGGCACCAAATCTTAATTGATGAATTACGTGAAGCCATGGACTCCGGTCAGGGAAAGTAATCATTGTTGATCATGTGCTGTAATGTTTTAAACCTTTATTTCTACAGGTGGGACATCATATTTTAAACCATTATTTCTGCACGTGAGATGTCATGATTTATACCTTTATTTCTGCAGGTGACATGTTTTAAATCCATTATTTCTACAGTGAGATGTCATGTTTTAAACCATTTTTTCTGCAGGTGAGATTGTCATGTTTTAAACTTTTATTTCTGCAGCTGAGACATCTTGTTTTGAACCTGTATTTCTGCAGGTGAGACATATTTTCAGCCTGTATTTTTCAAAGTGAGACACCCTGTTTTTAAACCTTTATTTCTTAAAGTGAGACATCATGTTTTAAACCTTATTTCTACAGGTGATATATCATGTTTTAAACCTTTATTTCTACAGGTGAGACATCATGTTTAAATCTATCTGTCTACAGATGAAACATCATGTTTTAAATCTTTATTTCCACAGGTGTGACAACATGTTTGAACCTTATATCTACAGGTGAGACATCATGTCTTAAACCTTTACTTTTGCCGGTGAGATGTCATGTCATAAATGTATATTTCTACACGTGAGACATCATATTTTAAACCTTTATTTCTGCAGCTGAGACATCTTGTTTTAAAGTTATATTTCTGCAGGTGTGACATCATGGTTTAATTGTTTATTTCTACAGGTGAGACGACATGTTTGGACCTTATTTCTACGGGTGAGACATGTTTTAAACCTTTGTTTCTGCAGGTGTGATTTCTTGTTTTAAACTTTATTTCTACAGATGAGACATCATGTGTTATTGAAATTTTATTTTACAGATGTGAGATCAAATTTTTACTTTGTTTCTGACAGGTGTGACATCTTTTTAACTTTTTTCTAAGGTGAGACATCAATTAATTTATTTTAAGTAGACATATTGCTTTATTTCTACAGGTGAGACATCATGTTTTAACTTTATTTGTATGGTGAGACACTTGTTAAACTTTATTTGTACAGGTGAGACTCATGTTTTAAACCCTTTTTCTGCAGGTTGACGTCATTTTGAAACTTTATTTCTACGGGTGAGACGTCATATTTTAAACCTATATTTCTACAGTAACGTCATATTTTAAACCTTTATTTCTACAGATACGACATCACTTTAAACCTTTATTTCCTACAGGTGAGACATCATGTTTTAAACGTTATTTCTACAGATGAGACATCATGTTTTTAATCCTTTCTTGCTACGGCGAGACATGTTTAAACTTTATTTCTACGTAGATGAGACATCATGTTTTAATCCTTTATTTCTGCAGGGGAGACATCATGTTTAAACCTTTATTTCTACAGGTGAGAGACATCATATTTTAAAGTCTTTTTTCTGCAGATGTGACGTCTATGTTTAGACCTTTATTTCTAAGTGGACATCATGTTTAAACCTTATTTCTACAGGTGAGATAGGGTTTAAACCTTATTTCTACAGGTGAGAATTATGTTAAACCTTTATTTCTACAGGTGAGACATGTTTTAAACCTTTGTTTCTGCAGGTGTGATGTGTTGTTTTAAACCTTTATTTCTACAGATGAGACATGTTTTAAACCTTTATTTCTACAGGTGAGATAACATGTTTTTAACTTTTGTTTCTGCAGCTGTGACGTCTTGTTTTAAACCTTTATTGCTACAGATGAGACATCATGTTTTAAACATTTATTTCTACAGATGAGACATGTTTTAGACTTTTATTTCTACAGATGAGACATCATGATTTAAACCGTTATTTCTACGGGTGAGACATAATGTTTTTAACCTTTGTTTCTGCAGGTGTGATGTCTTCTTTTAAACCTTTATTTCTACAGGTGAGACATCAAGTTTTAACCTTTCATTTCTACAGGAAAGACTTCATGTTTTAAACTTTTGTTTCTGCAGGTGACATCTTGTTTCAAACCTTTATTTCTACAGGTGAGACATGTGTTTTTAACCTTTGTTTCTGCAGGTGTGATGTCTTCTTTTAAGCTTGTATTTCCACAGGTAAGACATCATGTTTTAAACCTTTATATCTACAGGTGAGACATGTTTTAAACCCTTATTTCTACATGTGATATATCATGTCTTAAACTTTTATTTCCTCAGGTGAGACATGTTTTAAACCTTTGTTTCTGCAGGTATGACGTCTTGTTTTAAACCTTTATTTCTACAGATGAGACATCATGTGTTAAACCCTTATTTTTGCAGGTGAGACAATGTTTATAACCTTTGTTTCTGCAGGTGTGATGTCTTCTTTTAAACCTTTATTTCTACAGGTGAGACATGTTTTAAACCTATATTTCTACAAGTGAGACATCAAGTTTTAACCTTTTATTTCTACAGGTAAGACATGTTTAAACCTTTGTTTCTGCAGGTGTGACATCTTGTTTTAAACCTTTATTTCTACAGGTGAGACATCTTGTTTTAAACCTTTATTTCTACAGATGAGATGTTTTTAAGCTTTGTTTCTGCAGGTGAGACGTCTTGTTTTAAACTTTTATTTCTGCAGATGAGACATCATGTTTTAAACCTTTGTTTCTGCAGGTGTGATGTTTTAAACCTTTATTTCTACAGGTGAGACATCATGTTTTAAACCTTTGTTTCTGCAGGTATGACGTCTTGTTCTTTAAAACCTTTGTTTCTACAGATGAGACATCATGTGTTAAACCCTTGTTTCTACAGGTGAGACATCACGTTTTAAACCTTTTTCTGCAGGTGTGACCATTTAAACCTTTATTTCTACAGTTGAGACATCACGTTTTAAACCTTTGTTTCTGCAGGTATGACGTCTTGTTTTAAACCTTTATTTCTACAGATGAGACATCATGTTTTAAACCTTTGTTTCTGCAGGTGTGATGTTTTAAACCTTTATTTCTACAGGTGAGACATCATGTTTTAAACCTTTGTTTCTGCTGGTATGACGTCTTGTTTTAAACCTTTGTTTCTACAGGTGAGACATCATGTTTTAAACCGTTATTTCGGCAGGTGAAACATGTTTTTAACCTTTATATCCACAGGTGAGACATGTTTTGAATCTTTATTTCTACAGGTGAGATATCATGTTTAATCGTTTATTTCTGCAGGTGAGACATCATGTTTTAAATCTTTATTTCTACAGGTGAGACATGTTTTATACCTTTGTTTCTGCAGGTATGACGTCTTGTTTTAAACCTTTGTTTCTACAGGTGAGACATGTTTTAAACCGTTATTTCGGCTGGTGAAACATGTTTTAAACCTTTATATCTACAGGTGAGACATGTTTTGAATCTTTATTTCTACAGGTGAGACATCATGTTTAATCCTTTATTTCTGCAGGTGAGACATGTTTTAAACCGTTATTTCTACAGATGAGACATGTTTTTAACCTTTCTTGCCTACCGGCGAGACATCATGTTGTACCTTTATTTCTACAGATGAGACATGTTTTAATCCTTTATTTCTGCAGGTGAGACATCATGTATTAAACCTTTATTTCTACAGGTGAGAGACATCATATTTTAAGTCTTTGTTTCTGCAGGTGTGACGTCTTGTTTTAGACCTTTATTTCTACAGGTGAGACATCATGTTTTAAACCTTTATTTCTACAGGTGAGACTTCATGGTTTAAATCCTTATTTCTACAGGTGAGACATTATGTTTAAACCTTTATTTCTACAAGTGAGACATCATGCTTTAAACCTTTGTTTCTGCAGGTGTGATGTGTTGTTTTAAACCTTTATTTCTACAGATGAGACATGTTTTAAACCTTATTTCTACAGGTGAGATAACATAGTTTTTAACTTTTGATTTCTGCAGGTGTGACTCTTGTTTTAAACCTTTATTGCTACAGATGTGACATCATGTTTTAAGCATTTATTTCTACAGATGAGACATGTTTTAAGACTTTATTTCTACAGATGAGACATCATGATTTTAAACGTTATTATTCTACGGGAGACATATGTTTTAACCTTTTGTTTCTGCAGTGTGACGTCTTGTTTTAAACCTTTATTGCTACAGATGAGACATCATGTTTTAAACATTTATTTCTGCAGTATGACGACATGTTTTAACTTTTTTTCTACAGATGAGACATCTGATTTTAAACCTTTATTTCTGCGATGAGACATCAATGTTTTTAACCTTTGTTTCTGCAGTGTGATGTTTTTTTAAACCTTTATTTCTACAGGTGAGACATTGTTTTAAACCTTTGTTTCTGCAGGTATGATGTTTTAAACCTTTTTTCTACAGGTTAGACATCATGTGTTAAACCTTGTTTCTGCTGGTATGACTCTTGTTTATAACCTTTGTTTCTCAGGTGTGACATTCTTTTTTAAACCGTTATTTCGCAGGTGAGAACATGTTTTAACCTTATTTAAACCTTTATATCACAGGTGAGACATGTTTTAAATCTTGTTTTGAATCTTTTATTTTCTACAGGTGAGATATCATGTTTAATCGTTTATTTCTCAGGTAGAACATGTTTTAAATCTTTATTTCTTAAGGTGAGACAACATGTTTTAAACCTTTGTTTTTGCAGGTATACGTTTGTTTTAAACCTTTGCTTCTACAGGTGAGACTCATGTTTTAAATCGTTTTTTGGGCATGGTGAACATGTTTTTTAAACCTTTATTCTACAGGTGAGATCATGTTTTGAATCTTTTTTCTACAGGTGAGATTCTATGTTTTAATCCTTTATTTCTCAGTGAGACATGTTTTAAACCGTTATTTCTACAGATGAGAGACATATTTTTAACCTTTTCTTTCTACGGTAGACATCATGTTTTAACCTTTATTTCTACAGATTGGACATCATGTTTAATCCTTTATTTCTGCAGGTGAGACATCATGTTTTAAACTTATATTTCTACAGGTGAGAGCATATATTTTGAACCTTTTTCTAGCAGTGTGAGCCTTTTTAAACCTTTGTTTCTACAGGTGTGAAACATCATGTTTTAAACCTTTATTTCTACAGGTGAGACTTCAGGGTTTTAAACCCTTATTTCTACACGTGAGACATCATGTTTTAAACCTTTGTTCTATTTCTACAGATGAGACATGTTTTAAACTTTATTTCTCACAGGTGAGATACATGTTTTAACTTTTTTTCTGCAGGTGGACGTCTTGTTTTAAACCTTTATTCTACAGTGAGACACATTTTTAAATTTTTTTCTACAGATGAGACATATTTTAGACCTTTATTTCTACAGATGAGACATGTTTTAAACTTTATTTCTACGGTGAGACATAATGTTTTTAACCTTTGTTTCTGCAGGTGTGACGTCTTTTTAAACCTTTATTTCTACAGGTGAGACATCTGTTTTTAACCTTTGTTTCTGCAGGTATGATGTCTTCTTTTAAGCCTATATTTCTACAGGTAAGACATCATGTTTTAAATCTTTATATCTACAGGTGAGACATGTTTTAAACCCTTATTTCTACACGTGATATATCATGTCTTAAACTTTTATTTCCTCAGGTGAGACATGTTTTAAACCTTTGTTTCTGCAGGTATGACGTCTTGTTTTAAACCTTTATTTCTACAGATGAGACATCATGTGTTAAACCCTTATTTCTGCAGGTGAGACAATGTTTATAACCTTTGTTTCTGCAGGTGTGAGTCTTCTTTTAAACCTTTATTTCTACAGGTGAGACATGTTTTAAACCTTATTTCTACAGTGAGACATCAGTTTTAACCTTTTTTTCTAGCAGGTGTAGATGTGACATCTGTTTAAACCTTTATTTCTACAGGTGAGACATGTTTTAAACCTATATTCTACAGTGAGAATCAGTTTTAACCTTTTTTCTACAGGTGAGACATGTTTTAAACCTTTATTTCTGCAGATGAGACATCATGTTTTAAACCTTTGTTTCTGCAGGTGTGACTGTTTTAAACCTTTATTTCTACAGATGAGACATCATGTTTTAAACCTTTGTTTCTGACAGTGTGACTCTGTTTTAAACCTTTATTTCTACAGGTGAGACATCATGTTTTAAACCTTTGTTTCTGCAGGTGTGATGTCTTTTTTAAACCTTTATTTCTACAGGTGAGACATGTCATTTTAAACCTTTGTTTCTACAGGTGAGACTCATGTTTTATAACTTGTTTCTGCAGTGTGATTCTGTTTAAACCTTATTTCTCAGGTGAGAATCATGTTTTACCTTTATTCTCAGGTTAAATCTTTTTAAACTTTATTTCTCAGGTGAGACATGTTTTAAACCTATTTTTCTAAAACCTTTACTTCTACAGGTGAGACCTCATGTTTTAAATCTTTGTTTCTGCATGTGTGATGTCTTGTTTTAAACCTTTATTTCTGCAGGTGAGATATGTTTTTAACCTTTGTTTCTGCAGGTGTGATGTCTTGTTTTTAAACCTTTATTTCTACAAGTGAGACATGTTTTAAACCTTTATTTTCTTTCTACAGGTGAGATAATATTTTGAACTTTTGTTTCTACAGGTACGACATCATTTTTTAAACCTTTTTTCCCTACAGGTTTGACATCAAGCTTTAACCTTTTACTTCTGCAGGTGAGACATCATGTTTTAAACTTATATTTCTGTAGGTGAGACAATATGTTTGAACCGTATTTCTACAGGTGAGACACCATATTTTAAACCTTTGTTTCAGCAGGTGTGAAGTCTTGTTGTAAGCCTTTATTTCTACAGGTGAGACATGTTTTAAACCGTTATTTCGGCAGGTGAAACATGTTTTATAAGGTTAAAACATGTTTCCCTGCCGAAATAACGGTTTAAACATGTCTACAGGTGAGACATGTTTTGAATCTTTATTTCTACAGGTGAGACATCATGTTTAATCTTTTATTTCTGCAGGTGAGACATCATGTTTTAAACCTTTATTTCTACAGGTGAGACATATTTTAAATTTTTGTTTCTGCAGGTGTGACGTCTTGTTTTAGACCTTTGTTTCTACAGGTGAGACATAATGTTTTAAACCTTTTTATCTACAGGTTAGTTGCGGTTTGGGTTGTTCCTGTGCTGTGGCTGCAGCGTTAACTGCGTGTCATGAATGGTTGTAATTGTGAATAATTGTCTTAATTGGGTTTAATGAGTTGTAATTCGGTTGTATTTGGGCCATCCTATTTTTCGTTTGTCATATTGGCAGATGTGATGCGTCTAGTGTGTCGGCTTCAGCCTGCAACGCTGGCTAGCACTGCTGTGCGAAAAGAAAGAGCAGAAGGCGTAAGTCTCTTCCTGTCAGTACATAGCCTCTCCATCAGCAAGCCCTACGCTGTGCCTCCTCGTGGCGACAGGTGGTAACTGAGCACCTCACGGACTCGGGCTGAATCTCGTAGAAGTGGAGGTCTGGCCCCCAGACGTGAGGCATGCAGGCCCACCGGCGTGTGGATACGCCCAGGTGCCAGATCCCCAAGCTATGGGCAAATAGCTCCACTGCCTTGTGTACATCTCGGGAGAGAGTAAGGCTAAGGGAGTTAAACCTGAAAAATAACCGATGGAAGGCAAGGGGAAACCACCATCGTAGTTTTCCCCAGGAAAACCATGGACAAAAGAAAGAGGAAGAAGAAAGTTAACGACGTCAGTAGGTGCTCCTGTGGAGCACCTTCAGTAGGGACTGTCATGCGGCGCAGGTGACACCAGACCGTCAGCCAGCTGCTGCGACCAAAATTAAACCCAAAGTCAAACTTAGAAACACCAAAATAGCAACATGGAACATCAGAACAATGTTGCAGAAAGTTAAATTAGACATCAAAATGGAGATGGAAAGGCTTAACATCAGTATTTTAGGACTAGGGGAAGTGAGATGGAAGGGGGCAGGCATGATAACATCAGGAGAATACACAGTGATATATTCTGGTGGTAATTCACATGAAAGAGGAGTAGGCATCATAATGGACAAAGACAAGTCAAAAGCAGTTAAGGAATACTGGGCAGTGTACGACAGTTTTACTGGTCAAATTGAGAGGCAAACCATTTGATATCAACATCATACAGGTGTATGCACCAACATCCGCAAGTCATCTGGAAGACATCGACAACTTCTACGAAGTTTTAGAGATGGCCAAGGTCCAATGTAAATCACAAGAAGTTGCAGTCATAATGGGAGATTTTAATGCTAAAGTGGGACAGGATAGGGTGGAGGATATAGTTGGACCTCATGGCCTTGGTACACAAAATAAAAGGGGAGGGAAACTTGTAGAATGGGCACAGATGAATGAGCTCATAGTAGGAAACACCTGGTTTGAGCTGCCTAACAGAAGAAAATGGATTGGATGAATCCAGGAGATAATACCAAAAATCAGATTGATTAAAAGATTTAGAAATTCTTTACTGTTAGCAAAAACACTACCAGGTGCAGACTGCAACAGTGACCACAATCCTGTAGTGGGAAGGTTTAAGCTGAAATTGAGGAAAAGGAAACAAGACCAAAAGCAACATAAAAATAAATCTTGGACTCTTAAAGACAGATGAAATGATAGTCAAAAATTTAATGTACATGTTCAAAACAAATTCAGTGCTCTGGAAGACGTTGGTGACAGTGAGGAACAATGGACAAAGTTGAGAAGTTCAATAAATAAAAGCTTGTGAAGAAATCCCTAAGGCAGATAGAAAAGCAAAAAAGAGCTGGATGACTAATGAAATTTTGGGCTTGATGGAGGAAAGGAAGAGGGCAAAGAGAAACGAGGAGATATACAGGAAGATAAACAAAGAAATCAGGTATAGGTGCAATGAAACTAAGGAAGCTTGGCTGAACACAAAATGCAAAGAGATAGAAGAACGACACAAAATGGATCCTCAGGGTATGTACAGACGAATTGAAGAAATTGTCCACAGGAAAAATTCATGCACATCAACTGGTTGCTTAAAATCGAAAGATGGCACGCTTATCATGGAAAAAGACAAAATACTAGACAGACGGGGAGAGTACATTAAAGACCTTTTTGAGGAATACAGAAACGAACACATAATAAAAAAAGATTTTTGAAAGACCACACATAATGAAAGATGAAGTTAGAGCAGCACTGAAAAAGATGAAACCAAGAAAAGCCCCAGGACCAGACAACATTACTACAGAGATGGATTGAAGCCCTGGAGGAATTTGGCATAGAAAAAATCAGTCCTCTCAAATGAAATTTATGACACTGGAAAAATCCCCAAAGATATGTCAAAATCAATTTTCATTGCACTTCCAAAGAAGACAGGGGCTATGGAATGCGAACTCCATCGCACAATCAGTTTGATGAGTCATGTAACAAAAACCCTGTTAAGGATAATCATGAGGACAAGGAATAGAATCAAAAGAGAAATAGCAGAAGAACAGTGTGGATTTGTGGAAGGGAAAGGAACTATTAGTGCCATATACATCCTAAGAACTATCATAGAGAGGTCAATTGAGATGAATAAGGATTTGTATTTATGCTTTGTTGACTATACCAAGGCTTTCGGTCGGGTATGACATGAAGAATTGATCAACCAACTGGAGAGACTCAATGTTGATGGAAAAGATCTATGAATAATCAGGAATATGTACTGGGAACAAACAGCTGCAATGAGAATAGAAAACAATATAAGCTCTTTCCAAAACATCAAAAAAGAGTCAGACAGGGTTGTGTTTTGTCACCAGAACTGTTTTCACTATATAGCGAAAACATCATGAGAAACCTAGAAGAAGATCCTGGATTAAAGATTGAAGGGAAAATAACATTCGGTACGCAGATGACGCCGTGCTAATTGCAGAAAATGAAAGGGACCTACAAAACCTTGTGAATATACTAGAAATAGAAAGCAAAGGTAAGGGATTGGAACTAAACAGCAGGAAGACTGAAGTCATGGTGATCAGTAAAAAACATGAAATCCCCTCCTGCAAAATAACAGCAAATGGCACAACCTTGACACAGGTTAGTAAGTTCAAATACCTGGGAACGGTCATTTCATCAGCCACTCTGCAAGTCTGTCCAACATCTTCTCCCTGGGTCTACTTGGTGCTTTCTTTCCCTGCAGCTTTCCTGTTGTGACCACGTGCTCCAATTCCCGTTTCCTCATAAAATGGCCTCCTGATCTTCCTTATGAATGATCTTCTTGTGTCTGTCTCCATCAAGACCGTCTCGTTTGTTTTCTTTGCTGTCCATGGAACTCTCAACATTCTTCTTAGAAACCACATCTCGACTGCCTCAATCTTGTTCTGGCTTTGCTTGTTGACTGTCCACGCCTCACAACTGTTTAACAGTATTGATTCTGTATAACATTCGAGAACTCTCTTCCTGATGTTAATTGATAGGCATTTGTTGGCTAGAATGCTTTTCATCCTCTTAAATGCTGTTTTGGCTTGAACGATTCTGCTGGCTATTTCTGATGTGCATCTGTCGTCTGGTGAAATGATCGTTCCCAGGTAGTTAAACTTATCAACTTGTCTCAAGGTTGATCATGTATTAAATTGTATTATCTAAGTAGAATATTGCATTACAGTGTGTTGTATTACACTGTATCATATTACGTATTGCATTAGTGTTCTATATTGTATCGTATCATATTCGTATCGTATTACATTGTATTATCTAATCAAAACGGATTTTCTCTGTGAATTTTGGCACAACTGTGAACAATATGTAAGAGAAAGTGAATTGAAAACTCACAGTGAGTCACTGTTAGATGCTATGGGGAACTGTCTGAGGCCACGCGAAACATTGGACGACCCAAGCTTCGCTTCAAGGACCAGTATAAAACGCCCATGATAGAATTTTCCATCAATGTTGCGAACTGGGATACGGTTGCCCAGGATCGAGTGGGGTGGAGGGCTGCTGTTTTCACGGGAGTAAAGAGCTATGAAGAGGATAGAGTCGAACGTGCTATAGCGGCTAGACAAAGACGCAAATGCCCCACGGGGGATGACACTAGAGTTTATTACTACTTTAGTCGTTGTCAGAAACCGTGCCGATCGCGCATTGGTTGTTTTAGCCATGAGTGTCCCTGTGTTTTAAGATAACTAATTTTCCGCTGTCGACCGTCGCCATCGACGAAAAAGGCCACAGAGAGAGATGAAAGCCGTATAACACCACAAAAGTGTATTTGCAGAATCTTTTATTATCGCTGTCTTACATGCCAGTGACATTAAGGACAGTAAGTGATTATTTGTTTTGCATAAAATCACGAATCAAGCCATGTGCATGACTGGACATTTCTCCTGTCTTGACCACTGTCATGGCCTCTTGCAAAATGCAGCCATCAGAACTTGTGCACAACATCTGATCTGAAATACGATACATATATAAATGAACGAATGAATGACAGAATGAACAAAGAAAGTGAAATAGAAAGAAGCATAGAATAATGAAGAGAAAACACCTTGTACTTTTCATTACGTTAATATTGCAGTCGCCATCTGGAGATTTCAAACTTAGACATCCCAATAATCAATTAACGAATTGATTAATTAATCAGCTATTCAATCTGGCAATCGTTCACTCAATAAAATTTAGTCACTGATTGATCAAACAAAATGTCTATACGTCAGTGAAGAAACAAATAGAAATAGAACCACTAAAGGAAATAAGAGGGAAACGGGGAGAAAATCAATTCAGGATTATAGCTCTTGAGAGTCACGTAGCAGTTATTTCCCATGTGGAATTTCTCAAATCCAACGTTTGCGCTACCCATTCAGCTAGCATAGAAGCAGCCACAAATACTGTATCATACACACGCACAGATGCACACACTCGCACAGAGAGAGGAGAGAGAGAATGGGTAGCTAGCTGAATGGGTAGCGGAAACTATGTTGGATTTTGAAAAATTCTACTTGGGATACGATCGTAAAAACTGCTACTTGACTCTCAAGAGTTATAATCTTCAATTAATGGAACTTGAACCAGTTTGACAAAAACTGATCAGCCAGCACATATCTGTACATGTGGTGTCTGCCATTCTGTCAATCAATCTGTAGAAATTATAGATACCGATACGAAGCTCAGAGGTACTACGCATCTTTTACCCCCAAACAAACGAACGAACAAACATGCACAGTTTTACCGTTTGAAAACAACCCGTGTGTATGTGTATGTAAGTGCTTCAGTGCGTATCTGTGCGTGTACATGCGCTCACACACACGCACACATAACGGCACCCATACATCACGCACATGCATGCATACACACACACATAAATATATATACGAATAACCACACAGAAATATACGCAAACACATATAGGCCTACACAGACGCACAAACACGCATATATACACAAGCACATATACTCCAGCACATACATACACAAGTACACATACATATAAGCACGCGCACACACACACATACTCGTATATACGCATACACGCACGCACACACACACACGTATATAGCTCATGTAATATTGTAGTAACCATCTCCGCGCTCGGAATGAATTCCATATGCACTAACGTCACAGGTATCATGTGATATAGAAGATCCAGAATGATCACGGCACAAGCCTTAAGCCTGCACATAAACCCACGAGTTGGCCAGATCCTGAGGTCCTACCTAGATAGTTCCATAACTCTGGTGTCGTTGGGGAGTGAGGTGGCAGAGACCTCAACTTTCCGAGGGCGGCGCCCATCCCTTCTCCCTCGGTTCAAATTCATGTTCATAGTCACTTTTTTTTTTTTTACCAAGATTGGAAAGCCAAGAAGGCTAACTGGTCTTCAAGGGGTAGGATCCATCTCTCCAATGTTTTATACCAAGGGAGCTGGGCAATTCCCTGCTCTTAACGATTTTTCAACGGCCATGGGATCTTTAGCGTGTGGAGCCAGAAGGCACATGAGTCCGACTCCTTTTTCGTCCCCTTCCGAAAGACTAAACGTTCATTTCGATTTTCCGGTCAAACTGAGGAGAAAAGTTGAATATCAAGTGTTGACCAACTATTCTTAGATTTTATTTCTCCGACTTGGGACGACTCCGTGATCGTATACAGACAAGCACACACACACAAACACAAACGCAGATACAGACACGCACATACACACACAAATGTACACAAGCGTCCGCACACACGCATGCACGCACGCACACATACATACATACACACACACACACACACACACACACACAGAGTCTAGTATCACTCATAGTGAAAAGACGTTAACTCGAAGAACGAACGAACACACACAAACACAAACAAATGCACATACACGATCGCGCGTACATTCAAACATACACACGCGTAAAGATGCACACACTCGGACACAAACACGCACATGAGTGCGCGTGTGGGCCCACACACGCTTCAATTTGACATATACTCCTAATCATAATTTAAGGGCCACTTCTTCCTTCCTCTCTAATTTTAAGTTGAAATAATTGACAATGTTTAGAATTGATTCTATGTTTTATTTCATCATTTCCACACCTGTTTTGGAAAAAGAAATTAGCACAATGACCCATTAGTGAACAGCACATGCATTTAAAGGAACATCCCCCCCTTTTCAAAAGACAGAAAGTGTCAGATTTAGCCAATCTGTTTTCAATATCGCGTGTGTCCGCCCCGAGCCTGGATGCATGCTTCACAGCGCCGATGCATCGACCCCACAAGGGTACGGAGTGTGTCCTGAGGGATGGCCGCCCACTCGATCTGCAGGATGTCGACCAGCCTGGCCAGGGTGCCCGGTGGGGGGTGGTTGTCCCTGATGCGTCTCCCGAGCACATCCCAGAGGTGTTCAATTGGGTTCAGGTCAGGTGAGCACGCTGGCCAGGCCATACGGACGACTTCATGCTGCTCCAGGAAGTCGGTCACAAGGCGTGCTCGATGCGCAGGTGCATTGTCGTCCTGGAAGATGGCGCCTTGACCAAGGTCCACAAGCGCAGGCAGTGCCACGGCCGCCAGAACCTCGTCCCGGTACCGGACCCCGTTCAGGATGCCGTCAATGGGGAGCAGGGGGGTCCGGGTACCACGGCTCATGCCACCCCACACCATCACCGACCCGCCGCCGTACCGGTTATGCTCTTGGACAGTGGCGTCAGCGAACCTCTCCCCTTGACGTCGCCACACCCGAGCCCGGCCATCGAGCCCGGCCATCCGAAAACAAGACCCGGGCCCACTGTTGCCTTGTCCAGGTCACGTGCTCCCTGGCCCAGGTCATGCGGCGCACTCTGTTGACTGGTGACAGCACGGGTCGGACGGCCGGTCTCCTTGACCTCAAGTTTGCCTCATGTAGCCGTCTTCTCACCGTGCTGCAGCTGTCAATTATTTCAACTTAAAATTAGAGAGGAAGGAAGAAGTGGCCCTTAAATTATGATTAGGAGTATATATATAGTGTATATATATATATATATGTGTGTGCAAGGAGAGAGGGAAAGAAAGGGGGGGATGGAGAGAGAGAGAAAGGCAGAGAGAGAGGGACAAAGAGAGACCGAAAGGAAGACAGATAGAGAAAGAGAGAGAGAGAGGACCAAACTGAATCAGTTCCTCACTTGAAAGAAGCGAAAATCTGGAAAAAAAAGATGGTGGTGAGGATAGGATTGACCAAAAAAGCTAACCCATACTACGGTGTTTTATTTCTTTTTTTTTTTTTTTTTCCTTTTTGTTATCTTCTCATGCATCACGACATATGACTTAAGCTACGCACAAAGAGTTAAGGATCACTTGCACAAAAATTCATAACTTTCAAAATAAGAAAGCCAATTTGTTGAAGTTTGGCAAACATTTAATTCCATGCTTTAGTGATAACGATACACAATTGCCTTCAATTTCGAGCAATCGTTTGGTGTGTACATTTGATCAAAGTGGGTACGTATCGAAATTTGATTTCCCAAAGTCATTGAAATCACAAGACAGGGCATTCTGATGCTCCCAAAAGTTCAGTAATGCGTGTAACCGCCATGGCTGTTCTGGCACTCGACGCAGCGAGTCCTCATCGAGTTGACCAGGTTGGTGAAGATCCTCTGTGGAAGCGCCTGCCACTCGGCCTGCAGCATCTGGTAGAGGTGTTGGGCATCCCTGGGAGGGGGGTGGTTGCTCCTCACTTTGCGATCCAGCTCATCCCAGAGGTTCTCAATCGGGTTGAGATCGGACTGCATGCTGGCCACTCCATTCTGTTGACTCCAGACTGCTGCAGGAAGTCGTTGACCACCCTTGCCCTGTGGGGGCGAGCGTTGTCATCCTGGTAGACAGCCGTCGGTCCCATCTGCTGCAGTGTAGGCACAGCCAGCGGTCGAAGCATCTCATCCCGGTATCGGAGGCCAGTCAGGTTACCCTGTACATGATACAAGGGTGTTCTGTGGTGAAGGCTGAAGGCCCCCCAGACCATTACAGAACCTCCACCAAAGGCCACCTTTTCTTGGACAGTGGTGTCGATAAAGCGTTGCCCTGGCCGCCTCCAGACCCTCAGTCGGCCGTCGTTGTGGTTCATGGTGAAGCGTGATTCATCACTGAACAGGACCTGGGACCATTGCTGACGTGTCCACCTCACGTGACGTCTGCAGAAGGCGCGGCGTGCTGCCCTATGGGCTGGAGTTAAGCATGGCCGTACAGCTGGGCGACGAGAACGGAGGTTAAACCCATGAAGGCGGTTCCGTATGGTCTGCTGGCTGATGTTGATGTTAATAGCCACCCTCAGCTGCCTTCGAATGATGCTGGAAGAGGCTGTTCTTGTCTGCAGGGCTTGTCGTTCAATGAGACGATCTTCACGTGGGTTTGTCTTCTTCGGTCGACCAGATCTGCGTCTTTCATGGACCCTCCCAGTGGCTGAGAAGCGTTGAATCAGTCTGACAATGACTGAGATGGACACCTGAAGTCACCTGGCTACTTCTCGCTTGGGAACACCATCTTGGAACCATGCAACAGCTCGTCCCCTCTCAAACTCGATCAATTTTCGTCGTGGAGGCATTGTCAGATCAGGCCTACTACTGGTGGAATGTCTTCTTATAAAGCCAAGCAAGAGACAGCATCTCACACATAAACAGCAGTGCTTGCACGTGCATAATGGTTTTTCCATCTGGCTTGTGCAATGTGTTCAGGCAGAACGGTCCAAAACAAGGTCCTTTTTCGCAAGTTTCCGCTTTTCCGTTTGCGGCCAAGCTCAGTAGTAGAGAATCCCGTGCAATTTTCGCACTAACACAACATCGCCCACTTACAGCTGAACAAGAATTCATAACAATTTGACTGGACTGAGAAATAAATAACAGTAGCGAACTGAGTTTATTACGCACCTGTTTTCTCATAGTGATCCTTAACTTTTTGTGCGTAGCTTATATCAAATTGAATCTTTTGTTTAATGTTCACATACACCCTCTCGTTCTCTCATGATCACTCTTTGTCTGTCTGTCTCTCTCTCTCTCTCCCCTCCCTTTTCTCTGTGTGTGTGTGCGGGTTGGGGGGAGGGGTGGTTTTAGTGGCACACTCGTTTGTGTGTGGGTGTTTATTCGTGTGTATCTGTGTGTGTGTGTGTGTGTGTGTGTGTATGTGCCAGTGTATATTTAAGTGTGCGTATCGAATGTTGTTTATCATTTTCCCTCCAACCTTTAATCCAGGGTCTTCTTTTAGGTTTCTCATGATGTTTTCGCTGTAAAGTGAAAACAGATCTGGTGACAAAACACAACCCTGTCTGACTCCTCTTTTGATGTTTTGGAAAGAGTTTACATTGTTTTCTATTTTCATTGCAGCTGTTTGTTCCCAGTACATATTTCTGATTATTCGTAGATCTTTTCCATCAACATTGAGTCTCTCCAGTTGGTTGATCAATTCTTCATGTCTTACCCGATCTGATCCAATACCAGTATAAAAGATATAGGCTATGTAACATGTAGGCTATGTAGGACATCAGGGCCTGGCCAACTCGTGGGTTTATTCCAGCTGTCACTTCTTTCAAGTGAGGAACTGATTCAATTCCATCATCATTTCTCTCTCTCTCTCCCTTTCTCTCTCTCTCTCTTTCTCTCTGTCTCTATCTGTATCTGTCTACCTGCCTGCCCCCCCCCTCTCTCTCTCTTTGTCTCTCTCTCTCTCTCTCTCTCTCTCTACATGTATATATGACTGTTCAGATCTTACTATCTCACATCAACGTGGGCCTGACTGAGCACAACTTCACGTCACAGATAGACAGAAGGTAAGTGATTTCTGTGTGTCTGCCTGTACGTCAGCTGATCTGTCAGCCTGTTTGTCTGTCTTAGTCATTCTGTCTTTATTATTATCGTCATCATCATCATCATCTGCTACATGGTTTGGCGATCATGGCCCTCCATATGTCTCTATCCGTTGTTGCCACAAGCACATCTTCCACCCTCTCTTTCTCAGTCACCCTGCAAGTCCGTCCAATATTTTCTCCCCGGGTCTACCTGGTGCTCTCTTTCCCACCAGCTTTCCTGTTGTGACCAGGTGCTCCAATTCCCATTTCCTCATAATGCCCGTCTTTTCCTAGTCTTTCTTATTGATGATCTTCTTGGTCTGCCTCCATCAAGACTGTCGTTTGTTTTCTTTGCTGTACATGAAACTTTCAACATTCTTCTTAGAAACCACATCTCGGCTGCCCTGATCTTGTTCTGGCTTTGCTTGTTGACTGTCCACGCCTCATAACCGTATAACATTATTAGTTGTATATAACATTCAAAACTTATCTTCCTGATGTTAATTGATAGTTTGTTGGTAAGAATTCTTTTCGCCTTCTTGAATGCTGCTTTGGTTTGGCCGATTCTGCTGGCTATTTCTGATGTGTATCTGCTGTCTGGTGAGATGATCGTTCCCAGATATTTAAACTTATCAACCTGTCTCAAAGTTGTGCCGTTTGCTGTTGTTTTGCATGAGGGGATTTCATGCTTTTTACAGATTTCCTTGAATTTAGTCTTCTTGCTATTTAGCTCAAACCCTTCATTTTTGCTTTTTATTTCTATCATATGCACAAGGGTTTGTAGGTCCCTTCCATTTTCTGCAATTAGCACGGTGTCATTGCGTAGGGAATGACGTTTATCATGTTTCCTCCAACCTTTAATCTTGGGCGTTCCTCTAGATTTCTCATGATGGTTTCGCTGTAAAATGAAAACAAATCCTATGACAGAATACAACCTTGCCTGACTCCTCTTTCGATATTTTGGAAAGACCTTATATCGTTTTCTATTCTCATTGCCGCTGTTTGTTCCCAATACATATTCCTGATGATTATTGGTAGATCTTTTCCATCAACATTGAGTCTTTCTAGTTGGTTGATCAATGCTTTATGTCTTACCCGATCGAAAGCCTTAGTATAATCAACAAAGCATAAATATAAATCCTTATTCAACTCGATTGACCTCTCTATGATAGTTCTTTTAAGTGATTTTGACATATCTTTGGGGATTTTTCCTGTGTCATAAATTTCATTTAGGAGGACTGTTATTTTTTCACCATTTCCTCCAGGGCCTCAATCATCTCTGTAGTAATATTGTCAGTTTGGTTTTTGTCCATGATAAGCGTACCATCTTTCGATTTCAAGCAACCAATTGATGTGTAGTCTTTTTCCTGTGGACAATTTCTTCAGTTCCTCTGTATATACTCTGAGGATCTGTTTTGTGCTGGTCTTTTATTTCTTTGCACTTTGTTTTCAGCCAAGCTTCCTTAGCTTCATTGCTTCTATTCCTGATTTCTTTGTTTATCTTCCTATATCTTTCCTCTTTTCGCTTTGCCTTTCTCCATTCTTCCATCAAGCCAAGAATTTCTTTTGTCATCCAGTTCTTTTTTCCTTTCAATCTACTCTAGGGATTTCTTCACAAGCTTCATTTATAAAGTTTGTCAACTTTGCCCATTGTTCCTCACTGTCACCAACGTCTTCCAGAGCACTAAATTTGTTTACGTATCGCTTCATCTGTCTTTAAGAGTCCAAGATTTAGTTTGGTACTACTTTTGGTCTGTTTTCAATTTCTTAGTTTCAGCCAAAATCTTCCCACTACAGGATTGTGGTCACTGTTGCATCTGCGCCTGGTAGTGTTTTTGCTGTCAGCAAAGAATTTCTAAATCTTTTATTGATCAGGATGTAGTCAGTTTGATTTTTGGTATTATCTCCTGGACTCATCCATGTCCATTTTGTTCTGTTAGATTGCTCAAATCAGGTGTTTCCTACTATGAACTCATTCATCTGTGCCCATTTCACAAGTTTCGTCCCCTTTTCTTTTGTGTACCAAGGCCATGAGGTCCAGCTATATCCTCCACCCTATTCTGTCCCACTTCAGCATTAAAATCTCCCATTATTATTGTAACTGCTTGTGAATTACATGGAACCTTGGCCGTTTCTAATACTTCCTAGAAGTTGTCAATTTCGTCCTGAGTACTTGCGGATGTTGGTGCATACACCTAGATAATGTTGATATCAAATGGCTTGCCATCCAATTTAACCAGCAAACCTCTTTCGGACACAGCCCAGTAACCCTTACTTGCTTTTGATTTGTCCCTGTCAATTATGATGCGTACTGCTCTTTCTTATGTGTTTCCACCAGAATATGTTATTGGATGCTCTCCTGATATAATTATGCCTGCCCCCTTTCATCTCACTTCCCCTAGTCCTAAAATACTAATGTTAAGCCTTCGCATCTCCATCTTGACATTCTCTAATTTTCCCTTTTGCAGCCATTTTCAATTTTCCTTTTTGTAGCAATTTTCCCTTTTGCAGCAGTGTCCTCACATTCCATCTTTACCATCATTATTTTATCATTATCATTGTTATTATCATTATTGTTGTTGTTGTTGTTATTGTTGTTATCATAATAATTATGATAGTTATTATTATTCTCATCATCATCATCAGTAGTAGTTAGTAGTAGTAGTAGTAGTGGTAGTAGTAGTAGTAATTTAGTAGTGGTACTAGTGGTAGAAGTAGTAGTGGTAGTAGCAGTAGAGGTAGTAGTAGTAGTAGTAGAAGTAGTGTTCTTCTTCTTCTTATTATTATTATTAGTAGTAGTAGCAGTAGAAGTAGTAGTAATAATAGTAGTAGTACTGTTGTTGTTGTTCTTCTGTTTCTTCTTTTCTTCTTCTTCTTTTCTTATTATTATCATTATTATTATTATTTTTATTATTATTATCATCATTATTATTATTATCATCATTATTATCATTATTATTATTATTAAATATCGATCTTGTATAACTCTTTTCTCCAAACACATTTAGACTTGCTGCTCACTTCACATAATCAAACATTTAAGTGGGACACAAAGAACATAATCTGTTTCCAGTGTTGGCGAGTTGATCACATTCCACTATGTTGTTGACACCGTGTGCATCTTCAGTAGGCGTGCATGCTGGTTTTGTTGTTGTTGTTGTTGATGTTTGTTGTTTTGTTTTTGTTTTTGTGTTCGTTTTGTTTTTCATGTTTCCATAAGCACCGGACACTTACCAGATCTTTAAGGTGAATAGAATATAATTCTGTGTTCGTTAAGTTATTGCTATTGATATTTTTGCTTCAAACCCAGTCAATTGCATACAGCCCTATCAGGGCTTACAACTGTCGCTACACATACAACATGCTTCAACAGGAAAAGAAAATTAAGTGCACATATCAATGCATTCGCACACATAATCTAAGGAGATGCCCCTGGCGTTGACCACTACGTGCAATTTATCGCCCAGGGGATTTAAAAAAGATATACCTGAATACAAATTTAAACATAACTGAGGACACTAAAACATATATAAGAACTGGCCTAAATTAACCTAAAATAGCTTCCGCGTATCTCATTTCCATAGAACCAAAAATGTATTTAATACATGTATCCAATTATCAGTCCTAAGACAAGAGTACGTAAGACTTTATTGAACACATACTGGTGAATGGAAGGATCAACAAGGCAGAAAATGATTGGAAGAAATGGCAGAAAGAAACAAAGAAGGAAGAAAGAAACAAAGAAGGAAGAAAGAAACAAAGAGAGTGACAGAAAAGAGGAAACATGTAGCACAGATTTCCTGAAGGTGGGGGTACTATTTGTGCTGAAAGAGCTCCCGGTATCTCCACGGAGGAGTGCGTTAATCACACGAAGGAATTATACGCATTAACACGTATAAACACATGTTGACCTGGGAGACTGCCTTTTTCGGTTTCAGTTTCAGAAGATGACGTCTCCGCATTCAGAATGAATTCAATATACACTAATGTCACAGATGCCGTGTGATGGTGATCATAACGCAAACCTTAAGCCTGCACATAAACCCATGAGTTGGCCAGGTCTTGTGGTCCTACATAGCCTACATTTTACATAGTTTACATGTTTTATACTAGTATTGTATTGTATCAGTCTAACACTGGAACAATTTGGTTACATGAAAATGGCATATGTATATGTGTCTTGTCTTCAAAGAAAAGAACGGATAAAATAAATGAATGGATAAATAAATAAAATAAATAAATAAACCACAACACAACTATCTACTTCTCTCACATCTTAGAAAGCACCCTCTCCCCCCCCCCCCCCCCCCCCCCTTCTAGTCAATGCACAAAGCCTCTGCTGCCTATCAGCAAGATGAAAACAATATTTCCTTAATCACAGCCCCACCAGTCTGTCGTCCACTTCTAAGGAAAGAAAAAGAAAAATATATAAGTAAATAAAGAAATAATAGATTAATAAACAAATAAACAGACAGATAAACGAAAAAAGTTAATAATATATAATAAATAAATAGAAAGAATAAATGAAAGAATAAAAATAGATAAATAAGTGAATAAATAGATAGAGTAATGAAAATAAATAATGAATTAATATATAAACATATAAACTATGTAGATAAATGAATAAGTAAGAAATGAGAAATAACGTAACAATAAATACACACATGTGCACACACGCCAGCAATAACAAAAAAAAAGTACCCAAGCAAGATCGAACCTTAGACTTTCCGATCGGAAGTCAGACGTTGTAGCCACTACATTCTCAGGCCCGTCCTTGTAAGTTGTAATATGACAGCGTTGTGTTTCAGAATTAACTATCAACCATGAAGACTACCTTGGCGTTTCTGTGTGTGGTGCTGTGTATGGTGTATGTGACATCAGAAGTGCCAAACAAACGGCAGATTGATTTCAGTGAAGGTATGTTATCTGCTATCTGTCTCACACTCTCTCGGTTTATCTGTCTCTCTCCCTTCCTCGCTATGTGTGTGTGTGTGTGTGTGTGTGTGTGTGTGTGTGTGTGTGTGTGTGTGTGTGTGTGTATATTATCTCTGTGTGTCTCTGTGTGTGTGTGTGTGTGTATGTATACGTGTGTGCATGCGATCTCTCTCTCTTCTCTCTCTCTTCTCTCTCTCTCTCTCTCTCTCTCTCTCTCTCTCTCCTCTTCTCTTTTCTCCCCCCGATGTTAGCAGGAAACACTACAGAGTGCGGATGGTACCCAGAGCACCAACTATAAAGGTAAATATCACATCACTCCACAAGCCAGGGAAGAAAGGGACGAGCGTCACCGTCTGTTCAGAGAGCAGCAGTTGGTCCTGATCAGGTTTCCCACCAGCAAACGATCCCTTCAACGCTCATATAAACCACAAGATCAAACTGGTGCCTTCACCAACCTGTCCCTGTGGTCATAGTGATCAAACAGCCGAACACATATGGCGGCGAGGTGGCTTCTGTCAAGTGGACGACAGGAGACATGAACTAACCACATCTTCTGACCATGAAGTTCCATGGCAGCCAGCAGGAACTGGAAAATAACGGCCACAATCATTGCGAGATATGGTCCGACCACGTAGACTGAGAACGAAAGAGGAAGAAAGAGAAGACACGAACAATTTATTGTCACATATGTGAAGTTAAACACAAAAAT
>JAPXFY010000017.1:50084956-50087456 GCA_030674185.1 Monoplex corrugatus
AGAACGGAGGTTAAACCCATGAAGGCGGTTCCGTATGGTCTGCTGGCTGATGTTGATGTTAGTAGCCACCCTCAGCTGCATTCGAATGATGCTGGAAGAGGCTGTTCTTGTCTGCAGGGCTTGTCGTTCAATGAGACGATCTTCACGTGGGTTTGTCTTCTTCGGTCGACCAGATCTGCGTCTTTCATGGATCCTCCCAGTGGCTGTGAAGCGTTGAATCAGTCTGACAATGACCGAGATGGACACCTGAAGTTGCCTGGCCACTTCTCGCTTGGGAACACCATGCAACAGCTCGTCCCCTCTCAAACTCGCTCAATTTTTGTCGTGGAGGCATTGTCAGATCAGGCCTACTACTGGTGGAATGTCTTCTTATAAAGCCAAGGAAGAGACAGCATCTCATACATAAACAGCAGTGCTTGCACGTGCATAATGGTTTTTCCATCTGGCTTGTGCAATGTGTTCAGGCAGAACGGTCCAAAACAAGGTCCTTTTTCGCAAGTTTCCGCTTTTCCGTTTGCAGCCAAGCTCAGTAGTAGAGAATCCCGTGCAATTTTCGCACTAACACAACATCGCCCACTTACAGCTGAACAAGAATTCATAACAATTTGGCTGGACTGAGAAATAAATAACAGTAGCGAACTGAGTTTATTACGCACCTGTTTTCTCATAGTGATCCTTAACTTTTTGTGCGTAGTGTAGATATGTTTATACATATATACACAGTCTCTGACTAAGCACCATTAATTTGAGCAGTGTATTTGATGCAAACAAAGGGTCACCTTTCAGTCTCCTTGAGGTGTGTGGTAGGTGTGCATGTATGAATTGTACGTTATATATATATATAATATATATAATATATATATATATATATATATATATACATATATATATACATATATACATATGTATACATATATATATACACACATATATATGTATACAAATATATACACATAGATATGTTTATACATATATACATACATATATACATATACACATATATATGTATACATATGTATATATAAATATATATGTATGTGTGTTTGTGTGTGTGCGTATGTGTGTGTGTGTGCGTGTATGTGCGCATGTGTGTGTGATTATCTATGCATGAGTATGTATGCATGTACGTATGTATGTATGTACGTATGTATGTACGTATGTATGTATGTACGTATGCATGTTTGTATGTATGTATGTATGTATTATGTATGTATGTGTGTGTGCGTTTGTGTGTGTGTGTGTGTGTGTGTGTGTGTGTGTGTTTGTCTGTATAGTGCTCTCTCTCTCTTTCTCTCTCTCTCTCTTTCTCCCTCTTTCTCTCTCTCCCTCTCCTTCTCTCTGCATGTTTGTGTGTGTGCATGTGTGAGTGTCTGTGGCCAAAAATATATAAACACGATTTTTTTCTTCAGATCTTTATTCGTAGCAGATCTTTACCAAAATTCGGACAAGTGACCAAACATTCAGTTTGGACGAACTCCCCCCCACCCCAACCTCACAAAACAAAAAACAAAAACAAAAAGAACAAACAAACAAACAAACAAATAAAGCGCATAAAGCTTTATTGAAGAAAATGTGTGAACAACACTTTCTTCAGGAATGTCTGACGATATTTCACAATACATATTTTTCTTGTTGTCACAGCTTACTGTTATCATGAACGGTATAAAGTTTCAAAACAACATAAGCTTTTTCAAGGTCACAGAGACCGAAAGAAATACAAAATTTCGGATTTTAGACAAAAAAATGTTAACACATCTGTATAAAGGAAAATCGTTCAAACGCCTTGACCAGCTTGACTGGATTTTATGTTGTATCTGTTTCTCACAAAAACGGCAGATTGTTAAAATGGCTTGATCATTTTAAACTATTTGTTGGGTTAATGAGAGTTCCAAGGACAGCAAAGAAAACAAACGAGACAGTCTTGATGGAGGCAGACACAAGAAGATCATTTATTAGGAAGATCAGGAAAAGACAGGCAATATTTATAGGCCATTTTATGAGGAAAGGGGAATTAGAGCACCTGGTCACAACAGGAAAGGTGGAGGGAAAGAGAGCACCAGGTAGATCCAGGGAGAAAATATTGGATGGACTTGCAGGGTGGATGGGGATGGAGAGGGTGGAAGATGTGCTTGCGGCAACAAGGGATAGATACATACGGAAGGCCATGATCACCAAAGCCATGCCTTGCACTTGATAATGATGATGATGTTGGATTAATAGTAATAATAGTAGTAGTAGTAATAGTAATAATCATAATAATAATAATGATAATAATAATAATAATGATGATGATGATGATGATGATGATGATGATATTTACAGTGTTTGTATGGTGCCAAATCTTGACAATTCAAATCAAAGCAAACGTATGCACCAGACTTATGTGTGTGAACAACACAAACCACCTTACAACACGCGAAAAACGATTTTTTTTTCGGCAGTGCACCTGAAGATCCGCGAGTGCATAATGAAGGTGACAGGCAGTGAGTGTTTGACCTGT
>JAPXFY010000017.1:50089956-50102456 GCA_030674185.1 Monoplex corrugatus
TATGTATGAATATATGTATGTATATATGTATGTATGTATGTATGTTTTATATGTATGTATGTATGTATGCATATATGTATGTAATGAATATTATGCATATATGTATGTATATAAGTATGTATGTATGCATTATGTATGTATGTATGTAATGTATGTATGTATGTATGTACGGATATATGTATGTACATAGTATGTATGAGTCTATCTATCTATCTATCTGTCTGTCTCTCCGTCTGCGTATCATGTTTATCCATTTAGCTTTATCTATTTCTTTATCCATACTATCTAGCCATACATCCACTAATCTATCTATCTGTCTATCTTTGTATATCTATTCATCCACCTATCTACTTATCCATCTATCTATCTAGCCATCCATCCACCCACCCAGCAATCAGTTCTGATCTATCTGATCTATCTATCTATCTATCCATCTATCTATCTATCTATCTATCTATCTATCTATCTGTCTGTCTATCTGTCCGATCGATCGATCGATCGATCGAGCGATCGAGCCGATTTATCAACTGTCTAGTCTATCGATCTATCTATCTGTCTGATAATGCAAATTATATGCATGCACATAAATCACACGCATTCACCCACACATATACACAAGACACACATCATACAACACACACACACACACACACACACACACACACACACACACACACACACCACACCACACACACACACACACACACACACACACACACACACACGTGCCACATACAAACACATATTTCTAATTCTCTCTTTCTCTTCTCTTTTTCCTTCTTTCTCTCCCTCGCTCTGTCCGTCGCTCTCAAACAATACATAAACACAGATAGAGATGTCCATTGGCGGAAACTTGTAGACAGACAGAGGGGTCATAGACAGGAACTGGTAGACAGACATAGGGTGTCATAGACAGGTAACTGGTCAGACAGACACAGGGTGTCATAGACAGGAACTGGTAGACAGACAGAGGTGTCATAACAGGAAACTGGTAGACAGACAAATAGTGTCATAGACAGGTAACTGGCAGACAGACAGAGGGTATCATAGACAAGAAACTGGTAGACAGACAGAGGGTGTCATAGACAGAAAACTGGTAGACAGACAGAGGGTGTTATAGCAGGAAACTGGTAGACAGACAGAGGTGTTCATAGACAGGAACTCGGTAAACAGACACAGAGGTGTTATAGACAGTAAACTGGTAAACAGACACAGGGTGTTATAGACAGGAAACAGGTAAACAGACACAGGGTGTCATAGACAGAAACTGGTAACAGACACAGGGTGTATAGACAGTAAACTGGTAAACAGACAAGGGTGTCATAGACAGGAAACTAGTAAACAGACACAGGGTGTATAGACAGAAACTAGTAAACAGACAGAGGTGTATAGACAGTAAACTAGTAAACAGACAGAGGGTGTTATAGACAGAAACATGGTAGACAGACAGAGGTTGTTCATAGACAGGAAACTGGTAGGCAGACAGAGGGTGTCATAGACAGGAAACTGGTGAAGACAGAGGAAAAAAAAAAAAAAAAAAAAAAAAAAAAAAAAAAAAAAAAAAAAAAAAAAAAAAAAAAAAAAAAAAAAAAAAAAAAAAAAAAAAAAAAAAAAACAGACAAGGGTGTATAGACAGAAACTGGTAGACAGACCAGGGTGTTATAGACAGTAAACTGGTAGACAGACACAGGGTGTTATAGACAGAACTGGTAAACAGACACAGGTGTATGGGGGGGGGGGGGGGGGGGGGGGGGGGGGGGGGGGGGGGGGGGGGGGGGGGGGGGGGGGGGGGGGGGGGGGGGGGGGGGGGGGGGGGGGGGGGGGGGGGGGGGGGGGGGGGGGGGGGGGGGGGGGGGGGGGGGGGGGGGGGGGGGGGGGGGGGGGGGGGGGGGGGGGGGGGGGGGGGGGGGGGGGGGGGGGGGGGGGGGGGGGGGGGGGGGGGGGGGGGGGGGGGGGGGGGGGGGGGGGGGGGGGGGGGGGGGGGGGGGGGGGGGGGGGGGGGGGGGGGGGGGGGGGGGGGGGGGGGGGGGGGGGGGGGGGGGGGGGGGGGGGGGGGGGGGGGGGGGGGGGGGGGGGGGGGGGGGGGGGGGGGGAAAAAAAAAAAAAAAAAAAAAAAAAAAAAAAAAAAAAAAAAAAAAAAAAAAAAAAAAAAAAAAAAAAAAAAAAAAAAAAAAAAAAAAAAAAAAAAAAAAAAAAAAAAAAAAAAAAAAAAAAAAAAAAAAAAAAAAAAAAAAAAAAAAAAAAAAAAAAAAAAAAAAAAAAAAAAAAAAAAAAAAAAAAAAAAAAAAAAAAAAAAAAAAAAAAAAAAAAAAAAAAAAAAAAAAAAAAAAAAAAAAAAAAAAAAAAAAAAAAAAAAAAAAAAAAAAAAAAAAAAAAAAAAAAAAAAAAAAAAAAAAAAAAAAAAAAAAAAAAAAAAAAAAAAAAAAAAAAAAAAAAAAAAAAAAAAAAAAAAAAAAAAAAAAAAAAAAAAAAAAAAAAAAAAAAAAAAAAAAAAAAAAAAAAAAAAAAAAAAAAAAAGGAAACTTAACAACACATTCATAGACAGACAACTCAAACACAACCAACTCCATAGACACAAAACCACAACACACAAGTGACATAAACAGAAACTTTCACATTTCTTACTGCCGCAAACGTAACAGACACGAGGGTGTCATAGACAGGAAACTGTAGACAACAGAGGGTGTCATAGACAGGAAACTGGTAGACAGACAGAGGGTGTCATAGACAGGAAACTGGCAGACAGACAGAGGGTGTCATAGACAGGAAACTGGTAGACAGACAGAGGTGTCATAGACAGGAAACTGGTAGACAGACAGAGGGTGTCATAGACAGGAAACTGGTAGACAGACAGAGTGTTCATAGACAGAAACTGGTAGACAGACAGAGGGTGTCATAGACAGGAACTGGTAGACAGACAGAGGGTGTCATAGACAGGAAACTGGTAGACAGACAGAGGGTGTCATAGACAGGAAACTGGTAAGACAGACAAGGGTGTCATAGACAGAACTGGTAACAGACAGAGGGTGTCATAGACAGAAACTGGTAGACAGACAGAGGTGTATAGACAGAAACTGGTAGACAGACACAGGGTGTCATAGACAGAAACTGGTAACAGACAGAGGTGTATAGACAGAAACTGGTAAACAGACACAGGGTGTCATAGACAGAAACTGTAGACAGACACAGGTGTCATAGACAGTAAACTGTAACAGACAGAGGTTGTCATAGACAGAAACTGGTAGAACAGACAGAGGTGTTATGACAGGAAACTGGTAGACAGACAGAGGTGTCATAGACAGTAAACTGGTAGACAGACAGAGGGTGTCATAGACATAAACTGGTAGACAGACAGAGGGTGTCATAGACAGGAAACTGGTAGACAGACAAGGTGTCATAGACAGGAAACTGGTAGACAGACAGAGGGTGTATAGACAGAAACTGGTAACAGACAGAGGGTGTCATAGACAGAAACTGGTAACAGACAAGGGTGTCATAGACAGGAAACTGGTAGACAGACAGAGGGTGTCATAGACAGAAACTGGTAACAGACAGGGTGTCATAGACAGAAACTGGTAGACAGACAGAGGGTGTCATAGACAGTAAACTGGTAGACAGACAGAGGGTGTCATAGACAGGAAACTGGTAGACAGACAGAGGTGTCATAGACAGAAACTGGTAGACAGACAAGGGTGTCATAGACAGAAACTGGTAGACAGACAGAGGGTGTCATAGACAGGAAACTGGTAACAGACAGAGGTGTCATAGACAGAAACTGGTAGACAGACACAGGGTGTATAGACAGGAAACTGGTAACAGACAGAGGTGTATAGACAGGAAAACTGGTAGACAGACAGAGGGTGTTCATAGACAGGAAACTGGTAGACAGACAAGGTGTATAGACAGGAAACTGGTAGACAGACAGAGGTGTCATAGACAGGAAACTGGTAACAGACAAGGGTGTCATAGACAGGAAACTGGTAAACAGACAGAGGGTGTTATAGACAGGAAACTGGTAACAGACAGAGGTGTATAGACAGGAAACTGGTAACAGACAAGGGTGTCATAGACAGGAAACTGGTAGACAGACAAAGGTGTCATAGACAGGAAACTGGTGACAGACAAGGGTTCATAGACAGAAACTGGTAGACAGACAAGGGTGTTATAGACAGGAAACTGGTAGACAGACAGAGGTGTCATAGACAGGAAACTGGTAACAGACAGAGGGTGTCATAGACAGGAAACTGGTAGACAGACAGAGGGTGTCATAGACAGGAAACTGGTAGACAGACAGAGGTGTCATAGACAGGAAACTGGTGACAGACAGGGTGTATAGACAGGAAACTGGTAGGACAGACAGAGGTGTATAGACAGGAAACTGGTAGACAGACAGAGGTGTCTAAGACAGAAACGGTAAACAGACAGAGGTGTTATAGACAGGAAACTGGTAGACAGACAAGGGTGTCATAGACAGGAACTGGTAGACAGACAGAGGGTGTCATAGACAGAAACTGGTAAAGACAAGAGGTTGTCATAGACAGGAAACTGGTAGACAGACAGAGGTGTCATAGACAGGAAACTGGTAGACAGGCAGAGGTTGTCATAGACGGGAAACTGGTAGACAGACAAGGTGTCATAGACAGGAAACTGGTAGACAGACAGAGGTGTCATAGACAGGAAACTGGTAGACAGACAAGGGTGTCATAGACAGGAAACTGGTAGACAGAACAGTGGGTCATAGACAGGAAACTGGTGACAGACAAGGGTGTCATAGACAGGAAACTGGTGAAGACAGAGGTTCATAACGAAGGTTCAGTCATAAAGAACGTGCTTAAGAAGGAACTGGTGGACAGACAGAGGTGTCATAACAAGGAAACTGGTGGACAGAGAGGTTGTCATAGACAGGAAACTGGTGGAAGACAGAGGGTGTCATAGACAGGAAACTGGTAGGCAGACAGAGGGTGTCATAGACAGGAAACTGGTGGGCAGACAGAGGGTGTCATAGACAGGAAACTGTGAGGCAGCAGAGGTGTCATAGACAGGAAACTGGTGGCAGACAGAGGTGTCATAGACAGGAAACTGGTGGCAGACAGAGGTGTCATAGACAGAAACTGGTGACAGACAGAGTGTGTCAAGCAGCAAACTGGTAGACAAGAGGTGTCTAGACAGGAAACTGGTAGAACAGACAGAGGGTGTCATAGACAGGACACTGGTAGACAGACAGAGAGTGTCATAACAGAAACTGGTAGAAGACAAGGTGTCATAGACAGGAAACTGGTAGACAGACAGAGGGTGTCATAGACAGGAAACTGGTAGACAGACAGAGGGTGTCATAGACAGTAAACTGGTAGACAGACAAGGTGTCATAGACAGAAACTGGTAGGACAGACAGAGGGTGTCATAGACAGGAACTGGTAGCAGACAGAGGGTGTCATAGACAGGACACTGGTAGGCAGACACAGGTGTCATAGACAGAAACTGGTAGGACAGACAGAGGGTGTCATAGACAGAAACTGGTAGGAGACAGAGGGTGTCATAGAAGGAAACTGGTAGACAGACAGAGGGTGTCATAAAAGTAAACTGGTAGCAGACAGAGGTGTCATAGAAATAAACTGGTAGATGACAGAGGGTGTCATAGACAGGAAACTGCCAGGCAGGCAGAGGTGTCATAGACAGGAAACTGGTGGCAGACAGAGGGTGTCATAGACAGGAAACTGGTGGGCAGACAGAGGTGTCATAGACAGGAAACTGGTAGGCAGACACAGGGTGTCATAGACAGGAAACTGGTGGGCAGACACAGGGTGTCATAGACAGGAAACTGGTGGGCAGACAGAGGGTGTCATAGACAGGAAACTGGTGGGCAGACAGAGGATGTCATAGACAGGAAACTGGTAGGCAGACACAGGGTGTCATAGACAGGAAACTGGTGGGCAGACAGAGGGTGTCATAGACAGGAAACTGGTAGGCAGACACAGGGTGTCATAGACAGGAAACTGGTGGGCAGACAGAGGGTGTCATAGACAGGAAACTGGTGGGCAGACAGAGGGTGTCATAGACAGGAAACTGGTAGACAGACAGAGGGTGTCATAGACAGGAAACTGTCAGGCAGGCAGAGAATGTCATAGATAGGAAACTGGAGACGGGCAGAGGATGTCATAGCCAGGAAACTGGAAGGCAGATTGAGGGTGTCGTAGACACAAAACTGATTGGTACTGGTAGACAGACTGAGGAAGTCAAAGGACTGAAAGACAGTTTCTATCTTTACCCTGTTTGGAGTTTGAAAGTTCAAGATTTATCGCAATAGGAAATGCCCATGTTTACAGCAGCTTAAGTCTTTGATTCCTGAACCCTATCCACCAATTGCAAACCTTTAATCTTTTTACTCCCTCATCCTAGCCACCAGCTTCCTGCAGGGTGAGAGAATCAGGAAGCTGGTGGGTAGGATGAGGTGGTCAAAAAGTTAACCCACCAGCTTCCTGCAGGAAGCAATTGAATAGGGTGTGCGCGTCAAAAGGTTAAGTTTTTGCTTTGCTGGCATGGCTTGACAATGCAGGATGCTGATGGACAGGGTGCGGGAGTCAAAAGAGTTAAATCTGTGAGTCATTATATGCCAAACTATTTGATTCTGTGCCGGCTGCAAGTTTCTCAGGTGTGAAGGAACGAAGTGGGGAATTGTGTGGATGGGAGGGTGGTGATGGGCAATAGGCCCTATGAAACATTAGCACCACCATTAAAATTGAAGCATTAGATCAGGGGAAGACGAACAGGTCAATTTTCATGTTGTGTGGACTGTGATAGAACCCGAGTCATGAGATCTTGAGTACACGGCTCTCTCAATAAAACAGCCAGCCCAGCGATTGCCTGTATCAATTATTTCAGGTTACTGTTATCTTGTAGTAGAAAGCTTTTGTAAATTTTTACAGTTCCGATCAGATCCTATCCGCTTTTATTTCGCTGCTTTTTTTGTTTGTTTGTTTTCTAGTTGTCTTGCTGACAGACCTCAAATACAAACATGAAAAAAATTATTGAAACATAAAAACAATCTTGAGTTTTTTAACTTTGTGTGACCAAGCTTTTGTGTGAAATCTACAGGTGTCTCTTGTAGTTTGTTTGATATGCCAGTGCAAGAAGGTGATACGAACATACACGCGTGCAGACACACACACACACGCACACACACTGACATGCACACACACAGAGCGAGAAAGAGACACGCACGCACACACATGAACAAGACACTCACACACACGCACGCACGCACGCTCATACACACATACACACAAACGCACACACATATAAGCAAACACTCCTGCACACATACACATACCCCCCCCCCACACACACACACACACACACACTCAGAGAGAGAGAGAGAGGAGAGAGAGAGAGAGGCGTGAGCAAACACACATACACTCATGCACACACACTAACACGCACACACACAGAGCAGCTAAATCCGGTGCCCTCCATTCTGAAAATTCCATAGAATTACATGTTAACACCTCGGTAAAAGAAGCTTACAACTCGCTAGAATTAGCATCATGGATTCGATTTCATGAACATTTAAATGAAAAATTTGTGTCTCAAAAAAGAATCAAACTTTCAGTTCAAAATAATTATCTATAAAAAAATTGCAGTATTCCTCGTTATATCATTTGAGATTAATTGTTATGACATATTTTCGTATTCAACTGAACGCTTTGAAAACAAAATATTGTAACAACGTTTTATGTATTTGTGGCGAACAATTCACATTGTATCACTGTTTGTTTTACTGCAGAAAGCTTCGTTCCTTTTTACCAAAGACGTTTAAACAAGGAAACTATCTTGAAACGCATTTTAAAGAAGTAGTATCGGATCAAGTTTTGTTAGTTAAAATTTCAGAATCATTGGTTCACAGTCCTGTTAATGCGTTACTTTAAGATTATTATTATAATTATGATTATTTTTTGTTTTGTTTTGTTTTTATGACGATTTTTCTTTTACATTATTGATGTTAGCTTTGTTCTAGTTTCATTTCTCTGTTCATCCATATCCTTTTTCTTAAGACCTTGCCGCTTCCTTTGAATTTTTTTCCGTTTCTTACTCTATTCCCCTCTGTCCCCACCCCCCCCCCCCCCCCCCCCCCCCCATAATTTCATCCTCCATGCCATTTTTTCCCCGTCTAAAATCACTTACAGTGAAAAGACGTTAAATCAAGCAACGAACGAACACACACAGAGCGAGAAAGAGACACACACGCACACACATGAACAAGACACTCACACACACACACGCATGCACGCTCATACACACACACACACAAACGCACACACATATAAACAAACATTCACACACACACGCACACCCACACACACTCACACACACACACACACACACACACACACATCAGAGAGAGAGAGGAGAGAGAGAGAGAGAGAGAGAGAGAGAGAGAGAGAGGCGTGAGCAAACACACATACACTCATGCACGCACGCACACACATGCACACACACAAACGCATACACATATAAGCAAACACACACACACACACACACACACACACACACACACACACACAAACAAACAAAAAAACAAACAAACAAACGAACAAACAAGACATTTATAATATAACCCTTTTGTCTCACTTCAACAGAATACGCGTCACTCAGTTTCATTCAGATACGTAATGGTCATATTCTTTTTTTTTTCCCTTGTTTATTTTCTGTTCTCTCTCTCTCTCTCTCTCTCTCTCTCTCTCTCTCTGTCTGTCTGTCTGTCTGTGTCTCTCTCCCCCCCCCCTCTCTCTGTGTCTGTGAGCATTTGCAGCGTATTGCAGTGTGTTGTATCGCATTTTATCATATCATCATGTATTGCTTTACAGTGTGTTGTATTGCATTGTATCATATATCGTGTATTGCATTAGATGCTGCGGCGTTTTGTGTCATATCGTATTACATTGTATTATCTAACCAGAATATTACATTGCAGTGTGTTGCATTGCATTATAATATATTACCATGTATTGTATTAGATGCTGCATTGTTCTGTATTGTATCATATTACATTGTATTGCATTGTATCGTATTACTATGCATTACATTAGATGCTGCATTGTTCTGTATCGTATCATATTACATTGTATTATCTAATCCGAAGGGATTTTCTCTGTGAATTTTGGTACAACTGTGACAACAATATGTAAGAGAAAATGAATTGAAAACACACTGCTAGATAAATGCCGAATAACACCACAAAAGTATGTTTGAAGAATCTTTTATTATCGCTGTCTTACATGCCAGTGACATTAAGGACAGTAAGTGATTATTTGGACAGTATAAAATCACGAATCAAGCCATGTGCTTGACTGGTCATTTCTCCTGTCTTGACCACTGATATGGCCTCTTGTGAAAGGCAGCGGTCAGAACTTGTGCACAACATCTGACCTGAAATACGATACATATATAAATGAATGAACGAATGCATGACAGAATAAATAAAGAAAGCGAAACAGAAAGAAGCATAGAATAATGAAGAGAAAACACCTTGCACTTTCCATTACGTTAATATTGCAGTCGTCATCCGACGATTTCAAACACACACATACACACACACAAACATAAATACACATACACACACACGCGCACACACATACACACACACACACACACAAACACACACACGCTCACACACACACATGCACACACACCCACAAACACACACACGCACACACACGTACACACACACACACACACAAACAAACACACCACATGCTCACGTACACACACACAAACACACACAGACACGTACACACATACACACACACGACAACAACACACACACGCTGATAGACACATACACAGACACACACACATACACACACGCATAACACACACATACATACGCACGCAGATATACACACAGATACCCACCCATTCACACACACACACACACACATGCAAACACACACTCACACAACACACAACACACACACACACACACACACACACACACACACACACACACACACAACACAACACAACACACACACACACACACACACACACAACACACACACACACACACACACACACACACACACACACAAACACATCACCAACCTTAGCTATTGTGGGTCTGTCCACACAAACTTTTACAAGTAGAGATTTGCACAGAGGCAGTGAAGTCAGTGTTGTCGCAGCACGTGACACACGAACTGTTTGTCGGCTTCGCTATGCACACGTTGAATTTATCATGCACTGTACAAACAAAAATAATGACGTTATTACACAGAAAGAGAGAGAGAGAGAGAGAGAGAGAGAGAGAGAGAGAGAATAGAGAGAGAGAGAGACACGCACAGACCACACACATACACACACACATACACACACACACACTCCCACAAGTCATGCAACCACACACACGTAAACACACACACACACACACACATACACACACACACACACACACACACACACACACACACACACACACACACACACACAGACAAACAGATACACGCATAGCCACACACGCACCGACACATAAAAATGGACGCACTCACATGGGCACACACACACACACACACACACACACACACACACACACAACACACAGAGAAAAACACATACAACATACACACACACACACACACACACACACACACACACACACACACACACACACACACACACACACGCCAGACAGACAGAGGGTGTCATAGACAGGAAACTGGTAGACAGAGAGAGGGTGTCATAGACAGGAAACTGGTAGACAGACAGAGGGTGTCATAGACAGGAAACTGGTAGACAGACAGAGGTTGTCATAGACAGGAAACTGGTAGACAGACACAGGGTGTTATAGATAGAAAACTGGTAGACAGACACAGGGTGTCATAGACAGGAAACTGGTAGACAGACACAGGGTGTTATAGACAGTAAACTGGTAGACAGACACAGGGTGTCATAGACAGGAAACTGGTAGACAGACACAGGGTGTTATAGACAGAAAACTGGTAGACAGACACAGGGTGTCATAGACAGGAAACTGGTAGACAGACACAGGGTGTCATAGACAGAAAACTGGTAGACAGACACAGGGTGTTATAGACAGAAAACTGGTAGACAGACACAGGGTGTCATAGACAGGAAACTGGTAGACAGACACAGGGTGTTATAGACAGGAAACTGGTAGACAGACACAGGGTGTTATAGACAGGAAACTGGTAGACAGACACAGGGTGTTATAGACAGGAAACTGGTAACAGACACAGGGTGTTATAGACAGGAAACTGGTAGACAGACACAGGGTGTTATAGACAGGAAACTGGTAGACAGACACAGGGTGTTATAGACAGGAAACTGGTAGACAGACAGAGGAAGTCAAAGGACTCAAAGACAGTTTCTATCTTTACCCTGTTTGGAGTTTGACAGTTGTTCAAGATTTATCGCAATAGGAAATGCCCATGTTTACAGCACCTTAAGCCTTTGATTCTTGCACCCTATCCACCAATTGCAAACCTATAATCTTTTGACTCCCTCACCCTAGCCACCAGCTTCCTGCAGGATGAGAGAGCCAGGAAGCTGGTGGGTAGGATGAGGTGGTCAAAAAGTTAACCCACCAGCTTCCTGCAGGAAGCAATTGAATAGGGTGTGCGCGTCAAAAGGTTAAGTTTTTGCTTTGCTGGCATGGCTTAACAAAGCAGGATGTTGATGGACAGGGTGCGGGAGTCGAAAGAGTTAAATCTGTGAGTCATTATATGCCAAACTATTTGATTCTGTGCCGGCTGCAAGTTTCTCAGGTGTGAAGGAACGAAGTGGGGAATTGTGTGGATGGGAGGGTGGTGATGGGCAATAGGCCCTATGAAACATTAGCACCACCATTAAAATTGAAGCATTAGATCAGGGGAAGGCAACCAAGTCAATTTTCATGTTGTGTGGATTGTGACTGAACCCGAGTCATGAGATCTTGTGTACACGGCTCTCTCAATAAAACAGCCAGCCCCGCGATTGCCTATATGAATAATTTCAGGTTACTGTTATCTTGAAGTAGAAAGCTTTTGTAAATTTTTACAGTTCTGACCAGATCCTATCCGCTTTTATTTCGCTGCTTTTTTTGTTTGTTTGTTTTCTAGTTGTCTTGCTGACACACCTCAAATACAAACATAAAAAAATTATCGAAACATAAAAACAATCTTGAGTTTTTTAACTTTGTGTGCCCAAGTTTTTGTGTGAAATCTACAGGTGTCTCTTGTAGTTTGTTTGATATGCCAGTGCAAGAAGGTGATACGAACATACACGCGTGCAGACACACACACACACACACACACACACTGACATGCACACACACAGAGCGAGAAAGAGACACACACGCACACACATGAACAAGACACTCACACACACGCACGCACGCACGCTCATACACACATACACACAAACGCACACACATATAAGCAAACACTCCTGCACACATACACATACACACACACACACACACACACACACACACCACACACACACAAAAC
>JAPXFY010000017.1:50107456-50109956 GCA_030674185.1 Monoplex corrugatus
AGAAACCACATCTCGGCTGCCTCAATCTTGCTCTGGCTTTGCTTGTTGACTTTCCACGCCTCATAACCGCACAACATTACTGGTTCTATATAACATTTAAGAACTCTCTTCCTGATGTTAATTGATAGGCATTTGTTGGTAAGAATGCTTTTCATCTTCTTGCATGCTGTTTTGGCTTGGCCGATTCTGCTGGCTATTTCTGATGTGCGTCTGCTGTCTGGTGAAATGATCGTTCACAGGTATTTAAACTTATCAACCTGTCTCAAGGTTGTGCCGTTTGCTGTCATTTTGCATGAGGGGATTTCATGTTTTTTACTGATCACCATGACTTCAGTCTTCCTGCTGTTTAGTTCCAACCCCTTACCTTTGCTTTCTATGTCTAGTATATTCACAAGGTTTTGTAGGTCCCTTTCATTTTCTTGCAATTAGCACGGTGTCATCTGCGTATCGAATGTTGTTTGTCATTTTTCCTCCAACTTTTAATCCGGGGTCTTCCTCTAGGTTTCCCGTGATGTTTTCGCTGTAAAGTGAAAACAGATCTGATGACAAAACACAACCCTGTCTGACTCCTCTTTTGATGTTTTGGAAAGAGCTTATATCGTTTTCTATTCTCATTGCAGCTGTTTGTTCCCAATACATATTTCTGATTATTCGTAGATCTTTTCCATCAATATTAGTCTTTCTAGTTGGTTGATCAATTCTTCATGTCTTACCCGATCGAAAGCCTTGGTATAATCAGCAAAGCATAAATATAAATATTATTCATCTCGATTGACCTCTGTATGATAGTTTTTAGGATGTATATGGCATTAATAGTTCCTTTCCCTTCCACAAATCCATACTGTTCATCTGCTATTACTCTGGTGATTCTATTCTTTGTCCTTTTCATGATTATTATTAATAGGATTTTTGGTACATGACTCATCAAACTGATTGTGCGATGGAGTTCGCATTCTATAGCCCTGTACTAGCTGTCTTCTTTGGAAGAGCAATGAAAATTGATTTTGACATATCTTTGGGGATTTTTCCAGTGTCGTCAATTTCACTCAGGAGGACTGTTGTTTTTTCAATACCAAATTCCTCCAGGGCTTCAATCATCTCTGTAGTAATGTTGTCTGGTCCTGGGGCTTTTCTGGTTTCATCTTTTTCGGTGCAGCTCTAACTTCATCTTTCATTATGGGTGGTCCTTCAAAGTTCTTTCTTATAATGCGTTTTTCGTTTCTGTCATCATCAAAAAGGTCTTTAATGTACTCTCCCCATCTGTCTAATATTTTGTCTTTTTCCATGATAAGCGTGCCATCTTTCCTTCGATTTGAAGCAACCAGTTGATGTGCATGTCTTTTTCCTGTGAACAATTTCTTCAATTCGTCTGTACATAACCTGAGGATCCGTTTTGTGTAGGTCTTCTATTTCTTTGCATTTTGTTTTCAGCCAAGCTTCCTTAGCTTCATTGCACCTATTCCTGATTTCTTTGTTTATCTTCCTGTATATCTCCTCGTTTCTCTTTGCCTTCCTCCGTTCCTCCATCAAGCCTTAAAATTCTGTTGTCATCCAGTTCTTTTTTGCTTTTCTATCTACTTCAGGGATTGCTTCACAAGCTTCTTTATCGAATTTCTCAACTTTGTCCATTGTTCCTCACTGTCACCAATATTCTCCAGAGCACTGAATTTGTTTTGAACATATATACTAAATTGTTAACGTATCATTTCATCGTTCTTTAAGAGTCCAAGATTTAGTTTAATGTTGCTTTTGGTCTGTTTCCTTTTCCTTAATTTCAGCCAAAATCTTCCCACTATCAGGATTGTGGTCATTGTTGCAGTCTGCAGCTGGTAGTGTTTTTTCTGACAGTAAAGCATCTCTAAATCTTTTTATTAATCAGGATGTAGTCAATCTGATTTTTGGTATTATGTATATGAAACAATATCTCTCTGTCTTTCTGTTTGTCTGTCTGTCTGTCTGTCTGTCTTTCTCTCTCTCTCTCTCTCCTTCTCTCTTTCTCTCTTCCTCTCTCTCTTTCTCTCTCTTACACTTCTCTCTTTCTCTCTCTTTCTCCTCTCTTTCTCTCTCTCTCCTCACCTCTCTCTCCATCTCTGCTATCTCTCTCTCTCTCTCTCTCTTTGTCTCGCTCTCTCACTCAATCTGTCTCTCTCTTTCTTTCTTTTTTCGAAAATGAGTTGAAAACAAAATTAGAAAAAAAAACAACAACAAAAAAACGTGTACTATATGACAAAGAAGAATGAATGAACACGAAGTGAAGTAGCAACATATGTATAGATGAAACTGTGTGAATGATAGAACACAAAATAAACAAGAGAAAAAAAAACAACAAATGATTACATAAAAATGGCCTTGTGAGTTGGTGTATTTTTTGTGTGTGTGTGTGTGTGTGTGTGTGTGTGTGTGTATGTGTGTGTGTGTGTGTTGTGTCGTGTGTGTGTGTGTGTGTGTGTGTGTGTGTGTTGCGTTGTGTGTGTGTGTGTGTGGTGTGTGTGTGTGTACT
>JAPXFY010000017.1:50117456-50172456 GCA_030674185.1 Monoplex corrugatus
CAAAGACAGAGACAGAGACTAGAGAGAACAGGAGGGAGGGAGATGTTTAGTAATGGCTTGAGCGTGTTGTGTTTTGTTCGTACTTTATCGTTTCGTGGCTCTGGTCTCCCATTCTTGGTCAAAACAGTTTATTTTCGTGAAAACCTGTACCAAGCATAAAAACAAGTACAACGAAAGAATAGATGAGCTGGCAAAAAGCTCGACATGCTGAGCCGTTTCACTTGTGTTGTGTGTGTGTGTGTGTGTGTGTGTGTGTGTGGTGTGTGTGTGTGTGTGTGTGTGATGTGTGTGTGTGTGTGTGTGTGTGTGTGTGTCTGTGTGTGTGTGTGTGCTGTGTGTGTGTGTGTGTGTGTGTGTGTTGTGTGTGTGTGGTTTGAATGGGCTTGTGGCTGTGATAAGCCATTACTAAACATTTCTTTTCGCCCTTCCTCTTGTGTTCTCTCTCTCTCTCTCTCTCTCTCTCTTCTTTCTCTCTCTTCTCTCTCTCTTCTCTCTCTTCTTTGCTTGTTGTCTCTCTGTTTTACTTGTCGTCCTCTCTGTTCCTGTCACAGTGTCTCTCTGTCTCTGTCTTTTCTCTGTTCTCTTCTCTCTCTCTCTCTCTTCTCTCTCTCCTATCTATCTATCTATCTCCCCCTCTGCCTGTCATCTGTCTGTCTCTCTGTCGTCTCTGTCTGTCTGTCTCTTCTGTCTTGTCTGTCTCTGTCTCTGTCTCCGTCTGTGTGTGTATGTGTGTGTGTGTGTGTGTGTGTGTGTGTGTGTGTGTGTGTGTGTGTATGTGTGTGTGTGTATCTGTGTTTGTGTGTGTGTGTGTGTGTGTGTGTGTGTGTGTGTGCGTGTGTATTTGTGTGCGTGTGTGTATATGTGTTTGAGTGTGTGTATGTGTGTTTGAGTGTGTGTATGTGTGTATACGCGGCGCGCGTAGTGTGTGTTATTTGCCTGACAGATCGACACAAAGATACAAATCAAACTTATATTGTAGGTAGACTGTCTAGACCCTACCCGGGCGTAGACTTTATGGTTTCCTGCCATGATTATTCTGGATTTGTTTCATCACATGTTTCAGTTTCAGTCTCAATTTCTCAAGAAGACGTCTCCGCGCTCGGAACGAATTCCATATGCACTAACGTCACAGATGCCATGTGATGGAAAAGATCCAGAATGATGGTGGCACAAGCCTTAATAAGACTGCACATAAACCCATGAGCTGGCCACGTCCTGAGATCCTACCTAGCCTATGTTTTACCAAGCCTATATTTTTTTTCCAGTATTATATCAGTCTATCATTGGAACAGTTTTGGTTACATGAAAATGATATGTGTGTCTATGTATCTTATCTTCAAAGAGAAGAACGGTTAAATAAACTAAATGAATAATCGAAAGTCTGAATTTCAACGCAACTAGCCATTCATCACATGACAATCTGTGAAAAGTTAGTGCATAGGGGATTTATTCCAAGCGTAGAGACGCTATTTAAAAAAAAACAAAAAAAACGAAAATGTGTTACTCAGTTTCAGTTTCAGTTTCAGTTTCTCAAGATGACGTCTTCGCGCTCGGAACGAATTCCATATGCACTAACTAACGTCACAGGTGCCACGCGTATGGTGACCGTGGCACATGCCTTATAAGCCTGCACATAAACCCATGAGCTGGCCAGGTCTTGAGGCCCTACTTAGACTATGTTTTACCTTGTCTATACTTTACACTGGTATTTTATTAGCCTACCACTGGAATAATCTTGGTTACATGTAAATGACATGTGTATGTATGTAATGTGTTACAAAAAGAATAAGAGGGAAAAACAACATTCTCTGTATGTAGAAAGCAAACGAGAAAGTCTTGAAGGAGGCAGACACAAGAAGATCATTAATAAACAAGACTGGGAAAAGACAAACAACATTTATAGGACATTTATGAGGAAAGAGAATTAGAGCATCTGGTCACAACAGGAAAGCTGGAGGGAAAGAGAACACCAGTTAGACCCAGGGAAAAAATACTGGACGGACCTGCAGGATGGCTGAGGACGGAGAGGGTGGGATATAATATATATATATATATATATATATATATATATATTATATATGTGTGTGTGTGTGTGTGTGTGTGTGTGTGTGTGTGTGTGTGTTGTGTGTGGTGTGTGTGTGAGTGAGTGTGCGCGTGTGTGTGTACTTGTCTGTGTTGTGTCAGGTGTTTAAAATTTTGTATGCACACGCACAGGTGTGTGTGTGTGTGTGTGTGTGTGTGTGTGTGTGTGTGTGTGTGTGTGTGTGTGTGTGTGTGTGTGTGTGTGTGTGTGTGTGTGTGTTCGTTCGTTGCTTGATTTAACGTCTTTTCACTATAAGTGATATTAGACGGATGTGTGTGTGTGTGTGTGTGTGTGTGTGTGTGTGTGTGTGTGTGTGTGTGTGTGTGTGTGTGTGTGTGTGTGTGTGTGTATGTGAGTGCGTGAAAGCGAATTTGTTTTATTCGAGGTATGTTGAGAGAGTGAAAGAAAGAGAGAGAGACAGACAGACAGAGAGACAGACAGACAGACAAACAGACAGATAAACACAAAGACACACAATAGACAGAGAGAAACAAAGAGAGACAAAGAGGGAGAGAGAGAAAGAGACAGACACTTAGACATGAGACAGAGACAGAGAGACAGACAGAGAGACAGAGAAAGGGAGAGAGACTGACAGACATACAGGCACATAGACACACAGACAGACACACAAACATAAAAGAGACAGAGACAGACAGACAGAGACACAGAGAGAAAGAGACAAAGAGAGACAGAGAGATAGAGACACAGAGAGAGTGCATGTGTATCTCTGTGTGTGTGTGTGTGTGTGTGTGTGTGTGTGTGTGTGTTGTGTGTGTGTGTGTGTGTGTACGTGTGTGTGTGCTACTGGCTCGACGGCTACGTGTTTGTGTACGTGTGTATGCGTATTTCTTTGTTTCTGTGCGTCTATGCCTATCTGCGTATGTACGTAAGTGTGTTTGTGTATGTGCGAGTGAGTGTGAACATGTCTGTCTGTCTTTATCAGTTTGTGTCACTATGCGAGTGTGCATACATTTTTGTTGGTTGGTTTCTTTCGTTGTGTTCGTTTCGGTTTTTCTTTTAGCGTCTATTCACATAAGTGCTTAAAAACGGAGTAGGCTGGCCTTACAAGTATAAAACAATCGGGCTGAATCAAAGAAAACGACCTATGGGACTGTGCAGTAAATGCCTAGCTTACTTACTTTTACTTTTTCCTTCCGCTTGTACCGGTGGGCGTCGCGGGGAGATACAGTCGTCTGTCAGCAGCAGGCGGGTGCCTGGAGAGGGACATCTCGTGAGCTCTGAGGGTGTCTGCCACGGAGTCGCTCCATCGTCGTCTTGGTCTTCCTCTGGCTCTCCAGCCAGAGTATCTGGTATTGTAGGTATGTCACAATCGGCGATTACGCGTGCGCGAAAACTGTACCGGAAGACTGTGACCGGCGTGGCGGCACATGTGAGAGGGTAGGCAGACAATCGCTGTTTGTTTCGTTAATGTATTCATGTGTCCGATAATTACCGATCTGAATACCGAAGTCCGTACTTTGCCCATGATGACCTGGTCATTTTCACGAGCTTCCTCTGATTTGCTGACGTGGCAGTAGTGGTGTGACTTGTGGTGTTTGCGGCCGTATCTCCCAAACTTACATGTATGATTTTTAGCATCATTTGAATTAATCACCAATAAGAACATGCATTTTCCTACTTATGTGTAAAATTTGATGCAGATATAATTTGTTTAAACACGTTTTAGGCCATATTACAGATAGTGGGTGTGTTAGTGCCTTCGGCGCCATACATTACAATGGCAGTCTGCCGATTAACCATTTTCTTTTGGTCATACCAGCTGAACCTGTTGCATTTACAACTTCATTTTTCACGACATGTAAGACAATGCATTGTTAGTTTACTGTGTAAAATTTGGTGAACAGATTTTAAGCATAACTCGAAATACAAGCTTCAGTTTGACGCTGGTTGTCAGTCTAGATCTAGTAGATGACTCGGCAAACTGCGGCAATGGGCAGTCAAACTTCAAAGTCTGCTACCCTCATTATCAGCTTCTAGACTTCTGGACTTTAGATTGTCAGATTGGATAAGATTAAAACTTGCACGACTAGACAAGTTTAAAAGAATCCAGTTATGTAGTTTGGAAAAATAAAAAAAATGAAAAAACGGAATCTAGATCTAGTGTATGTTGTGGCTTATTGGTCAAGTGAAGAATCGTATGATAATGCAGTGGACTATGACATTCCAAAATTTTCTCTGGCTTGTGATGTTATATTTGGAGACCTTGTCTTGTCATGAATCCATTTCAATTCTGTACTATTATTACCATCTGGCACAACATACTCATTTCATTCCTGCCTGTCTGATATAGAACTGATGCATCAGCCACAGCAAAACCAGACAGGACATACAAAATCAAATACTGTTCTGTCTTCCTATTCTCCTTTGCTACATTACAAGGTCTGGTGTCCACATGCTTCAGCTATGCTTGGTAACATTTAAGTAACTCCTGGCTGCACTGCCATAAAAACAGTCCATATATGCACACCACAGCATTTTACATGGTTTAGTTCATAAACCATACATTCCATGGGAGATTTTTTTCTGAATTACTCAATTAGTGTTTTTGTTTTGTAAAGAAATACCAAGAGATTTTGTTATCTCGTGTGTGTGTGTGTGTGTGTGTGTGTGTGTGTGTGTGTGTGTGTGTGTGTGTGTGTGTGTGTGTGTGTGTGTGTGTGTGTGTGTGTGTGTGTGTGTGTGTGTGTACTGACAATGCATACTTTCATGTACATTATTTAACGTGAATCATAATGCTGAAAAAGTAAAGTTGAGAAGAATATATAGGGGTCCTATTTGCCATCTTGGTGTTGTATTTTGCTTGATAGGATAACAAGTGAACAAATGACAGGTATGTAGTTTTATTATGTTGGTGTTACTGAATGGGGTGTCAAGGGCTGTTTCAGTATATCTCCTTCTTCTGGAAAATCTGTGGTAGAAATTTCCTTTCCTGTCATTCTCTTTTTCTTTGCCTTGATTTTGTCCTTTGTCATATCTTCCTTTTTCATTTTCTGTCTTGCTGATCCATTCACCTCTGGTAAGTTTTCCATAAAACCTCTTTGAATTGATAATAGGATACATAATTAATGAATTGTATTTTTTAGCTGTAAGTAAATCACTAAATGTGAACTGCTTATTGGCAATATCAGATAATATTTGCCAGTTTTTACACACATGAATGCTTTTGTGTATTTATGTGCTAATGTCCCCCCCCCCCCAATCGTTCTGGTGATGATCTGGATGGGGTTGCCAATGCCAAGGGTATATTATTTGATTATTTGTGTGAATGCCCTGATATGTGTACTAACTACTTAATTTTCTTTTCCGTGTTTGTTTTTTGCATGGTCCTTTACATGTTTACACGTGTGTTTCACTTGAGATGGTTGTACCCTCGACATAGCTCTGAGTAATGGGTTGGGCTTTAAACACTAATAATGATAATGCCAATAGTCATCAGGGATACACAGTAGCCTTTCATATGAACTAAATGATGTGGAGCAATCGTTTTCATCACTGTATCGGATGGAGAGAAGGAAATGGCGTGGTTGTACTGAGAAGAACAGTGACTTGTATGCTGCATGTATTTAGCACAAAATTATTGGGAGTGATGGACAGCAAAATGATGTCAAGAGAAGCCTTCCTGTCAAGTGTGTACACTTTAAGGGGACTGGGGTGCATCTAGGTAGTAACACTTGGAATTGGATACCCTTCATGTATAATCTTTTGTTTTTTCCATTTTTGTTACAGTTTAGATTTGCATTTGACATATTTGGTTTTTACACAGATGACTTTCATGATACCATTCTTAGAATGTCTGCACAATTTTGTGATTTCTTCATTTGGCAAGCTGTAAATCAAATGTGACTACGGATTCCGTGCTTTTTTGTTGTTGTTGTTGGTATGTGTGGACTATTTGTATATAACTCAAGTAAATGTGTTTCAGAAGTTTTTTGTTTTTGCAGTACAGCTTATTCTTATACCTGGTGTTTGTGCGTGTATGTTATGATATATTTCTGCTAATGCCCTTTTCATCTTGTTACCTGTTCTGTGGATTTATTTTGATGTAGCATTATGGGTCAGTCTTTGTGTTTTTTGTTTGCATTTAATTTTGTTTTTTGAGTGATATACATATAGATATTTACATATATATATATATATATATATAAAATTATATATATATATATATGTGTGTGTGTGTGTGTGTGTGTGTGTGTGTGTGTGTGTGTGTGTGTGTGTGTTTACACATACTGATACTTATATGTATATATATATGTATGTATATATATATATATATGTATATATACATATATATATATATAAAATATATACATGTATATACACATGCATACATATATGCATATGTACACTTATAACACATACACCCACACAGATATTTACATACATAACACATTATCTTTCATGTTGTATGACAGCTTATGAGAAAGTGTGTGTTTACGCAAGGAAAAAAATTACAACTTTTTCAAAAAAGTTTGCTTGTTAGGGTAAATAATTGAAAAGAAACACTGTCCTTACTACCAGCAGAATTTTTAAATCAAAATTGCAAGATGAAATTTCCAGAACAGCAAGTTATAAACCAATTCAGTCTGTGAATCTTTTCTACCCCTCAGAACAGCTTAATTAGTAATTAATCTGTAATCTCTTAGTCTTGATAAAGATTCATTTCTAAGTTACCAGGAAACTTGAGAGGTCTTTTCAGTGAAATACTCAATTTTCATTTCTTTTTTAAGGGTATTTATACTACCATCACAGGCTCACATTTTTTTTTTGAGTTAATCAATATGAATATACTTACATACATCTATACACACATATATATGATATATAATAATACACACATATTATTCATAATTAAAAACATACATATAAACCAAGAGTCAATTTATACATAAAAAAATGAAAATGCACAGGTTGACAACTTCTTGTTTAAAGGCGGTTTTTCATGAAAAACTGTAATTAATTGATTATTACATAAAGATTGAGCCTAATGGTATTGAATAACTGTTCTAATTTATCATGATAATTATCTTGAGGCTTTACTCAACAATTTTCAAGTCAGAAATTTGATGATTTTGGAAACTGTAAAGATTTTAGGAATCTCAGTTGATCTTCGCTTCAGCCAGTTAAGGCAATTAATGAATTAATTGTTAATTAATGCATGGACTCAGAGATTCATGAAGGTCTTAATCATCTTGGCTAAACAAAGACCTTTCTACTGATATTTGATTTTTTTCAATCGGTTCAGTCGTTCCAAAGTTATGGTGCTTTTTGTGATGAAACGGCACACACGCGGTCACAGTTTTTGCTATGTAATCCAATGAAGGAAAACGTCGAAAATTTAATTATTCAAAAAATCGTAACTTTCGTCACAGACAATCAACCGAAGAACTTTTAATACCATTTTAAAGTTCTTTTTTTGCTCTTTTCAATGATGGTAATTGCATATTTAATAAAAAATATTTGAAATTTTTTGTAACATACCTAGGTGTTGTACGCCCGAAGAGCTGGATGGTTTAGGGGCATACGTGTGAGGTGTCCGAACCACTTGATCCTCATATGTTCGATGTGTTGTAGGATTGGTGTTGCTCCTACCATGTCTCGTATCACCTCATTTCTGATCTTGTCCCGCCTTGTCTTGTTTACTGCTTTCCTCAGGCATTTCATTTCACAGGTGACCAGTTTTCTCTCGAGGACTTTAGTTAGGGACCATGTCTGGCACTGTTACGTCAGCTGTTGGTAGAAAAATGGCGTTATGTGTTTCGCCTTAGTGCTGGTGGGAATGCTGGGGTGTTTCAGGAGAGGGGCAAGTTGGTAGCTGACTGCGTTGCTTTCTGGCATCTGGTCTCGATTTCTCTGTCTAGTTTGCCATTTTCAGTGAAGATGCTGCCCAGGTATTTAAATTCACTGGCTTGCTTCAACTGGTTCCGTTGATGTTGATGTCCAGTTTGTTTGGTCTCTTACTGACAGTCATGACCTCGGTCTTGCTGACGCTGATCTTCATGCCGTATGTCTCGCAGCTTTCATTGAGCTGGTCTGTGTGCTCCTGTAGCTGTATCTTGTCATTGTTCACCATTGCCTGGTCGTCCGCAAACATGAGTTCATTGAGTGCCTCAGGGTCTGGGTTTGCCTCCTTCGTAATCTGATCCATATAGATCACGAAGAGAAGAGGGGAGAGATTACAGCCCTGCCTTACTCCCGATGTCACTGGGAACCAGTCAGATGTTCCACTGGCGGTGCGGACTGCACTCCTGCTGTTGGCGTAGATGGCCCGAATGTTGTCTAGCAGCTGGCCCTTGATGTCGTACTGCTCGAGGACCTTCCATAGCTTATCTCTGTTGACTCGATCAAAGGCCTTTTCTTGATCAACGAGTACAAGATGGAGATCTCGGTCATATTCCATCGCCCTCTCGCACAGTTGTCGGAGTGCGAAGATTGCATCGGTGCACCCTCTTCCTTTTCTGAAGCCAAATTGGGCGTCACTGAGGAGATGTTCTGTTTTCGCTCGAGTGCGCTGCTCCAGGATCTTTGCGTACATTTTCCCTACATGGCTGAGTAGTGATATGCCTCTGTAGGTACTGCAGTCTTTCTTGCTGCCCTTCTTCTTCCATATTGGCACCACTATTGCATTTTGCCAGTCTTCTGGTACTTTTCTCTCCTCCCAAGCTTTCTGAAAGATGGTGGTGAGCCACTGAATTCCGGTTTCACCGCACACATGGATGGCTTCAGTTGTTATGCCGTCGTCTCCAGCTGCCTTTCCTTTAGGACTGGTCTTCACTGCTTTTTTTACTTCACTTTCTAGGATGGTAGGTTCTGAATGGTCTGGGTGGCTGGGGGTGAACCGGGACTGTGTGTCTTGTTCCCGTACTCCTGATGGGTTTAGTAGGTCTTTGAAATAGTTTTCCCATCTCTTCACTATTTTCTCCTCTTCATGCAATGCTTCTCCTTTTGCATCGTTGATGATAGTGGTCGGATCGAAAGGTTCATCTCGCACTCTCATCGCTTTCACACTCTTGTAAAACTCTCTTGGGGAAGCTTTGCATGTTTCACAGAGTTTTTCACCATACTGGGTCCATGACTTTTCCTTTGCTGTTCTCACAACTTTCTTGCTGTCTTCTTGCAAGTCTGTACTTGATCCTTAGTCCTCTTCATCCTTTGACTTGACCCAGATCTTGTATAGTTTCTTCTTTTCCCTGATAGCCTCCTTCACTTCTTCGTTCCACCAAGCTGTTGCCTTTCTGTTTCTTCCTCCTGTCTTCTTGGTGCCACAGGCTTCTTTTATAGTGTCCAGGAGGACTGTCTTGAAGGCGTCCCAAGCTTCCTCTACGTTTAGTAATGAAGGGTCACTAGTCCAATTTTTCACTGACGGTGCACCTGATCTGAGTCTGCACCTCTTCGTCTTGAAGCTTGTGCATGTTGAGTCTTTCCAGCTGTTTCTTCTTTTTGGTGAACTTCCTCTTCTTCTGAGTGACCAACGTCGTGATGATTGGCCTGTGGTCTGTGTCCAGGCCTGAGTTGGGGATGGCTCTTGAGTCTCTGATGTTTTCCGCATTCTAGATCTTGCTAGTGTGAAGTCGATTTGAGATGAGACGTCGATATCGTTCCATTTGTACCAGGTGTAGATCTGAATGGCTCTGTGCTGGAAGAAGGTGTTGGTGATAATAAGATCCTGCTCTGCACACAGTTCCAATACATAGTTGCCGTTGTAGTTGCATGGTGTTCTGTGGTCACTGTGTGGACCAAGATGTTTTGTCCATGGTGTTCTTCTCTCTCCGACTCTGCCATTGAAATCTCCCATGACGTACAGGTCGTCTTGGTCTGGGATGCTGTTGATGGTGTCCGAGAGTTTTTCAAAGAAGGAGTCCTTATCCTCATCTGAGTAGGAGTCATTACATGGTGCATACACTTGAATGTAGTTGTTAATCTTGTTGTCCTCTCTAATGCCATCTTCAAGAGTCTCTCTGAAATGAACTCCGTACTCACTAGGTCTTTTGCCTTGTCATGGTGTAGGATGAAACCCACGCCATGTGCTGCTCTCTGTTCCTTGCTTACACCGGTCCAAATGAGAACATAGTTGGCGTCTATTTCCTTTGTTCCTGTTCCTTTCTTTCTGGTGTCTGCAATACCCAGTATGGAGATCTTGCGCTGGGTCATGAACTCTACTATCTCTGGTTCTTTGTTCGTCAAACCGCAAATGTTCCAGGTCCCAACCTTTTCGTTTTTCTTTAATCGTTGCCCGTTTTCCTCGCCGCGTCGTTTTCCGTTGTAATCAGTCCGTTTGTATCTCCTTGTATTTTCTTGAGCAATTAGTTCATCCACTGCCGGCCTGCTAAGCCATCGCAGCTTCACCAATGCCCCGTTGGCCAGCATTACCTGTTTCCACCTCCCACAACGAGGACGAGGGATTGGGCTTTGGGAGGGGTTGGGCTTGCCTAGCAATTTGTAAATACAAAGTGAAATCAGTATGTTTCTGTTTTAAATTTGTAAATGATGCAGGGAAATAAGGTAGCATTTGCTGACAACACAAAATGTGTTTAATTTTTTTCTATACAATCATTACAGACACATTTGATGGTTTTACTGAACTTAGTTCGAAGTGAGTTGAGAGATAATCTGTAAGCTAAAGTTATCTCTAATGTCGTAAAACCCTGGTAAGGGGCGAAGGTCATATTGAGCTTTCACTGTGTTTTCTAATTTAGCATTCATTTCATGTTCATAGAGTGGTAATTCAAGTTTAGTACTGTCAGCCCTATTCAATGCTGCACTTTTAGCTATTCTGTCGACCTGATCATAATGTATGATACCACAGTGTGATGGGATCCAACAAAAGTAACTTGTGTGTTATTTGTTATTAAACAATGAATTAGAAAGTTTATCTCAAATATTAATGTACTATTTACTTTATATTCGCAACTTTTTAGGATTTATCATCATCAGGTGCCTGCCGCATGGCGTTGGCGATCATGGACTTCCATCTGTCTCTATCTCTCGTTGCCCCTAGCATCTCCCCCACCCTCCTCGTCACCAGCCACTCTGCAAGTCCGTCCAGCATTTTCTCCCTGGGTCTACCTGGTGCTCTCTTTCCCTCCAGCTTTCCTGTTGTGACCAGGTGCTCCGAATCCCCCTTCCTCATAAAATGGCCTATAAATGTTGCCTGTCTTTTCCTAATCTTCCTTATGAGTGATCTACTTGTGTCTGCCTCCATCAAGACTCTGTCATTTGTTTTTCTTTGCTGTCCATGGAACTCTCAACATTCTTCTTAGAAACCACATCTCGGCTGCCTCAATCTTGCTCTGGCTTTGCTTGCTGACTGTCCATGCCTCACATCCGTATAACAGCATTGGTTCTCTATAGCATTCAAGGACTCTCTTCCTGATGTTAATTGATAGGCTTTTGTTGGTAAGAATGCTTGTCATCTTCTTGAATGCTGTTTTGGCTTGGCCGATTCTGCCGGCTATTTTCGATGTGCATCTGCCGTCTGATGAAATGACCCTTCCCAGGTATTTGAACTTATTAACCTGTGTCAAGGTTGTGCCGTTTGCTGTTATTTTGCATGAGGGGATTTCATGTTTTTTACTGATCACCATGACTTCAGTCGTCCTGCTGTTTAGTTCCAACCCCTTACCTTTGCTTTCTATTTCTAGTATATTCACAAGGTTTTGTAGGTCCTTTTCATTTTCTGCAATTAGCACGGTGTCATCTGCGTATCGAATGTTGTTTATCATTTTCCCTCCAACCTTTAATCCAGGGCGTTCTTTTAGGTTTCTCATGATGGTTTAGCTGTAAAGTGAAAACAGATTTGGTGACAAAACACAACCCTGTCTGATCCTCATTTGATGTTTTGTATATTGTTTTCTATTCTCATTGCAGCTGTTTGTTCCCAGTACATATTTCTGATTATTCGTTGATCTTTTCCATCAACATTGAGTCTCTCCAGTTGGTTGATCAATTCTTCATGTCGTACCCGATCGAAAGCCTTGGTACAGTCAACAAAGCATAAGTACAAATCCTTCTTCATCTCAATTGACCTCTCTATGATAATTCTTAGGATGTATATGGCATTAATAGTTCATTTCCCTTCCACAAATCCACACTGTTCTTCTGCTATTTCTCTTTTGATTTTATTCCTTGTCCTCATGATTATTCTTAACAGGTTAACAGGATTTTTGTTACATGAACCATCAAACTGATTGTGCGATGGAGTTCGCATTCTAAAGCCCCTGTCTTCTTTGGAAGTGGAATGAAAATTGATTTTGACATATGTTTGGGGATTTTTCCAGTGTCGTAAATTTCATTTAGGAAGACTGTTATTTTTTTTCTATGCCAAATTCCTCCAGGGCTTCAATCATCTCTGTAGTAATGTTGTCTGGTCCTGGGGCTTTTCCTGGTTTCAGGGATTGTAATGGAGATTTCGAATCTACACATAATAAGATACTAAACAAAGGTATGGGTAGATCTACTATATCTTTCAGTGCCATCAGGATGGCAACTAATTCAGAAGTGAAGATTGAATGCCCCAGTCCTAAAGAGTAAGCCTTTTCTATTTTAAATTTTGGAATTGGAAAGCAAGCACCTGCTGTACCATCATCTAGAACAGAGCCATCAGTAAATATTTTCAAAGAATTTAAATATTTTGTATGTAGACGTGATAGTACGTCAATTGCTAACAAGCGTGGATTAATATCTTTTCTCAAGTCGTTATCAGTGTAATTGATATCAAAACTTGCTTTGGACAATTCCCAGGGAGGTAGAGGACAACATAAGATCATATGTGAAACTTTGTTAGGTACTCGCGGGAAATTTCGAAAAGCTCATTTGTTTAAGTGGATATTGTTTCTTGTGCCTTAATTGTTCTTGCTGTCTTGGGGAAATGAATGTCAGATCGAATTTTAAGTTCCGTGTCAGCATAATTAGCTACTGCATTTGCTCTAACTATATATTTAGCAGCTGATAACGTCCTCCAATCTTCCAAAGGAAGGATACCGGCTGTTTTATATACTTCTTGCGTTTTTGTATATACCGGTACCCCAAGAGCACATTTAAATGCTTTACTATCTAAGCTTTGAAGTTTTTTCAAATAGCATTTTGGAGCTGAAAAATACACCTCTTGGCCATAAGCCAACTTCGATCTTACTAAGGCTGTTAAAAGATGTAACAACGTTTTAGTGTCCTGTCCCCAAGACTGTTTACTAATGATTTTTATTAAATTACAGATTTTCATAGCTTTATATAACAAGGCATCAATGTGTTCTTTCCATTGTAAACTAGAAGTCAAGTGTACTTCCAGAAATTTCACCTCAGTAGCATATTTCAGTTCCTCATTATCAATTTTAAACAACGGTGCCTCTTTAGGACTAAGACCATTATTAAAAAGCATCATGTGAGTCTTTTCATTGGATATTTCTAGACCGTTATCCGTCAAATACGTGTAAATATGATTAATTTCATGTTGATATGCCTTTTTAATGTAGTTTAATTCTCTTAAGGAAGTCTTCCTTTTCAACGAAACGTTCATCCAAATTTCTATATCATCAGCGTACTGAGCTACGTTTACATTGTTTGAGACTTGTGTTGGCAGGTCATAGATCAAAATATTAAATAATAAAGGAGATATTACGGAACCCTGTGGAATTCCCATGTTTACAGATCGTTTTTCAGAGTGTGTATTACCTATTTTAGCGACTATACTTCGGTCACTTATAAACGCTTTGACAAATTAATAAAGGTTACCATTTAGACCTATGTGTTTTAATTTCAACAAAAGTCTCGCATGCCAGACTTTGTCGTACGCTTTTTTAAGATCAAAAAAGGTAGCTAAGACATTTTTTCTTTTAGCAAACTGATTTTTAATTTGAGTTGTTAACCTGACTAAATGGTCTGTCGTCGATCTTTCGTTGTGTGTCTGTGGGTGCGTGAGTATGTAGGCCATGACTGTATTGTATGCGTGTGTGGTTGCGTGTGTGCGCACGTGCGCTCGAGCAAATGTGTGTTAAACTTATCTGTTTTATAATGATATTAATAGTTTTGTGTTAAGATGTTCAGTTATGCACTCTCTCTCTCTCTCTCCCCCCCCCTTAACATTGTCTTTCTCTCCCTCTGTCTCTCTCACCTTAACCTTGTCTGTCTGTTTGTCTGTCTGTCTGTCTCTCTCTCTCTCTCGCCCCCCCCTCTCTCTCTCTCTCTCTTCACCTTCTCTCTCTTTTCACCTTGCCTCTCTCTGTACCATTCTCACATCGTGTGCAAACAACATCAAATAAAACCAAGAAAGCTCTAGGTAAATGGTTTATTCACAAAAAAAAGCAAAACATCGCCAAAAGAATAGCAAGACCACACATTAAATATGTGCATTAATAATTACACGAGTGTACTAAAGATTTAATCCTTTCGCTTCCGCAGCCTCTCCATGAGCAGCAAAATAATTTAACCCTTTTCACTCCCTCATCCTATCCACCACTTTCATGCAGGAAGCTGGTGGATAGGGTGAGGGAGTGAAAGGGTTAAGTTTTTGCTTTGGTGTCAAGGCTGACATTGCAGGCTGCTAGCAAATACGGTTACGGTTAAGGTTAGGGTTAAGGTAAGGATCGTAAACCTATGTCTAAGGAACAAGCTAATGTGAAGCTGAGTAAGGCTACTGAATCTTCTGATTTACCTGTTTATTCTATTCTTTATTTTTTGTTTACATTTCCATCTATAATTTTTATAATCTAATTGTTTGTTTGCACATATACACAATATAGATTACAATAAAGTTCCGCATTTTCTCTTCGAACAGGCACAATTTAAAAATGACAATATTTCACATGTCAATTTATGTAGCCTACATCATCAATGATAGTTGACCCCAGTAAAAAAAATCCGACAAGGGAAGTAATTCAGTTATATATCTTTACCGGATGGAAACTTGAAGCAATTAAACCTAACGCCGGTTTGAAAGTAGTCTACATGTATGGTGACACTTGTGTGCCGTACCGCAGAATCTGCGGATGGGCCGAGCGTTTTTTTAAGCCGGGTTTTACTGATCTTGATGATACCTTAAATCCAGGGTGACCTACTCAATTTCTACAACCCAGAGTGACCTACGACAATTCCTATAATCCAGGGTGACCTACGACAATTCCTATAATCCAGGGTAACCTACGACAATTCCTATAATCCAGGGTGACCTACGACAATTCCTATAATCCAGGGTGACCTACGACAATTCCTATAATCCAGGATGAACTACGACAATTCTATAATCCAGGGTGAATTACGACAATTCCTATAATCCAGGGTGACCGACAATTCCTATAATCCAGGGTAACCTACGACAATTCCTATAATCCAGGGTGACCTACGACAATTCCTATAATCCAGGGTGACCTACGACAATTCCTATAATCCAGGGTGACCTACTCAATTTCTACAACCAGAGTGACCTACGACAATTCCTATAATCCAGGGTGACCTACGACAATTCCTATAATCCAGGGTGACCTACGACAATTCCTATAATCCAGGGTGACCTACGACAATTCCTATAATCCAGGGTGACCTACGACAATTCCTATAATCCAGGATGAACTACGACAATTCCTATAATCCAGGGTGAATTACGACAATTCCTATAATCCAGGGTGACCGACAATTCCTATAATCCAGGGTAACCTACGACAATTCCTATAATCCAGGGTGACCTACGACAATTCCTATAATCCAGGGTAACCTACGACAATTCCTATAATCCAGGGTGACCTACGACAATTCCTATAATCCAGGGTGACCTACGACAATTCCTATAATCCAGGGTGACCTACGACAATTCCTATAATCCAGGGTGACCTACGACAATTCCTATAATCCAGGGTGACCTACGACAATTCCTATAATCCAGGGTGACCTACGACAATTCCTATAATCCAGGATGACCTACGACAATTCCTATAATCCAGGGTGAACTACGACAATTCCTATAATCCAGGGTGAACTACGACAAATAGGAACGAGTAAAGTTTGCTTTTAGTGTTTTGCTTTATCCGTGTGCTCAGTGGAACAACTATATGCCAATGTTCTCCCCGTACAAAACGGATTTTCTTCATAACGTGTTCTTAAATCTTGATGTACACAATAAAATCTTCATTGATAAGAATATTGTCATATATGTTTTTGAATGTTATAGATTGTTTGTATGTGAACAATACTTGTTTTATATGTATAAATTGCTATCGTTTCTGCTATAACATTGTTTGTTGATGCTTGATTATTGTACAGCAAAGATATCACTCGAAAAACAAATTCGTAAAAATAAATGTTGACATGTGCTTAAATCATGATGTGCATTTTTTTCACTTCCAATGTATAAAATTCTATTATGCATAATTATTCTGTATGGCATATGGAGTTCATCTGTCAACAATGTTTTTTCATGGGTATAATAATTATTTTTATAATTTTTCGTCGCCACATTGTGCGTTTGATGTCCGTTTGTTGTGAAACAAAAATGAATCTAAAAAAAAAAAGTTTATTTAGAAACGTTTGCTTTCAATGAAAGGACTGTAAGAAGAAACACCCTGGAATTTTTGAAAGGCAAAACATGACCATGGTCTTCTTGTTCTCTATTGCACGGTCAATAAAAAAAAAAACTCTTGAGCATGTGCGACAGGTTCCACGGTATGTTAAGTCTAAGTATAAAGAGGTCACCTCCGTTTTATTAAAGAAAAACATTATTCAATAAACTATTTATGCAGTTCAGCCCTCGACCCCCTTTTTGAATAGAAACGTAATACAACAAAAAGCAATATTCTACCAGAACAGTTAAAAACAACAACAAAAATTCAAAATCAAAATAGGAAAAACAAAACAAAAACAAAACTAGAAAATATATACACTTTCTTGACAGAATAACGATTCATATCATATCTGTATTTTGTCCGTTCGTCCGTATCGGAAATTTTTATGAGATCAGTTCGATTATTGATGATAATCATTATAATACCGATTACATTCAGAACTACAATTACATCTTTTTAATCTGTTGATTACTTTTCCATCCGGATGTACAAGGAGAAAAAATATTTGGTATGTACAATGCGTCAAAAGAAGTTCACACAGAATGCACACATTGCAAGATATTAAAAAGCCGAATACGCACTAGGAAAGTGAACACGAGCAATAGAGGAGAGCTTTTGAAAAACAGGTCATATCAATAAGATGTACAGGGAACGTGTAAAAAAACAGACTTTCTTCATGACATGTTTTTTAAATATTGATGTACATAATGAAATCATCATTGATTAGAATATTGTTTTATATGTTTTGTAGGCTATATGTTTTTTTCTTTTTTCATGTAAACAATTATTATGAATTGAATTTTTTTTTCTTGTTTTGTTCTGTTACAACATTGTTGATATCTATTCTTGTTAAAAATGAATAATTAAAAAAAAAAGGTGAAAAAAAAGATGTACAGGGAACTAAACATCCAAAGCCAGAATAGCTCACAGCAGACAATGTCACCAATCACAATATTTACAACAACAACAACATTTTATTTTATTTTATATAGCGCAAAATCTTGATAAAATCAAATCTAAGCGCTAAAACAGACACACACGCACGCACGCACACACACACACACACACACACACACACACAAACACACAACGCACGCACACACGCACGCACGCACGCACGCACGCACACGGCTATAAATGGGGAGAAAGAATAAAAGCAATGGAAAATTATAGAGAGCATATTATATACAATTATATATTACAATGTGATTCCCCTCCGAGTGCGCGCCACACACACACGTACACACACGTATGCGCACGCACACACACACACGTATATTTAATGGATGAAAAAGCATGGGAGACGATTTGGTATGTCTTCTCCCTCCACCTTCCCACCTCTGACTTCTCGTCAATCATTATCTCCCATATTCAAAACATGTATGACTACCCGCGTTTGAGCAAACAGGATCCAGAAAAAGGACGAAAAAGAATATGAACTCGTATTCAATACAACCAGACAAGACAGGCGCAATGTTTCGGCCAGTTGGTCTTTGTCGGGCGTAAGATCACAAACAAACACCAGATACAAAAATTAGGAGAAAAAGAACGAAGTTTCAGCATGGAAGTTTCAGTCTTTTTCTCCTAACATTTTTTTTTTTATGAAAACATGTGTTAGTTCTGTCTGTTGATGGCAAGGGTGTCTACAATTGTAAAGTGCTGACTGTCGTTTTTAAGTCTTCAGCACGCCTCTGACACAATTTTTGTTTTGTCCGTGTCTCTTTTTATTTGATTCAAAGTTTAATACTGTTGTATTCCTGTTAACCCTTTCACTCCCGTACCCTCTCTGCCAGCTGCAAAAACTCAACACTTTGACTCCCTTCACCCTCTCCACAGCTTCCTGTGCAGGAAGCTGGTGGATAGGGTGATGGAGTCAAAGGGTTAAGTTTTTGCTTTGCTATAAAAACTGACAATGGCGGATGCTGGCGGATGGGGGTGAGGGAGTCAAGGGGTTAAGTGTTACGACAATATTGTCTGACATGGACCAGTTAGCGCTTTTGTTTGAGATAGTGAATGTATTAGATATAGTAGCTGAAGTTTCAGTGTTTAATAAAAATATAATATTATATATATATTCAATTTAGGCAAATTGAAAAACAATTAGCGTGAGCAGAACACGATGACGCACGAGCAGCGCAACACCAACAACACAAACACACCATACACAAACAACCCACTCACAAGTTAATGGGAATGATAAGCAATAAACAGATAAGAGGGAAATTACGCATTGTACGCTTGGTTTTTAAAAAATTGCCCCCTTAAACAGTGGCATCCATTTCTATTGAAGTCACTCATTATAACTAATACATGTTCGGTATAAATGTCAATTGGGGGGTGGGGTGGGGAGGGGGGAGGGGGCACACATTTTCTATGATACTCGAAGTTAATTTCTCTACTTCAACCATGGGATTAAAAGAAGAAAAAACAAAAACATGATGTGTGCCATGATGCTTCGGCCTAACATAGGTCTATGGCCTTGTCTAATTATCGATATTTTCTATGTCCCTCTCTCTGTCTAGATAGATAGATAAATATATATCGATCTTACTGTCTTTTTCCCCCTTCTAAGAGTCACGTAAACAAGTTTCTATTTACAATGCATACAACGCCACCACCATCCACCACCATCATTACCATCACCACTACCACCCCCAATAAAGACAACATTGACAATGGTAATGACAACAACGACAACAAAACAACAATTTATGTCATCAACTGCAGCAACAACTTAATAATAAGAGTAACAACAAGAACGATAGCAATAATGATGATGTCAATAGTAATAATAATAATAATAACAATCACAACAAATAGTAATAATAATGATAATAATAATATTAATAATAATGATAATATTAGCAATAATAATAACAATATTACAACAACAATAAAGATATTGTTATTGTTAGTATTAGTGATGTTGTTCCTGTTGTTATTATTTATTATTATTATTATTATTATTACTGTTGTTATTATTATTACTATTATTATTATCATTACTATTATTATCAGTAGTAGTAGCATTGGTGTTGTTCCTGCTGTTGTTGTTGTTATTGTTGTATTTTACACCAGAGTGCTGTACAAAAAGTACAAGTTTCTGTCAGGAGTGCAAGTGTCCGTTTACACAATAGCCCCTGTTGCTAGGGGCCCCCAAGTCCCTCAACTCTCCTGACGACTGTCAACATCCGGAGTGCGCGCGCACTTCAACTTTCGATACCACTGTCTCAGGCGCCTCATGCCTGGCAAAACATACTTTTCATCTGATCAGTCACTGACTCACATCGTTCTGAGCTGCTTTAATATTTTTTTTAGGATACATCTCACTTCCAAAAGTTAATTTTCACCCTCGGCTGAAACAATACAGGGGTGGGTGGGTGCAAAAGTAGGTAATACAGTTATGGAAAAAGAAAACACGTACAATACTCAATGCATTTATTATACAAACAAATGAATATTGCATTATACATGTAATAACAAGCACAGCCTTAATCCCTCAGATACTCAAACTGCTTGCCTTCGGTATTCACACACTCCTCTAATCGAGAGCGGAATTAAGCATTATGATAATGATGTGATACTTACTGTATACCTACTTTTGCACCCCCCCCCTGTAGGCTATTTGCCATTAAGTGTCACACCAGCAGTCTCCTGTCTGTCGTGCGCATCCTTCACGCACATGTTTTGCTCCAGGTCGTGAAGAATTGAAACAGGGACATCATCACTCTCATCACAGAACTCCCAGTATTCAAGTCAACAACTGCGACATCATAATCAGAATGAAACATTCCTGAACCAGAGGATATCCTAAATGGATATCACTTCGTATAAAAGCGTCGATTTGTGGTATATACGTAGTATGTTTATGGGGAATCTGGGTGTTTCGTCAAATGCACTATTGTTCAGCTTTGAAAAAGCGTGCAAGCGGCTCCTTCTAGCTAAGTTAGCCAGCAACTGATCTGTAGAAAGAAGAGAAAACGTTTCCTTGCTTACACTTTCGTTTAGTTTAACCTTTTGACTCCCGCACCCTGTCCACCAGCTTCCTGCATTGTCCTACAGGAAGCTGGTGGTTAGGGTGAGGGAGTCAAAGGGTTCAGTTTTTGCAGTTGTTGGATAGGGTGCGGGAGTCAAAGGGTTAATCCAGAAGGAAAACGGAAATTTCCGTTCTCACTTTTGTGTAGTCCACAAGGAAGATGACAATTGTCCTGTCTCACAGTTTGAGTTAATTTAGTCCAGAAGGAAAACAACATATTCCCTTTTCATACATTCCTTTATGTTAGGGGACCGCAAATTTCCCCTTTCACAGTTTCGTTTAGTGTAGAAGGAACGTTCCTTTACATGTAGTCTAGCAGGCACAGGACATTTTCCTTTAACACTTTCGTTAGTGTAGGAGGAAGAAGAAAATTTTCTCTTCTAACAACTTCTTTATTTTAGACTAGAGAAAGAGGAAACATTTCCCCCTTATCACAGTCTCATTTCATTCAGTCTAGAAGGAAGAGAAAAAATCCCTTCTCACATCTGTGGTTTAGTCAGACTCGCTTACAGTCCGGTTGTATCATCCATCTCCTCGGCTGTTGCTACAGTATAGCACACCCATCTATATTGTGATGTGTATTGTGATGGTACTACTTCTGCAGAAAATGAACACCAATATGTGTGTGCAGTCACGAGTCGTACTACACCCAAGTCCTGAAGACATTGCCTATTCATCTCCAACTTGTTATAAAGTGGAAAAGGAACTACTCCAGAAACATTGACGGCAAATATGACAGCATCGTCCTTTGTTAAGCTGTGTATGTCACCGTTCTCTGTAGTCCCTGGAACAACTAGGATAACAGTTCTTGCACAGTGTGAACTGTCATTGACTGTTTTCACCCTTTTCACAAAGGTGTGTGCTTTAACAGCCAGCCTACCTACCATGCAGTGGCTCTTCTACTGGTTCTCCACGTAGTTAATAAGAAACACCATATGGCTGCGAATGGGACCTGGAGCACCAATGCCCTGCCACTCTCGGGACACTCACCTCCCAAGCTCCCGACGCCAATCGACAGTCATTTTCTCAAGCAAAAGGGGGCTGTCCACGCGCTGCACGACCCATTCGGACCCAGTCGCCATCCACCTTGCCCACAAACCGAATGGCAATGTAAAGAGATGACAAACCCCGGGACACAGCCTAACAACGCGCACCAACCAGGTCCAGCCCAACCTCTGGCTCTTCTAATTGATTCTCCACGTATAAACAGTACACATTGAGTAGATCTGTTTACCTTCACATTCACGTTTGCTTCACTTTCTCCAGGACATAAAATGGAACTCGGTTTGAATACTTTTCTTTTCCTTTAAATGGCTCTCACAGCTGGCACAAGATTTAAAAACAATGAAACTTTGTACAATCCTCGCCGTCATGTCTTAGTACAATAGTCATCTTGCAGAGAGCAATATTCTTCTCCAATATCACTCTTACCTTCCAAATATGGTTTTGAGTGTCCATAATCGCTCCAAGAAGCATTCCGAATCTTCTTCATGAAGACGATCTTGCAGTCGATTCACTGAATTTCCATTTTCGTCATCTTCTTCAGGAAGACGTTCTTGCAGCTGATTCCATGAATCCCATTTTTGGATATTTGGCGCTTTGTTATTCTTGAAACACATAAAAGCGTAAAGCTTTTTTCAGGAGCATTTTCAACAGAGGGACCAATACGTGGGCACTGGTCTGTATTCCCCCTTCTCTCTATTCTCTTTAAAAGAAACTTGATTTGGGGGTTCTCTTTTTTTTTTTTTTTTTTTTTTATGTAAAACTGCCATCTTCTTTGAGATGAATGTGAACAGGGAACTTTGTCTCTTTTACTACGAAGTTGCAAACTGTAACTTGACTTCCCTCACCTTGGCTTTTGGATGCATCCATTTCACACAGTATTGTAGAGAACTTAAAAGATTAAACATCCATTTCTCATACTGATGAAGTCAACTCAGAGTATGCATCCATTTCGCATACTGGTGTAGTCAACTCAAAGCATGAATGCATTTCACATACTAGTGTAGTCAACTCAAAGTATGCATACATTTTCCATACTAGTGAAGTGAACTCAAAGTATGTATACATTTCATATAGTACTGTACAACTGAACTCAAAGGATGCATGCATTTCACATGCTATTGTAATCAACTCAAAGGATGCATGTATTTCACATGCTATTGTAATCAGCTTAAAGGATGCATGCATTTCACATGCTATTGTAATTCAACTTAAAGGATGCATGCATTTCACATAAGCCAACTCGAAGTATGCGTACATTTTACACACTAGTGTAGACAACTCCAAGTATGTATACATTTCACATACTTCTATAATCAATTCAAAGTGTGCAATCATTTCAAATACTAGTCAACACAAAGTATGCATGCATTTCACATACTAGTGTAGTCAACTTAAAGTACGCATACACTTCACATACTAATGTGTTCAACTCAGTTTACGCATGCATTTCACAAACTAGTGTAATCAACTCAAAGTATGCATGCATTTTACCTAATAGTCTAATCAACTCAAAGTATGCATGTATGTCACATACTACTGTACTATTAAATTCAAAGTATGCATATATTTCACACACTAATGTAGTCAATTCGAAGTATGTATGCATGCATTTCACACACCAGTGTACTCACGTCAAAGTATGCATGCATTTTACATACTAGTCTAGTCAACACAAAGTATACATTCATTTGACATAACAGTACGGATAACCCAAAGTATACCAGTATAGGGACCCAAAGTATGCACACATTTGAGATACCAGCATAGGGAACCCAAAGTATACACACATTTGACATACTAACATAGAGAACCCAAAGTATGCATACATTTGACATATCAGCATAGAGAACCCAAAGTGTGCATACATATGACATACCAGCATAGAAAATCCAAAGTGTGCATACATTTGAGATACCAGCATAGGGAACCCAAAGTATACACACATTTGACATACTAGTATTAGTGAACTCAAAGTATGCATACATTTGACATACCAGCATAGAGAACCCAAAGTGTGCATACATTTGACATATCAGCATAGAGAACCCAAAGTGTGCATACAATGACATACCAGCATAGAGAACCCAAAGTGTACATACATTTGACATACCAGCATAGAAAACCCAAAGTATACAACATTTGACATACAGCATAGAGAACTCAAAGTATGCATACATTTGGCATACCAGCATAGAAAACCCAAAGTATACATATATTTGACATACCAGCATATAGAGCCCAAAGTATACATACATTTGACATACCAGCATAGAAAACCCAAAGTATACATATATTTGACATATCAGCATAGAGAACCCAAAGTATACATACATTTGACATACTGGTATAGGGAACTCAAAGTATGCATACATTTGACATACCAGCATAGGGCACCCAAACGTACGCATATATTTGACATACCAGCATAGGGCACCCAAACGTACGCATACATTTGACATACCAGCATAGGGCACCCAAAAGTACGCATACATTTGACATACCAGCATTGAGAATATAAAGTATGCATACATTTCACATTCGAGTACGATTTTATTTCGTACACTAAAATACTGGCTGAAAATATGCAAGCATTACAGTTTACGTGCGTATACGATGACCAACAAGAACGAATAAGGTACATTTCTCATCATTATGTGGACGCTTCAAACTGTTATGTTTTAAAGGCAAAAACAAGATCACAAACCAAATCATACAGACAAAATCAGTTATTGTCGAAAATAAAATAGACAACCAGAATTTTCTGATAACCAACTTTCTAATAACCAAAACAGTATCAATTGTAATAAAATAAAAGAAAATACAGATAATCAGAAAGTATCAAAACAGTATCAACTATAATAAAATATAAACAAAATACAACCAGAACTTTCTGATAACCAAAACAGTATCAATTGTAATAAAATAAAAGAAAATACAACCAGAACCTTCTGATGACCAAAACAGTATCAACTATAATAAAATAAAACAAAATACAGACAACCAGAACTTTCTGATGACCAAAACAGTATCAACTATAATAAAATAAAACAAAATACAACCAGAACCTTCTGATGACCAAAACAGTATCAACTATAATAAAATAAAACAAAATACAACCAAACTTTCTGATGACCAAAACAGTATCAACTATAATAAAATAAAACAAAATACAACCAGAACCTTCTGATGACCAAAACAGTATCAACTATAATAAAATAAAACAAAATACAACCAGAACTTTCTGATGACCAAAACAGTATCAACTATAATAAAATAAAACAAAATACAGACAACCAGAACTTTCTGATGACCAAAACAGTATCAACTATAATAAAATAAAACAAAATACAACCAGAACCTTCTGATGACCAAAACAGTATCAACTATAATAAAATAAAACAAAATACAACCAGAACCTTCTGATGACCAAAACAGTATCAACTATAATAAAATAAAACAAAATACAGACAACCAGAACTTTCTGATGACCAAAACAGTATCAACTATAATAAAATAAAATAAAAGACAATACAACCAGAACCTTCTGATGACCAAAACAGTATCAATTGTAATAAGATAAAAGAAAATACAGACAACCAGAACTTTCTGATAACCAAAAAAGTATCAATTGTAATAAAATACACGCAAACAGAATATGCAAAGACATCCAACCAATACATTATCGGTTTAGTAAGAATTGCACTAAAAGATAACTTATGCTTTAATTATTAATATGAGAGTGACAGAAGCACAGCAAATCATCATCATTTTATTATATTCTTCATAGTTAGGACAATCACCATGGTCTTCAACATTGGTATCTTTTTACTGGTCTTCTGTCATCAACATGAGTATACATTTCAACGACCTTCTTACAATGTAGCGGCGTATAACCAATTCTTGAATAGCGGAAGCCTCTTTCTGTCATCACTCAGTGAGTAGACAGTTTACATGGATGCACAGTTCATCTCTTCGCTGTATGATTTTTTTGTATCTCCCGCCTGACAAACAACAGGCGATTTTCACTCCAACTGTTAGATCCACAAGAGACATGAGTACATTAGTACGGCGCTTAACCCTTTGATTCCTGTACCCTATCCACCAACTGCAAAAATGTAACCCTTTGAATCTTTTACCCTATCCACCAGCTTCCTGCAGGAATCTTGTGGATAAGGTAAGGGAACCAAAGGGTTAAGTTTTGGCTTTGCTGGCATGGCTGACAATGCAAGATGCTAGTAGACAGGGTGCAAGAGTCAAAGGGTTAAACGATAGCATATGTAGCACATACTACGTGTATTTGTTACTCTTGGAAATAAAAGACTGATCTTGTCTGGTCTTGTCTTGTCTTGTCTTCTCTTGCCTTGTTTGGTTTTATCTGGTCTTGTCTGGTTTTGTCTGGTTTTGTCTGGTTTGTCTGGTCTGGTCCAACCTTGTCTTGTCTTGTCTTGTCTTATTTTGTCTTGTCTCCGTTTTATCCCTAATCAATACAATAACACAAATAATAGCTGGGCAGGCTTAGCATGCACAACGAAATGTACAACTTAAAAACGGTATCCAATGTTTAAAAATACTTTGGACAATCAACCACTGTTTGTGCATTCTCTACACATTCATATCTTTGCCTTTTGTTTCTATTTCCACGAATATAATGTCACTATCGTATACTATTATAATACTGAATAAATCATCATCATCATCATCATCATCATTATCATAACCATATTAGTACAATTGTTGAACAGGCTTAAACGTATTTTCATTTAAGACCAAAATCTGCCCAACGTTCACACATTATTGGTATAATCAACATATTGAAGTGCATTTATATCTGGACTCTTTGATTCTATTCCCTTTAATTAAACATAAACATGATATCAGTATGCATACGTTGAACAGGCTAAGAACGTCCTTTTCATTTAAGACCAAAACTGCATTCAACAGTCACAAATATGAGCATAATCAACAACTTTTCATGCATTTATGCCAGGGCTCTTCGACCACACCACAAATAATGTTATATGAGTAAATAGATACATACACAGATAGACAGATAAATAGATAGACAGATAGACAGACAGACAGACAGACAGGTAGGTAGGTAGGTAGATAGATAGATAGATAGATAGACAGATAAGTAGGGAGGTAGATAGAGAGGGAGGTAGGTAGAGAGATAGAGAGGTAGATAGATAGATAGATAGATAGATAGATAGATGGATAGATGGATGGATAGATAGATAGATAGATAGATAGATAGGATAGATGGATAGATAGATAGCATCATCAAAACACGTCTGTAGTATCATCATCATCATCAATACACGCCTATAGTATCATCATCGTCATCGTCATCATCATCACCATTATTATCAATACACGCCTATAGTATCATCATCGTCATCGTCATCATCATCACCATTATTATCAATACACGCATATAGTATCATCATCGTCATCGTCATCATCATCACCATTATTATCAATACACGCATATAGTATCATCATCGTCATCGTCATCGTCATCATCATCACCATTATTATCAACACACGCATATAGTATCATTATCGTCATCGTCATCATCATCACCATCATCATCAATACACATCAACAATATCATCATTATCATCATCACCACCACCACCACCATCATCATCAATGTACGCCGACAATGTTAACAGCAGCAGCATACAGGACAATAGAATCATTCTCATCAAGATACAGATACAGGACAGAAACACTGATATCTTCAAACTACAGGAAATTAGTACCGTTATCTTCAGAATACAGGACAAAAACGCTGATATCATCAAAATACGGGACATCAGTATCATTATCATGAAAGTACAGGACAGAAACACTGATATCATCAAAATACACGACATTGTACCATATCGCAAAATACAGGACATTATAGTACATCAAATACAGGACCAAGTACCATTATCACCTAAATACAAGACATTAGTACCATTACACCAAATACAGGACATTAGTACCATTATCACCTAAATACAGGACATAGTACCATTATCGCCTAAATACAGGACATTAGTACCATTATCATCAAAATACAGGACACAAGTACCATTATCACCTAAATACAGAACATTAGTACCATTATCGACAAAATACAGGACATTAGTACCATTATCATCAAAATACAGGACACAAGTACCATTATCACCTAAATACAGGACATTAGTACCATTATCGCCAAAATACAGGACATTAGTACCATTATCATCAAAATACAGGACATTAGTACCATTATCACCTAAATACAGGACATTAGTTTTGTTATCACCTAAATACAGGACATTAGTTTTGTTATCATCAAAATACAGGACATTAGTACCCTTATCATCAAAATACAGGTCATTAGTTTTGTTATCATCAAAATACGGGACATTATTACTGTTATCATCAAAAGACAGGACACAAGTACCATTATCATCAAAAGACAGGACATTATTACTGTTATCATCAAAAGACAGGACACAAGTACCATTATCATCAAATTATAGGAAGTTTGTAGTATTATTATCAAAATATTTACAATATTATCATCAAAATACAGCACGTTAGTAATAATACCATCAACATACAGGACGTTTGTAACATCATCATCAAAATACAGGACAGTTGTACCATTATCATCACAATACAAGAAAATTGTACCATTGTCATCAAAATAAAGGACATCAGTACCGTTATCTTGAAAATGCAGTACATTTGTTCCAGAATCATGAAAACACGACATTTGTACCATTTCCAAAACAAGTGTGACTGCCCGCGTTCAAGCAAACAGGAACCAGAAAAAAACACGAAAGAAGAATATGAACGCGTATTTAATACAACAAGACAAGACAGGAGCAAATTTTCGGCCAACTGGCCTTTGTCAAGCGTAAGATTGCAAACAAACAAACACCAGATACAAAAAGTATGAGAAAAAGAGTGAAACTTTCCTGCTGCTGTGTCCAATGTGAGAAAAAGAATAAACTGACTAAGATGGCATCATAATGTGTTTTTGAGTAAATATGATGTCAGAGCGGAAATGAGACTATGACGCACTAACGAAGAGTAGTGTTTAGAATATAAAGGATACCTAGTACTACTAAATCATGCATAAGAGAAAATATTGGCATAAGTTCGACAAAATGGGAAAATATTTAATCAAGAGGTATTAAATAATGCAGAAGAGAAAATATTGGCATATGTTCGACAGAATGGGAAACTATTTAATCAAGAGGAATGGCTGATGTAAATGGATCGTGCCTAGTGCAACGAATCCAGTCTGACCTTGGAAGAGGAAGAAAAACATCCTAAACCAACAGCCAAGGGGCTGAAGGGAAAACCGGAGTCCCCGGAGAAAAATCCCTTAGTCAGACGCGGCTGGGCCAGTCTTGTGAAAGGAGAATTCAAACAGATTGAATTCAAAACAAAAATGAAAATAAAAATAATAAGGCACATGTGCAGCCACAAAGCCAATACCTCACTGGGATGGGAAAATGGTGACAATATGGTCTATTTTAGTAAATCATCATCGAGCTAAAAGACATGGACTCAAGGGCACAGTAAAAGAAGACGATAGTATGCATAAAATCATCCTAGCAGTATAAACATGAATTATACATGAGGGACAAGAAATGTTATACCTATACATTCGAGCGAATACATAAGCATACACATACACAACAAGGTAATAATACATGCACGCAGAGTCAAGTCCAGATAAAAGTACATGAAGTGGCATGATATTGAATTCAGTTGAAATCTTTATGGTTTGTCATTGAGATCATGTGGCTTAAGCGTACCAAGTTTATCTACACGATGGGATTCTCTGTCTTTCATGTCTATGGTGCTGTTACTGTATAGAAGCCACAGACCTGTCACTCGGATGTTGTTGATTGAGTGGTCCGACTGGCTGAAATGATTTGAGATAGTTTTATCTCTTTGATGTCGAATGTCAGCCAAGTGTTCCTTGAAACGTGTATCAAGGGTACGTCCAGTTTCATCAATATGCAGTTGAAAACATTTAGAGCAGCTGATCAAATAGACAATGTTATAGGTTTGACAGTTAAAATGTTTTGTAATTTACATGTGCGATTTGGGGTCTCTGACTGTGGTGGCTGAGCACACGAAAGACAATTTCCTGCATTTGGATTTGTTACATGGACAGGTTCCTGGAGGTTGGCTGGCTGGTTTCTGAGTCTTGGACGGACCAGCAAGTCACGGAGGTTCGTGTCTCGTTTTGTGGACAATTAAAGGAAGCTGGTCAAAAATGTCAGCTACAGTAGGACTGGATTGTAGAATGTCCCAGTTGGACAAGATGATCTTTTTCACACAGTACACAGAAGGGTGATAGACTAAACTGAGAACTGGACGATCGTCTGTGGCAGCTTTTGGCTCAGAATGGAGGGCGTTTGTTCGAGAGACAGAGTTGACTTTTTTACGGGCTTCATTGATGGCACTCAGTGGGTAATGTCTACGTGTATGAAGATTCTGGTCATTTCATCTGCTTTGTCTTGGAAGTCATCATCATTTGAGCACAGGCGTCGTAGTCGCAAGAGCTGAGAGTAAAGAATGCTGTTTTGGGTGTTGGAAGTGTGAGATAATCGATAGTCCAGATAAGAATGGGAGTCTGTTGCCTTGTACCATTGTCATTAAAATGCAAGATGTATGTACCATCATCATGAAAACACAGGACATGAGTACCATTATCATAAAAACACAAGACAATATGTCATTATTATCCAAATACAGAACATTGGTATCATTCTCATAAAAACACAAGACAATATGTCATTATTATCCAGATACAGAATATTGGTACCATTATCATAAAAACACAGGACAATATGTCATTATTATCCAAATACAGAACATTGGTATCATTATAAAAACACAGGACAGTATGTCATTATCATCAAAATACAGGACATTGGTATCATTATCATAAAAACACAGGACAGTATGTCACTATCATCAAAATACAGAACATTAGTATCATTATCATTAAAATAGAGGACAGTAGTATAGTAGTATCATTACCATCAGCATACAGGACAATACTATTATCAACATAATCAACTGTGTTACTTTCGTCAGTAGTATCGTATTACTCTTAAACAGTTTCCTTATCATGAATACCTTATCATCAATGGTATCGTCGTTATAAAATAGCATTTGAACCATCATCATAACAACAACAAAGTGGACTCAAACGACGTAACTTAGAAAACAGGAGAAAATTGTCGTGCTATCTGCTGGGAACATACTGAAGAAAAGCAATCAGTTATTTGTTGTTGTTGTTGTTGTTGTTTAAAGTCCAGCCGACTGTGTAGAGCCATACCAGGGCTATAACCGTTTCAAAACATACAGAATGCTTCTACACCAAAAAACAAGGAAAAGAAAATTAATCACACATATCAGTGCATTCGAGCACATAATCTAAGGAGAAGCCCCTGGTGTTGACCACTCCGTCCAATTTATCACACAGGAGATTTAAAAAAAAACATACCTGACTACAAATTTCAACATAAATAAGAGCACTAAAGTAGACATAAAAAGGGCCTACGTAATAAATCTTGTCAACATTCGGACGATAAATAGTACAATCAAAGGACACAACTCTTGAGAATTATCTCCCATGTTGTATAGAATTTCTCAAATCTCACACAGCTTACGCTACCCATTCAGCTAGCATAGAAGCAGACACAAAGTAAAAAAAACAGCAAGCTCAGAACACTCCTCAAAAAAGGAGCGCCCAAGCCTACCTTTATACTCTGCAACTACCCTACACACAACTATGAGAGAGGAGAGAAATACTACAATATATTGGTCTTGTGTTCAAGATTGACATAGTGTTGGTCTTATGTTCAAGATTGACATAGTACATTAATGAACCATCCATGTACAGCACTATTTTCCAAAGTAAGTTGAACAGAGTGCGCTTTACATGTTGATAAGTCACTAAGTGTAACACATGTACTTACAGAACCGCTAATATATGACACATGACTGCATACATCAGAATGCAAATATTTATACACATGCGCGAATGAATGTATTAGTGACAGTTAAATATGCATATATATACAGGGGGGTGCAAAAGTAGGTATACAGTAAGTATCACATCATTATTATAATGCTTAATTCATTTAAATTATTAGCCCATTAAGTTAGTTGGCCTTATTTTCGATATTTTCAGTGATGGATTAAGGCTGTGCTTGTTATTACATGTATATGCCATATTCATTTGTTTGCATAATAAATGCAATGAGTATTGTACGCGTTTTCTCTTTTCATAACTGTATATCTACTTTTGTACCCCCCTGTATACATACATACATGTATATATATATGTATAGAGATAGATAGATAGAGAGAGAGAGAGAGAGAGAGAGAGGAGAGAGAGAGAGAGAGAGAGAGAGAGAGTTATAAGAGGCCACATTTTCATGCATCATGTATTTTGTATAAAATGCAAGCCCTTCGGAGCTTGCTTCCTGGGAAATTACGCTACAATAAATCTCTCATTATCATACTCCTTGTTTTTCAGTCGGAAAACGACGTTGAACAAAAAGGACTTGAAAACATCATAAAAGATAACGAAGTAAGGTTGAGCAACGCTTGAAAAAGAAAAAAAACCAAAACAATATCGGTAGCTTATACATCATTCAAATACAATACATTAATAGTATGCAACTAGTTGTAAAATGGAGATAACGGAGAATATATGGCCGGACGAAGGCTTACGGCTGAAACATAGAAAATGATGTGTTCAAAACATATTGCAACATTGTCGAAGAAGATAACATTGATTACAGTAAACACAGTACGATCATATCGAGATACCTTCTGGCTGAGCGTAAGCATCGCAAAGCTACGATAGTATTTGTCTTATCGGAAATACTGCTTAAAAGGGTTAATTATCAGGATATTACTGAGAAATATCTTCACAACATTCACAAGAATAACCTTTTAATGATCTGAAAGAGACGAACGATAATGAATACACCATCTGTAAAGATCGAATTGATTTCCTGGAACAGTTGGTTTATCACACTTGTCAAACCTAACCTTCCTGCAGATTAGAAAGTCTCCAGCTGCCACGATAATTTGTGTTACAATTTGCCAGGAATGATAGGACATCCACGGAACAGCAGTACATTCCCATGCTTAATTCCCAAAACAGGATTCAATTCCTTATAATCCCAGGCAAAGTGGAGTGTCCGAATGGTATATGAACACCAGTGGGAGGGGAAAGTAAAAGAGGTTTTACGGTTTACTGCTGTAAACGGCATGCATCTCGTTATTTGGTTCATCAATGTCTGGAACTTTCCATCCATCTACTCCTCACCCACGGCACACATCTCCCATGTGCAGATAGCAGCGCACTCATCAATGACAATGATGGCATAAAAGATGGAGGAAATGCACAACATAGCACGTGACTGCATTCCTCAAAATTGAACTTCTGAGGAATTATGTGTCCCTCCATCCATTAACGAAATCAGAAAGGCCATCACACATATGAATTGTGACAAGAGAGCTGGCAGGAATGGAATACCAAGAGATATACAAAAATCTCTCAGTGATGAGTTACTCGAGGCATTCCATAAAATGCTATCTGATATTTGGGAATAGGACGAAACTTTACCTGACCACCATTGTTTTTTTAATAACTCTTCAGATACTGTTGAACAACTCTTCAGAATAATAGTATCACTCAAAGATCAGACTGTGGCAACTGCTTATTTCTTCCAGGGAACTCTTTACCATAACTATCCTGAAGAGATTAACATCAAGAGTGTCTTTTGAACGCAGCAACCATCGGTAACAATGATCCTTGTGGTGAGGCGGGCGCAGAAGAAAAACCTGAGGACAATTTGATTTCCAGCCACCATCTTCAATGACTTTACAAAATACTGTCATAACAGCAAGAGGAATGTGTTATGGAACGTCCTGAAAATACTATGTTGACTGTTGGCTTAATCTCTCCAACTGTTCTTTGACACATGTCAAAGTACTCTACCATGAGATTCCATCAGAGGAATTCAAATCTAAAGTTGGCGTTAAACAAGGCTGCATCCTTGTCAGTGTGCTTTTCAACCTGCTCACTACTCAAATGATATTTTGGAAACATATATGTAATACACCTCAGAGGCCCATTGTTTGACTTTAGTCATCATGCTGATAGAAAAAAGGCATTTCGGAGACAAGCCACAAGGGCGTTCATTCCCTTAAACGCACCATCACGACAAATTCCTTCAGACAATAGCTGAAACCTCTCTGAAGCATTCGGATTGACCATCAGCTTCCCAAAACTGATTGATTAGTCTAATCCGCACGAAAGTATCATCATCGAAAGCACACGGCTGAAAAGTTTTACACAGCTTCAAATACCTGGGCAGCACTGCACACAGATTCTTTGACACAGAAACTCTAGTAAGAATCCAAAAAGCCAGACAAACACTCTGAAACCTCTGCATTAGAGTTCTACAGCACAAGAACAATTGCCTCTCCACCAAACTGAAAGATGCATCTTAGTACTTCTCTCTACAGTTGCAAAATATGAACAGAATACCGTGAGACTGTTAAACCATTTTGTGCAATTCAATAGACACATCCCAAGGTAAGTAACGCCGGTCAGTCACACAGATATGCCAGCAACACCGAAACTTTAGCCAGGAAATCCTCAACATAGCAGACTTGACAACCACTGCAGCCGTGATTTTCCTGTTCCCTAGTTGATGGTCTGGTAACATTATCTACATGGATAACACCACAATCTAAAGGAACAAAGCACATTAACCACGGTCACCAAAATAAGCTATGCAAAGAAAATCTCTGGATCGAAATCAAGCAGGCTGAAAAAACGACAGCCTGATGCCACCACACCAGACTTGGTGAGTGTGAATTCGAAAATCCACAGCAAACATGATCATCACTAACATTTTACAGCTGAAGAAAAACGCTGACACAAAGCAACATTCCATTCTCCAATTTGCAATTTTATGTCCATCTCGGCCTATGAATTTCAAAACCATGACGTACATACTTCAACTATTCTTCATATATATGTAATTCAGTCTGACCAAAAAGTTAATACCTATACGTATGATTCACTCTGACCAAAACGTTAATTCATACAAATGATTCAGTCTGACCAAAAAATCAATTCATATACATATATCCCACTCTGACCAAAAAGTTCATACATAAACATATAACTCACTCTCACAAAAAAGTGATATCACAATAGAAACAGCTCGTTTCGGTTGCTTGTACAGAACTACAGCAAGAACCGTAGTTTAAAAAAAATTCAAATCTAAAATCATCGGTTTAAAGAATCATATTTGACAATGACACAGGATGGACGAAACTACCGATTAAAGACAGACAGAACATGATGTCTGTCCATGATTAAAGACAGACACAACATGGTGTATGTCCATGATTAAAGACACAGAGAACATGGCGTATGTCCATACGCGAGTCTGTGATTACACAACGTGGATCCCACGTTTTGAAGTTCAAAGCATAAAGGAAATAACGATGCAAATATTGGGACACAGCTTATGAATCCAAAAATGGATGGTAACACATAGCATTTATCGCTAATAGATAATTACACGATCCCACGTTTTGAAGTTCAAAGCATAAAAGAAATAATGATGCAAACATTGGGACACGGCTTATGAATCCAAAAATGGATGGTAAAACATGGAAATTATCGCTAACAATATAAGTACACGACAACATTTCTAGTTTTGCCATGATTATAATGCAAGCATTTTACAGCAAGGGGTGATTTCACACCTGCCCTGGAATCTAAGCAGGAAGCATGAAATTTTGGCATGTTTACCAAACTGTAAAAATGCAGATAGATTGATAGGTAGGTAATAGACAGGTAGAGAGAAAGACAGATAGACTGACAGGCAGGCAGACAAACAGACAGACACATAATAGATAGATAGACAGACAGACAGACAGACAGATAGATAGATAGATAGATATATAGACAGATAGATAGATAGACAGATAGATGGATAGATGGATGGATAGATAGACAGATAGATAGATAGATAGATAGATAGATAGATAGATAGATAGATAGATAGATAGATAACAATTGAACAACTGCATTGCAGAAGAGAAAGAAAGATTAATCGATGTAATATATAACTCTCCAGCCAAATATGACTCTGACAAAGTCTGAACAAGAAAAGCAAAGAACAATGAAATAGAGGAAACAGACCTAAACTCCTTTGATGAGAGCCCACCGGGAACATAAGATTTCCTTGGTTACTGAAGAGTCCCATTCGATCCTCATGACAGCCCTGCTAGAAGGACAATTGCCCATGAGACGACAGAACCATGACGCTTTGATGCAAACCGTTTGTAGCCAGCCCACCATGGGAAAACCAGGCGAAAACGGAAAAAAAAAAATTTGGGGGGAGTTTTTCACTCATCTTGAAATTTCAAAGTTTAGGAACTAACCCGTTCAACCAGAATTAAGTTTTGTACTGTAGCTTTCTGTTTAGACGGATTTGAACAATGTAAATGTATTTTTGACGAGAAAAGTGCTACACTAGCGAAAAATTTGTAAAAGAAAGGAGTAAAGATTTGCTTGTCATAGTGCTTTCGTTTGAAAGGTATGATAAAACTTTGGAAATTGAAGATCAGATGTTAAAGGCTCGATACATGGACAGGTATCAATTGACCCAATTTAGACCCTATCCAGCCTTTTATATTATCCTTTTTTTTCTTTTTTTTTGTTTCCTTTAGATTTAAGTATGACTGGCTGTTAGCGAGTTAAGCCTGGTTTTCTCAATGTGGGTTATATTACATTTGTTTACTGTGTGTCTAGTCTCGACTGCCTATTTCGATGCTCCTACATCTTGTCAGAGACCCGGTAATAGCAGAAATCTGTTGGCAAGTTAAACAGAAATAAAAAAGAGCAACAAACAGAAATATAAAGAAGAAGAAGAAGAAGAAGGAAATGAAGAAGAAGAAGAAGAAGAAAGAATCAACACAACTAAACCAACGTAAAAATGGTTTCTAATGCTGAAGAGTTATAGGTTTCTATTTAATGTTTCCTTGGAGCTAGCTAGCCACACACACACACACACACACACACACACACACACACACACACACACACACACACACACACACACACACACACACACACACACACACCCACACAACACACACACAAAGAAAATATATAAGAATCAAAGAAATCATAGTCTTTCTCGAGTTACGTCAAGGAAAAATATTTCCAAAACTGTTTGCTTTGTTTGCGGGTCCAAACAAAAATTAGATGCACCAAAGGGAGATCAACATGTCAAACCACGACAGTGGTAAATCCTGCCATGGCTTAACTCAAGCGTTTCAATCAAGGCAAAACGGATGTTAAGTTCCTCGAAACTTGCTCTTAAATCTAATAACTGTAGATGTCATCCTCAACTGTATATTGACTAAAAATAAGTAAATATATGAATAATCGAACAACTGAATAGCAGAGGAATACAGAAACATTTGATTTAGCCTATAACTCTTCAGAGATAGATAAAGACACACAGACACAGAGACAGACAGACAGACAGACAGACACACACACACACACACACAGACACACACACACACACACACACACAGAGAGACAAGCAGACAGACAAAGAGAGAGAGACAGACAGACAGACAGATAGAGAGAACAGATGACAGAAACACTAGAATGGACAGATTGCCATATACATACAGATCAATGACAGAGACGAAGTGTCAGACACACAGATACACAGGCATTAGCAAGATAGACATACAGCCCACAAATCAATCAGAATCAGTTCCCCCCCCCCCCCACCCCTTTTCAAAGAAAAAGAAGTATGGGGCGAGACGGAAGGTACAACTAAACGGACTGATACCTTGAGAACACACATGCTGTTAAAGAACCGACACAGACTATTCACGGTAAATCCTAGCTTCTATCACAGCGGTCTTTACGAAGAAGGGGGTGGGGTATTAGTCAGGGGTGGGGGTCTGTTCTCTGTATCAGCATGACTATGTTTCTCCTATTTGTGTTCTCTCTCTCTCTCTCTCTCTCTCTCTCTCTCTCTCTATCTATCTATCTCTTCTCTCTCTTCTCTCTCTCTCTCCTTCTCCGACTTCACATGATCCATTCATTTAGGCCATTGCTCTTCATGAAGGGGAGTGAAATGAAAAAACAAACTTCATCAGGAGTTTGACAAAATGTAGTAAATGGTACTCATCAGAACAATCATAAATTCATGTATAAAAAAAACGTACAACTAAGACATAAACATACAAATACATGAATACATGGTTACCTATGGAATATATTTTAAATTAACCTTTCGAGGCATTTGCATGAAAATAATGTTACATTTCTCATTACTCTTTTCATTTCTTAAAAAGTTGAATCAACTTTATTCTCGTGGGAAACTCACGGTATCTCTGCGGAATCAGATCTTTACTCAGGTCACAAAGAATAGGATACATCAAAACAAAATGGGCTTCATCCTCAATGTCATTGTTACACAGAGTACATATCATATCATATAAACAGTTGCTGTACATCGTCTGAACGCACAACAATTTTTTTAAATAAGACATCAAAATTTCGCCAGTGCTTTCTTAATAAGTCTGTTTATACACATTAAACTGTAAGGTTTCAATGCAGTTGGGAGTTTTAACCGTCCTGTATTTGGAAAATCTGTCACTAATTTGTATAATGATCATTCTAGTCTTCCCACCTACAGTTTACATTTTTCTGCTTGAAACAACTCATAAAAACCCTTTATTATTCTCTACTCTTTGATTTTCCCCCAAACAAAGGCAAATCCGTACTGATTTAAACACTTACGTACATTTGATGTCCAGGAATGTTTACCTCTACAATCGTATAACATTTTGTAGGCTGTAAAAGGTAGCCTAGTATTATCCACGCATGGTAACTTTAGCCAGTATCTCACACATCGAACAAACGAATTCACTTTTAATGGTAAATCTTCCAAGCTTTCCATAAATCATGCTGTTTGTGTAAGCCAATTAACTCCAAGAAATCTTCTTAGAGCAAATAAGTGCACTTTTTCAATTGGCATAAGAGAGAGAGAAGGGAGAATGAGGGAGGGAGGGGGGATGGGAGAGAGAGATAGGGGGTAGAGACAGACAGAAAGACAGAGAGAGAGAGAAAGAAAGAAAGAGAGAGAGAGAGAGGGAGAGAAAGACGGAGAGAGACACAGAGAGAGAGAGAAAGAAAGAGACAGAGACACAGAGAGAGAGAGATAGGGGGTGAGAGACAGCGACAGAGAGACAGAGACACAGAGAGAGAGAGGGGGGGGGGGACAGAGAGATATCCTTACTTGCCGTGCGCATTTCGTTCCTATTCGTATTAAGTATTGAATTGGATTAAATGTTTTGGTTAGTATTTGTGTGTTTGCTTTTGTCACATTATCACAACAGAGTTTTCCACGTGCAAAAGCACGTCGCCACAGTGTGGCGCCACCTATTGTTTCCCCTATATGCGTGTATTTTTGTTGACCCATGGCAATGAGTTTTTCTACAAAAATTTACCAAGGAAAAGTGTTTTGTGGGCGCAATACTTCTCCCATGCCCTGTGTGCATGCTGCACACAAGGACCTGGGTTATGGTGCCATCCGAACGAACGGCTCCAAGACCTTCACTCAAGATCTAGTGGAGGTTGTGGGTGAGTTGGAGGGGGGGGGGGTTAGAGAAAAAACCCTGTGCGACTTGGGAATCAAACCTGGGTTTCTCGTGCCCTAGATTAAGGCCTTTATCCATTAAGCCACACACTCCGCATTCTCTGAGCATGATGGCATATTTTTTTTTAAACGCTGAATTCGTTCTCCCAAGGCTGAAGTCACTGCAGATAGACGCGAGCCGTGCCCCTGATGTGCTGGTGACACAGACAGCAATTTTGGATGGTGGAAGCGCACGACTCGCACGTGCACAGATGACCGCAGGGCAAGAAGATGATGTCGACGGGTCGCTGGCGACACACTCGGCACGAGTGGCGTTGCCTTAAACGCTGGTTGGTGGCTTGCAGTTGTCGCAGTGTCTGTTCGTCGACCTGTCGATCATTCACGCGGCTGCTGGCTGAACCTTGAGCTGCTGCGGCTGCTTCCCCATTCGCTGTAACGGCGCTGGTGGTGTTGCTGCTTCTTCCATCTTGCTGGACGACTGACGCTGAAACGCTGTTCCCGTTTCTCTGGCCTGTGCCTGCATTTCCACCGCCACCAGGTGTTGCGCCATTGGCCTCAGGAGCAGAAACAGTCCTGGTTTCAGAAGCTGAAGAAACAGGTGCAGAACCGCTCGATGCCAGTGAAAGACTACCACAAGAATCATGGCCGAGGTCAGAATCAGTTGCAAGATTTCGAGCTTTGGCTGCAAAAACGGTCGCTCCGGGGTTGGGAGGTTCTAAGCTTGTGTACACAAGGGCTGTATTACCTGCACCGGTGGAAGGGAAGGAGTTGGTGTTGGGCTGGGAAATTCCAGAGGCTGTACTGCCAGAAGTACGTGCTGATGATGGTGCCGATGATGGCACTGCAGGTCTGTCTGTGGGGCCTGTGGAACTTGCTGTGTTGGTACTGACTGATGTCGTTTGGCTTGGCGGTAAGGCCTGTCTTCCCTGTTAGAACAGACACGCACCATCACGCATGACCACAATTGCACTGAATTATAACTCCTCACCTCCCAACCACTCTGTTATTATTGTTGTTATGTAAAGCCCGGCCAGCTGTGCAGAGCCATATCGGGACTATAACCATCGTAAAATGTACACAACAACCCGATGGTCCCGTGGAAAAAAAAACTGGAAAAGAAAAGTACACATGACAATGTATTGGCGCACATGATGTAAGGATATGCCCTTGACGTTGACCATACTGTAGAATTTGTCACCACGGGATTAAGAAAAATGAATACAAATGTCAACATAACTTCACCACGGGATTAAGAAAAATGAATACAAATGTCAACATAACTTCACCACGGGATTAAGAAAAATGAATACAAATGTCAACATAACTTCACCACGGGATTAAGAAAAATGAATACAAATGTCAACATACCTTCACCACGGGATTAAGAAAAATGAATACAAATGTCAACATAACTTCACCACGGGATTAAGAAAAATGAATACAAATGTCAACATAACTTCACCACGGGATTAAGAAAAATGAATACAAATGTCAACATACCTTCACCACGGGATTAAGAAAAATGAATACAAATGTCAACATAACTTCACCACGGGATTAAGAAAAATGAATACAAATGTCAACATAACTTCACCACGGGATTAAGAAAAATGAATACAAATGTCAACATAACTTCACCACGGGATTAAGAAAAACGAATACAAATGTAACATAACTAAGTGCACGAAAACATACGTAAAACGTGGCTAAGTTCATACATGTATCCAATTACTAATCTTAGTAAAAAGTGAGACTTTATAGAACACATAAAAGTGAAATGACCAGCATGGAAAAAAAATGATAAGAAAAATGACTAAAACATACGTAAAAACGGGGCTAATTGTCCTAAAATTGCATCTGCACATCAGATCCTTAAAGTCAAATACGAAGTTAATACATGTATCCATTTACTAATCATTAGACTTTATAGAACACATACAAGTGAATGAACCAGCAAGGAAGAAAATCACAGGAAAACAAGACAGAAAGCAAAGGAGAAAGGCACAAACGGAGAGAGTGATAGAGATGGGGAAATTTCTTGCACAGAATTTCCAGAAGATGGGGGATATTATTTGTATAGAAAGAACTCCCGGCATCTCCACGCACTGCATTTCTGATGGGTGTAAACTATAAATCTTGGTTGGATAATCCTGTTTGAACTGATAAGTTCATATTGGTTGTGTTTTCTCTTTGTATGTAACCATGTGTGTGTGTGTGTGTGTGTGTGTGTGTGTGTGTGTGTGTGTGTGTGTGTGTGTGTGTGTGTGTGTGTTGTTGTTGTTGTTGTTGTTGTTGTTGTTGTTGTTGTTGCTGTTGTTGATGTGTTTTTTTTGTAAATGGTAAAACAACAAAAACAAACAAGACACCTAAAATAACTCCACAATTCCTACTTTAACTAGCAAGCCAGATGCTTTACTCATACTTTGTCTAGTCTAACTGCTGGACCCCATGACAGGAAACCAGATTTGACTGCCCATGTATATATATATACATGTATGTATCTCGTTAGCAGATGTATATGTGTGCGTGTGTCTGTGTATATAAACATACTGTCACTTTAAAATCTAAATCACATCTCTCTCTCTTTCTCTCTCTCTCTCTCTCTCTCTCTCTCTCTCTCTCTCTCTCTCTCTCTCTCTCTCTCTGTTCCTCACCCTTCCTTCTTTATCTCTCCCTCCCTCCTTTTTTGTCACACACAAGTATGATGACCAGCCAATAGGTCTTACCTCATAATTCTAATTGAAATGCTAATGGAATGCTAATGCAATGCATCACGCCCTCCACAGCAGGGAGGTCAAACTACAACCTGTGGTTTCAGAAAGTATCATCCTACTGGTTCCAAATTAAATTATCAATCATTAGCAGTCCTGAAGTAAAAGAAGTCAGGCTTGTCTCTTCCGCTTGGTGATCTCTACTGTGGTGACATGTGCAAGAGCAAGAATAATGAATAATAACTGACTGACTGAATGACTGACTGACTGACTGGCTGACTGACTGGCTGACTGACTGACTGACTGACTGACTGGATGACTGGCTGACTGACTGACTGACTGACTGACTGGCTGGCTGACTGGCTGGCTGGCTGACTGGCTGACTGACTGACTGACTGACTGGCTGGCTGACTGGCTGACTGACTGACTGACTGGCTGGCTGGCTGACTGACTGGCTGACTGACTGACTGGCTGACTGGATGACAGACTGACTGAATGACTGACTGAGTGGATGGGTGCATGGATGGATGGATGGATGGATGGATGGATGATGGGTGGATGGATGGATGGATGGAGTGAGTGAGTGAATGAGTGAATGAGTGAGTGAGTGAGTGAGTGAGTGAGTGGTTAATTTTCATTTCCCAAAAGTAAGGATAATGATTCAAAACAATGATGTGTGGCCAAATTGTCATGTCTTCTATTATTGAAATTGCTTCTTAAAGCTGAATTAAGACAAATGAAACAGTAATGAATAGAAAGATAACATAACAGCTAGCTATTATCTTAAGAAGTTCTAAACAAAATACTTTTCTTTTAATTCTAGAAATACACAAATTCATTTACGGTCATAATTTACCGAACACAAACCATTTTATCAGTACACTATTCTGTCAGAAAGAGAAAGAGAGAGAGAGAGAGAGAGAGAGAGAGAGAGAGAGAGACAGAGAGACAGACAGACAGACAGACAGAGACAGACACAGAGACAGAGACAGAGAGAGACACACACGCACAGAGACACGAGAGAGAGAGAGAGAGAGAAAGAGAGAGAGAGAGAGAGAGTGTGTGTGTGTGTGTGTGTGTGTGTGTTCGCGTACCTGCCTGTATGTGTGTATATAAACAAGTGTGTTTAAAATGTGTTTGACGGAATGAGTGATTAAACTATGTGCTTTTCTTTCTCTTGTGTTTGAATCTTTTGTTAAAATTGCATACTTGCATATGTGTGCACGATCACTTTTATTTCATTGTCTTCTACACATTTGATTGAAGTTATATTGGATGTTAATATACTTGTGACTAGAAACCAGAAATAAAAACACGAAAGAAGAATAAGAGCGCGTATTTAATACAACAAGACAAGACAGGCCCAAATTTCCGGCCAAATGGCCTTTGTCAAGTGTAAGATTACAAACAAGCAAACACCTGATACAAAAATTAGGAGAAAAAGACTGACAGTCAGTTTATTCCTTTTCTCACACTGGACCCAGCAACAGGGAAGTTTCAGTCTGTTTTCTCCTAATGTTTGTATATGGTGTATGTCTGTTTGTTTGTGATCTTACGCTTGACAAAGGCCAGTTGGCCGACAATTTGCGCCTGTCTTGTCTTGTTTGTATTAAATACGCGTTCTTATTCTTTTTTCGTGTTTTTTTCTGGTTCCTATTTGTTTGAACGCGGGCAGTCACATTTGTTTTGCATTTCGTAATACTTGTGACTATCATGGTTACGAATATGTTTCAGTATCATCAGCGTAGACACGGTGTAATTTTTTTTTTTTTTTTTTTTTTTTTTTTGAAGATGATAATGTTGGCTTGATCTAATAAATCTGTCTTTTGTTGCTAGACGGTGATTGGATGTTTTGTTGTTATTGTTATTGTTGTTTAACGCCCAGCCGGCTGTGGAGAGCATTATCAGGACAATAACCGCTTCAAAAATACAAAACTTCAACAGGAAAAAAAAAGGAAAAGAAAATTAAGTACACATATCACTACATTCACGCACATAATCTAAGGACATGCCCCTGGCGTTGTCCATTCCGTCCAATGTATCGCAGAGGAGGTTTAAAAAACATACCTGAATACAAAATAATATAAGCATACCTAAGGACACCAAAACATATATAAAAACAGGCATACATTACCTAAAATTGCTTCCGCATATCTCACCTCCCTAGAGCCAAAAATGCACTTATACATATACCCAATTATCAATCCTAAGAAAAAGTACATAAGACTTTAGCGAACGCATACAGGTGAATAGACCAGCAAGGCAGAAAATGATAGGAAGAAATGACAGAAAGCAAAAGAACAAGGCAGAAACAAAGACAGTGACAGAAAAGAGGACATTTCTAGCACAGAATTTCCAGAAGGTGGGGATACTATTTATACTGAAAGAGCCCCCGGCATCCCCATGGGGAGGGGGGGAGGGGCATTGGGTGTTTATATGTATAGCTCACAGCATCGATCTTTTCGATTCTGGTCTCAGCGTCTCTGTATGTTGTACCCATCCTTGGTAGACAGGCTCCACAGGTCACATACTTCTGACGTTTACAGAGTTGTTGCCCTTTGCTAAGGTTCTGATGTCGAATTATACTTAAGGATTTTGTTTGTTTTAAATATTAATAGGGGTTTCTGTTTGATTATTTTTGTTTTTGTTTGTTTGTTTGTTTGTTTGTTTGTTTGTTTGTTTGTTGTTGCTGCTACTTTTGTTGTTTTGAGAAATTCCTTTTTTTTTTTCTTTCTCACTCTTTCGTTTTTACGGAACAGATTATGAGGGATTCCAGCATGGAAAAATATGGCAGAATACTGAGAGGTAGAAAAATCTCAAACCTCAGATACGCTGACGACTCAGCACTCTTTCCCGGTCGATGCATCGTATTTTGGAGTCCCAGTAGCACAGTGGACAGCGCACTTGACTTCTAATCCAGGGGTTGCGGGTTCGAATCCCGCCGGGGATGATTTTTAACACATGTCCTTTACATGGAACCAAGATTATTCGAGAGGTAGGCTGATAAAATACAAGTATAAAAATTAATATAGACTAGGCAACAATTAGTGTAGGTAGGGCCTCAGGACCTGGCGAGCTCATGGGTTTATGTGCAGGCTTATTCCTGAGGTAGGCTGATAAAATACAAGTATAAAATATAGACCAGGTAAAACACAGTCTAGGTATGGCCTCAGGACTTGGCCAGTTCATGGGTTTATGTGTAGGCTTAAGGCTTGTGCCATGATCACTAAACACATGGCACCTGTGACGTTAGTGCATGTGGAATTCGTTCCGAATGCGGTGACATCATTTTGAGAAACTGAAACTGAAACTGAAACTGAAACTCAGCACACTGTGCAAACGATCAGCAGGAGGCATCATCTATGATAACTGTCTTGAATAAGATCGGGGAAGGGAGCAATCTTAACCCTTTCACTCCCGCACATTGGCCACCAGCATCCTGCATTGCCAACCATGCTAGCAAAAACAAAAACTTGCAGGAAGCTGGTGGATAGGGTGAGGGAGTCAAAGGGTTAAGTTTTTGAAGGTGGTGGACATGGTGCGGGGGTAAAAGGGTTAAGCTGAATGCCAAGAAAACCAAAGTTTTACACACTGGCCGGGGTCCAGCCAAATCTATTTACATAAGTCAAGATAAAGCGGAAGAAGTCCGCCGCGCCAGTTCACATATTTAAATTAAGTTTTTCTTTTTGAGGGTCCATCTTTCAGCTCCGTATGTCATGATAGTCCAGACCAGACATCTCATTTTTAGTTTTGTGTCTATATATTCGTCTTTCCAGATGTTTGTGATGTCTGTCATCCGTTTCTTTGCCGTGCCTATCCTGGCGTTGATGTCCGTGGAACTTAATGAAAATAAATTATTAAACAGAAATGTGCTTCAATGGACGTCTCTTCAGGGTGAGATGGAAAGATAAGAAAAGTGACAAAAGCATACTTGACGAGCTGAAAACCTGCAGAAAACGTGTACAGGTCACCCTTAAAAGAATTTTATCTTCTTTGGACATCTGTGCAGAAACAAAAAAATGCACTTTCACAAAAGATGTCATTCAAGGGAAAGGTCGAGGGCAAAAGAAAAAGGGGAAGACCACGAACAGATTACCTGGGAAACATCAAGGAGTGGACAGGTCGTAACAAGTCCAGAGATGTTTCAAGCTGGTTGAGGAAAGACAGTTGTGGAGGACAGAGACCCGGAGAGCAGTGCGGGCAGCCAACATTCCAACGAGTGATGCTGTAGACTGACTGCCTGACTGACCGACTGACTGCCTGCCTGACTGACTGACTGCCTGTCTGCCTGACTAACTGACTGACTGACTGCCTGCCTGACTGACTGACTGACTGACTGACTAGCTGGCTGGCTAACTGGCTGGCTAACTGACTGATTGACTGACTGACTGTTTTTACTACCGTCGAACCAGACTACAAACAGCCACAGAATTTAGGACTGTTTTGTCACAATGCTGTGATGATTTGATGATAATGAAGATGGTGTGGGGTTCCATTTTGTATTGAGACTGTGTGATATGGCTGTGCTCTACGGTTACATTCATTACATATCCTGGCGTCAACCAGGTCCGAGAATTACACAGACACCTGCCGGGTTGGTCAGGACACTGGAACTTCATCCTCCAGGGCCATCCGTAAAGTGGATGAGATCCGAAAGTGTGGTTCCAGACTTTCCCAGCAAGCCCAGTTTCAGTTTCTCAAGACAACGTCTCCGCGCTCGGAACGAATTCCATATGAACTAACGTCACAGGTGCCATGCGTATGGTGATCATGGCACAAACCTTAAGCCTGCACATAACCCCAAGAGCTCGCCAGGTCCTGATATCCTATCTAGCTAATGTTTCACCTAGTCTACATTTCTATACTGGTGTGGTCTGCGAACTCTGTCTTCAGGTTGGCGTGCACACTGGGTGTTTTCATGTTTCCCATTAGACATGAGGAAATGGGAATTAGAGCACCTGGTCACAACAGGAAAGCTAGAGGGAAAGAGAACACCAGGAAGACCCAGGGAGAAAATATTGGACAGACTTGTAGGGGGGCTGAGGACAGAGAGGGTGGAAGATGTACTGGCAGCGACAAGGGATAGATGCATATGGAGGGCCATGATCTCCAACACCATGCGGCAGGGCATATGATGATGATGATTAGACACCCTTAACAACAGACATGACTTAGAGGTGTGCGTTTTTGATACTCCCACCTCGTAAAAACGTGAAAGGAAAATTTAGGCAAAGGAAGGTCAACACACAACACGTTGGCCAAGAGGACTGGATAAATCTCCACCCTTTACCCATCAGTTTCAGGTTCAGTTTCTCAAGATGACGTCTCCGCGCTCGGAATCAATTCCATATGCACTAACTAACGTCACAGGTGCCATGTGATGGAGAAAATCCAGAATGATCACGGCGCAAGCCTTATGCCTGAACATAAACCCATGAGCTGGCCAGGTCTTGAGGTCCTACCTAGATAGTTCCATAACCCTGGGGTCCCAGGGGAGTGCGGTGGCAGAGACTTCAACTTTTCCCGGGACCAGCACCACGAGGGTGGCAAATTCGTATTCATATTCACTTTTTTTTTACGACGACTTCAGAAAGGCAAGAAGGCTAATTGGTCTTCAAGGGGTGGGACCTGGGAAATGAACCCATCTCTCCAGTGTTTTATACCAAGACAGCCGGGCAATGCCCTGCTCTTCACGATTTTCAACTGCCCTGGGATACTTAGCGTGCCCAGCCAGAAGGCACACGTGTTCGACTCGTTTTTCGTCCCCTTCCGAAAAACTAGACGTTCAGTTCGATTTTCCGGTCAAACTAAGGAGAAAAGTCGAAGCCTCTACGGGGAGCGAACCCTGGAGCCTCGAGTTTAGTTATTGGCAGTCGAACGTTTGAACCATTCTGCCACTCTTCTCCCTTTCACCCACCAGGCGAGAGATACCCAGGCAGGATCGAACGTAGGCCCTCCAACTGGAAGTTAGACGTCTTACCCAATAGTTAATCTACATAGCACCGTGCCCGTCAGACTTACGTTAACTGTAGAAACTGCAGCGGGACGAGTAGTGGCTAGCATAGCCTGTGTCCGACGCACGAAGTCACCTCCCTTTACGGCCTTGACGTAATCACAGGAGAACCGGAAGCGGACGTGCGTCACCCAAGGATCATAGCCAGGTCTCCAGTCACGCAATGTGACGCCACAGTAGAAACATCGCACGCTGTCTCCTTCACCTGAAAGATTTTCAATAAAATGAATGAAGAAATAAATAGAGGAATAAATAGAGAAATAACTAACTAACTACCTAGCTAGCTAACTAACTAACTAACTAACTAACTAACTAACTAACTAACTAGCTAACTAACTAACTAACTAACTAACTAAACAAATAAATAGATAAAAGATACTGATGATGATGATCATGATGATTATGATGCTGGTGGTAGTGGTAGTAATAGTGATGATGATTATGATGATGATGGTGGTGGTTGTGATAGTGGTAGTAATAGTAATGATGATGATGATGATGACGATGATGACGACGACGACGATGACATGAAATAATAATAACAACAATAACGATAATACTGATGAAGAAGAAAAAGAAGATGATGATGATGAGGATGAGGATGATGATGATGATAATAATAATAATAATAATAACAATAGAATAAATCAATAATAAGAATAATAACAATAATGATAACAATAATAATACTGTGATAGCAATAGTAATAGTAACAATAATAATAATAATAATAATAACAATGATGATGATAATAATAATAATAAAAAGTAGAAGAAGAAGAAAAAAAATAATAATGATACTACTACTACTACTACTATTACTACTACTACCACTACCACTAATAATGATGATAATAATAATAATGATGATGATGATGATGATAATGATAATGATGATGATGATGATGATGATCATCATCATCATCATAATAATAATATCAGTAGTAATAATAATAATATTAGTAGCAATAATAATAATAATAATAACTGTTATTATTATTATTATTATTACTATTGTTGTTATTATTATTATTATTATTATTATTATTATAATAACTTGTCCAGAGCCTCATCTCACAAGATCCATTTAAGCGTTTCACAGAGGCATAATCGCCAGTGCCAGACACAGGTACTGGAAAGACAAGCCAACTCAATCAGCTGGAACTGCAACGATGTAAACAGATGGACTATAAGGCACACGATGCTGAAGAAGCACCAGATACGACTGATGATACAATATCTCTTTCCAAGTATCGATCGGTCATGCAACGACAAATGGCCAAAATATTTTTTTTTAAAAACGCTCACAGAAATCCTCTGAAAGTACAAAAGCGACGAATATCTCTCCGTCTCCCTATCTCCGTCTCCTGTTTGTCTCTGTCTGTCTGTCTCTGTCTCTGTGTCTGTCTGTCTGTCTCTCTCTCTCTCTCTCTCTCTCTGTACGTCTGTCTGTCTGTGTTTCTCTCTCTGTCTGTCTCTCTGTCTGTCTTTTTCTCTCTGTCTCTCTATCTGTCTCTCTCTCTCTCTGTTTATACGTCTGTCTGCGTTTCTCTCTCTGTCTGTCTCTGTCTGCCTGTCTGTTTGTTTGTCTGTCTGTCTGTCTGTCTGTCTGTCTTTCTCTCTCTCTATCTCTCTCTCTCTTTATACGTCTGTCTGCGTTTCTCTGTCTGTCTGTCTCTGTCTGCCTGTCTGTTTGTTTGTCTGTCTGTCTGTCTGTCTGTCTTCCTCTCTCTCTCTCTCTCTCTGTGTGTGACACACACACATATACAAACTGCAGCAACTATCGTTACTCTTTTGCATACGTTTGCACACACAAACTCACACATGTGTACATACACCAAAGAAATGTATATGCATATATACATGTATGCATGAAAAAAAAATGAACACTGACTCATTTACACACATGCAAATATACACACACGTACAAAGACACAAATACACTTTTTGTCTCACACACACACACACAGACACACACACACAGACACACACACACACACACACACAACTAGGTTACACATAGACTACGGTTGATGATTCTATCTGAAGACAAATCTGAAAAAGGCGACTGATATCGAACATCTAACAAAACAAAACAAAACAACAAAAAAACACAAATACTCTGAAATCATCAGTAATGGACACACTTTGAAACCACAATGTACTACAAGTACTACTGACGGACATTGCAGCCAAGCGGATAAACGTCAGACTTCCTATCGGGAGGTCCCAAGTTCGATTCCTCCAGGCATCTCTGCCTACTGGGCAAAGGATGAAGATTTTACCGATTTCACCAAATTAACAAATGTGTGGACTGCCAGCGCCTAACCCCCCCCCCCTCCCCCTCGAGTTCATACTGCTTATAGCCCAGCCGACTACTAGAGCCATATCAGGGCTGACACCACGTCAAAGACGACAACCCGTTTAAGATAAAAGACAACAGTTAAAAACCACGCTCACCGTTAGCCTTGCAAGTCTAAAATGCAATTAAAGAAAAACAGCCGTGAAATCATATCAGGTGAAATCTATTGATCTCTTGTAAAAACTGGAAATTTGCATCATTTAGGACCTCTCAGAAGAGGTTCCTTAAGAAGTCCGCCGTGTAGCGCTTTTGTCTCATATCGCACAAGTCCCAGCAATCAAGGAGGAGGTGTCTGATGCTCAACGGCTCGTCACACGGTATACATCACGGTACATTTTTTTAAAAGGTGGGAATGATCCAAAACAAGTGCGACTGCCCGCGCCCAAGCAAACAGGAATGAGTTTAGGATGTGTGACCCGTGTGTAACCTACAGAACGCTGTCTCTGTCTTACGGATCCCAGCCTACATGTGCATACGCATCATCATTATCATCATCATCATCATCATCATCATCATCATCATGTGCCCTGCCGTATGGCGTTGGCGATTTTAGCCCTCCATACGAATCTATCCCTTGTCGCTGCAAATACATCTCCCACCCTCTCCGTCCTCAGCCACCCTGCAAGTCCGTCCAATATTTTCTCCCTGGGTCTATCCGGTGCTCTCCATCCATCCAGCTTTCCCATTGTGACCAGGTGCTCCAAATCCCCCTTCCTCATAAAATGGCCTATAAATGTTGCCTGTCTTTTCCTAATCTTCCTTATGAATGATCTACTTGTGTCTGCCTCCATCAAGACTGTCTCGTTTGTTTTCTTTGCTGTCCATGGAACTCTCAACATTCTTCTTAGAAAACACATCTCGGCTGCCTCAATCTTGTTCTGGCTTTGCTTGTTGACTGTCCACGCCTCACATCCGTACAACAGTATTGGTTCTATATAACATTCAAGAACTCTCTTCCTGATGTAAATTGATAGGCATTTGTTGGTAAGAATGCTTGTCATCTTCTTGAATGCTGTTTTGGCATGGCCGATTCTGCTGGCTATTTCTGATGTGCACCTGCTGTCTGATGAAATGGTCGTTCCCAGGTATTTAAATTTATCAACCTGTGTCAAGGTTGTGCCATTTGCTGTCATTTTGTATGAGGGGATTTCATGTTTTTTACTGATCACCATGACTTCAGTCTTCCTGCTGTTTAGTTCCAACCTCTTACCTTTGCTTTCTATTTCTAGTATATTCACAAGGTTTTGTAGGTCCCTTTCATTTTCTGCAATTAGCACGGTGTCATCTGCGTATCGAATGTTGTTTATCATTTTCCCTCCAACCTTTAATCCAGGGTCTTCTTCTAGGTTTCTTATGATGTTTTCGCTGTAAAGTAAAAACAGATCTGGTGACAAAACAACCCTGTCTGACTCATAGCCAGGCAAAAATTAATACATTCCACTTTATGTTTTATGTACATTCCTTCCGTTTTACAAACATCACAAACTTGTTTCATACATCATGAATTTAAAAAGACGTTCTCCTTCGTGTGCATTAGATCTAAACAGGACCGCCTACCGAAATGATGAAATGGCTTTGAATGATTTGTTGGGGGTGCAAAAGAAATGTATCACCGTTCGTTGCAAATGAGACGAAACCAAAAGTAGGTCGGGATAGGGAGACAAAATTGTACGAAGGAATTTTAAGTAAGTGCATTTCTAATTCAATCGTGACTTTTCAATTTTAAATGTGTAAACATTTATAATCTTCCGAAGCAATTTATTGAAACGTACAGCCTTAGATTTCGTAAATATTTGCTGTTGACAACGAAATATACCGATAAGGCTTAGTATACCGATAAGGCTTAGTATACCAATACGGATTAGTATATGGATAAGGCTTAGTATACCGATAAGGCTCAGTATACCGATAAGGCTTAGTATACCGGTAAGGCTTAGTATACCGGTAAGGCTTAGTATACATATAAAGGCTTATTATACCGATAAGGCTTAGTATACCAATACGGCTTAGCATACCGATAAGGCTCAGTATACCGATAAGGCTTAGTATACCAATACGGCTCAGCATACCGATAAGGCTCAGTATACCGATAAGGCGTTAACCCTTTGACTCCCGCACCCTGTCCACCAGCGTCCTGCATTGTCAAACATGCTAGCGAAGCCAAAATTTAACCCTTTGACTCTCTCACCCTATCCACCAGCTTCCTGCAGAAATATACATATATATATTATATAAATATATACATATATACTGTATTCACATGTATATGTATATGTGTACATATATACGTGTATATGTGTATATATATACATATTTACAGGTATGAACATATGTATATGTATATACATATGTATAGGTATGCACAAATGTATTAACATGTATGTATAAATGTATATGTATATACATGTATGTACATTTGTATATATGTATGTATTTATGTATGCATATGTATGTATGTATGTATGTGTATGTATGTAGATATGTAGATAGACAGACAGACAGACAAACAGACGGACAGACAGACAAACAGACTGACCGATACAACAGTCATGAAAAGTAGCCACACTTAGTAGCAGAGAGTAATATCCACGGCAACCAAACAGGGGAAAAAACATGAGACATGACACAAAACATATGATTTATACCCAGACTGTAAAATCCAGCCATCACCAGGAGCCGAGGGTCAGGGCGACCCGTGGAGGGCCAGTTCGCAAAAGACTGCCATCTAGCGGCCGCCGTGCTGTTCATGGGGCTAGCTGCTCGCCGAAGGTCTACGCCACATTCTGCAGACACGACCCCTGGGGTCCCACTACCACCGCCACCATCACCACCATCTTCTTCTATTTCTTCAAGATTGCCGTTCTGTAGAGGTGTGAGGCTGTAGGGGTGGAAGGTGCTGGTATACAAAACCTGCTCTACCTGTGTAGGGTAACGTCGCTGTCTTGTTCCGCTGGTGGACGGAGGTACCAGAGTTGTTGTGGTCGGAGTTACTTCGCTGGCGTTTGAGTTTGTGTTCTGACTGGCTTTAGTGCTGATATATCCATTGGTGGTGCTATAGGATCCACCAGCATTGAAGGTCGTACTGACAATTCCGTTTGTGGTGTCAGAGGTTCCACGAGTGTTGTCTGTGGTTACAATTCCGTTTGTGGTGTTAGAGGTTCCACGAGTGTTGTCTGTGGTTACAATTCCGTTTGTGGTGTTAGAGGTTCCACGAGTGTTGTCTGTGGTTACAATTCCGTTTGTGGTGTTAGAGGTTCCACGAGTGTTGTCTGTGGTTACAATTCCGTTTGTGGTGTTAGAGGTTCCACGAGTGTTGTCTGTGGTTACAATTCCGTTTGTAGTGTTAGAGGTTCCACAAGTATTGGCCGTGGTGCTGACAGTTCCACCGCTGGCGTCAGAGCTTCTGTAGGCACCGGCCGTCCTGTTAACGGAACTGCTGCTGGTACTGGCAGCTGGCGTAGACATTTCCCCGGTGGTGTTGGCAGATCCGTCATGCACGCTTCCAGAACCGTCCTTACTTATGGTTGAATCCCCAGAGGCGTGAAGGTGGGGGTAAGATTCTGAGGACACGGGGACATTTCTGTCATCCTGAAAGTTGGCGTGTTTGCAGTTCGGGGACAACTCGATGTGCACAACTGCTGGACTCTCGTTCTTCTCCCAGTGTCTTTTCCTTAGACCACAGCTGAAGCAGACGATGTCATCTAGCAGCTCGTCATGATAGAAGCCGGTGGCGGCCAGACGTATGGTGGACACGGGCAAGTCCTCTAAAGTGGAAAAAGTGGACAGTCTCCATATTTCCCAAAACTCTCTTTCATGCCTGGACGGCAGAAGAACAGGATTCATTACTACGTCGATGGCTGCACGCTCTATGAACTGAAGTGAGGCCTCTTTCCCCAGCTGAAAAAAGTCAGCATCTGGTTTCATAACTGTACTGGCATGCAAAGTACGAAGCTTTTCGTATAATTCCAACGATGAGCTTGGCTGTTTCTCGGGTTGTCCAAGCACGGTCTCACACTTATCAAGATTTGGTTGATCAGACAATGAAGTGTGTTCAGAAACGGTCTTAACCTTATCAAAATTCGACTGATTAAACAATGAATTGTGTACTTTTCTTGTGGTATGCCTTGTAGCAATATAGTCCTTTTGAAAAGCCGGTTGGGCAGTTTTATGCGAGTTGCTTTCATCGTTTAAGCTGAAAGATTCAGAATGTGCTTCGCCCTCTGGATCATTTGTTAACAATATAGAAAGGCCCTCGTGTGAGTCCTGTATGCCTTCTGTCGAACGATGTTCCGATAACAAAGATTTTTCCTGTGGATGCTGGGCTGAAAAGTCCTGTACGTATACAGCATCACGCTGGATAAGTGGGATTCTGCCATCACAGCTGTCATCTTGTTTTACCGGAGCAAGCAAGTTACACTTGTCATTCTGTGTTGGTGATTCCATCTGCTTAGTCTGCACCTCGATGTATGGCTGTTCATT
>JAPXFY010000017.1:50197456-50209956 GCA_030674185.1 Monoplex corrugatus
TATATATCCAGCACGGCCGTGGTCTTCGTCTGTCTCAGGGTTTTCGTCTGTCTCAGAAGGCCGGGCATTGGGTATTGTAAGCTCAAAGGGCTGGCTGGTCGACTAGCATCCTGACCAGATGGCCAAACCATTTTGATCCGCTGTTGCGTGATGGTGGCTGCTGTTGTTCCAACCATCTGTGGGATCTCCTCGTTTCTGATCGTGTCTCTTCTGGTCTTGTCTGTTTGCTGTGCTGAGATATCTCGTATCACAGGTTATGGTCTTTTTCTCAAGGTTTTATTTTTAAAGTCGAGGTCTGGCACTGGTAAGTCAGCTTGGGCACAAAGATAGCACTGACAAGTTTCGCTTTTCGTGTCCACAGGGATGCTCAGGTATTACAGAAAGATGAAAACTGGTAGCTCATCATCAATCATCATCATCATCAAGTGCCTTGCCACATGGCGTTGGCGATCATGGCCCTCCATATGCGTCTATCCCTTGTTGCTGCAAGTACGCTCTTCCACCCTCTCTGTCCTCAGACACTCTGCAAGTCCGTCCAATATTTTCCCTGGGTCTACCTGGTGCTCTCTTTCCTTCCAGCTTTCCTGTTCTGACTAGATGCTCTAAATCTCCTTTCCTCATAAAATGGCCTATAAATGTTGCCTGTCTTTTCCTAATCTTCCTTATCAATGATCTTGTGTCTGCCTCCATCAAGACTGTCTAGTTTGTTTTGTTATCCATGGAATTCTCAACACTCTTCTTTGAAACCACATCTCGGCTGCCTCAATCTTGTTCTGGCTTTGCTTGTTGACTGTCCACGCCTCACAACCGTTTAACATTATCGGTTCTATATAAAATTGAAAAATTCTCTTCCTGATGTTAATTGATGGGCATTTGTTCGCTAGAATGCTTTTCATCTTATTGAATGCTGTTTTGGCTTGGCCGATTCTGCTGGTTATTTCTTATGTGCATCTGCCATCTCGTGAGATGATCGTTCCCAGACATTTAAACTTATCAACCTGTCTCAAGGTTGTCCCGTTTGCCGTTATTTTGCATGAGGGGATTTCATGTTTTTTTAATGATTACCATAACTTCGATCTTCTTGCTATCTAGCTCCAACCCTTTACTTTTGCTTTCCATTTCTATTATATTCACAAGGTTTTGTAGGTCCCTTTCCTTGGTAGTTCACAGTATTTTAACTCCTGAAGTATGACCCCGAAGGGGACACCCTGCTTTTACTATTGTATTTTGCTTTTCTCTCTTAGAGGTTCTAGCTTTCTTGGATACGTGTGTGTGTAGTTTTTAGCCCACATTGTTTTAAGCATGTATGTTAGTGCACACTCTCTGCATTCTCCGTCTTTGATGGGAGTGTATACTGTTCTCTTTTTTCATGTTCCCATAAGCTGCCGTTCGCTGACATAACCTACAGGATCTTTGACCCCTTGACTCCCGCACCCTATCCACCAGCTGCAAAAAGTTAACCCTTTGATTCCATCACCCTTTCCAACAGCTTCCTGCTCTACACACACACACACACACACGCACAAACACACACACACACACAACAGACACACAAACACAAACGCGCACGCACACACGTGCGCACACATACACACACAGAGACAGAGAGAGAGAGAGAGAGAGAGAGGTGAGATAGATAGAGAATGAGACAGAGACACAGAGAGAGAAAGAGAAAGAGAGAGAGAGAGAGAGAGACAGACAGACAGAGACAGAGAGACAGAGAGTTTGCTTTATTTAGAAGCGATACAAATATTCAAACGCTACAAAGATAAAACAAAAGAACACATCACCGGTATTTATTTTCATTCAGGTTTGTTTACATCACACAAAGTACAATGATATTAATCCGATTACTTGACACAAGATACACTGCCACATCGATAATGCGATAAACCAGAAACCCAAATCACCGCAGATCTGCAAAGTCAATGACAACGATATGAGAAACAAACAGATTATGATATGCAAATGTATAGCAAATCCAATGTAAAACATGTGATGCAAAACAGAATATGCACACACGATGAACATTTTTTGCGTTACAAAATAAAACGATGAAGAAGACAAATGAAAGGAAACAAGTTTAAAGTTCTTTTCCAACGAACGTTGGATGGAAATATAATCAATCATCTGGGAGAAAATTTGCCTGTTGAAGATAACAGGAACCAGGAAAATACGAAAAAGAACAAGAACGCGTATTTAATACAACCAGAGAAGACAGGTGCACATTTTCGGCCAACTGGCCTTTGTCAAGCGTAAGATCACAAACACACACCAGATACAAACAAACATTAGGAGAAAAAAACTGAAACTTCGCTGCTGCTCCATCCAGTGTGAGAAAGGGAATAACCTTGCTGGAAAAAAAAAAAAAAAAAAAAAAAAAAAAAAAAAAAAAAAAACGAGCAGCAGGGAAGTTTCAGTCTATTTCTCCTAATTTTTGTATCTGGTGTGTGTTTGTGATCTTACGCTTGACAAAGGCAACTGGGCCGAAAATTTGCGCTTATTTTGTCTGGTTGTATTAAATACGCGTTCTATATCCTTTTTTTCGTGTTTTTTGTTGGATCCTGTTTGCCTGAACGCGGGCGGTCACACTTGCTTTGGATGTAGAAGATACCGTTTTGCATTATATATTTTTTTCTATTTTTAACCTCGATAGTACTTGCTTTATAAACATGTATATGTTTGGTTACCCATTTCTCAGTTTATAATTTGCAATGTACAATGCAAACAGTGCTGTGCTTTCGGCATCAATCGCTTTGTTACCTATTCTGGCCACAATGTACGCTGATCTGACAATCGTTTTCTTTTGTTTTTATTTATCTTATCTTTACATCTGGCGATACTTTCTGAAGTTAGTAACTCATAATCCTATGTGCTAAATTACCTACATCAGCGCCAAAATGACCTAAAACAATCCACCGATGTTGGTCTCTCCCCCCCCCCTTCACCACCACCTCACCCCCACCCCGTTTACTCACTCAGATCTTGGAAGACGTCATAACATGGCGGACGGAAAAAAGTTTGCGGTGTGGTGGTCTTACGCATGCGTGGCCCTCCTATCTTCCGGAAATCTATGAAAATGTTGAAATGTCACATTCCGGAGGATAGCCTTAGGGCTTTTGTATGCTTAGCCTCTGTATTTCGCCAGGAGGCACAGCGACTGTGGAAATGTGTAAGTCGGAGAAAAAACTGTTACAACTAAACAAACGAGATGCAATGATGAAGTGTTGCAGACTGCTGCCTTTCTTTGTTTTACTTTTATTTTTGTTTAAAGCCCAGCCGACTGCGCAGAGCCATATCATGGCTATAACCGCTTCAAAACACACAAAACTTCAACAGGAAAAAAGAAAAAATTAAGTACACCTATCAATGCATTCGCGCACATAATCTAAGAACATGCCCTCGGTGTAAGACCATTCCGTCCGATTTATCGCACAGGGTTTGTATACACCACAAAGTTTAGAGCTTGAAGTTTGTTCGAGAAGGATTCATCCCACTGGGACAATTCCATATGCGCTCCACCCAAATCTTGCCTGAAATTATCTTGAAGATTACTTGAGCCTACCCAAAACACAAAAGCTCAAGACACCAGATCTTGAGTCCTCAGCTTTGTCAAAATATGAAGAAAGAGAGACAGAGGAAGAGAGAGAGACAGACAGACAGACAGAGACAGAGAGAAAGAGAAAGAGATCGAAAGATAGGAACAGAGAGAAAGACAGAGATAGAGACAGACCGTCAGAAACAGAGAAAAGAGAGAAAGAAAGACACAGAGAGAGAAAGAGAGAGAAAGAGACAGACAGAGACAGAGAAAGATACAGAGGGAGAAAGACAGAGAGAGGGAGAAAGACAGAGAGAGGAGAAAGACAGAGACAGGGAGACAGACACAGAGACAGAGAAAAAGAGACAGAAACAGAAAAACAGAGAGAGACACACACACACACACACGGTGAGACAGAGACAGAGAAAGAGAGACAGAGACAGAGAGGGAGAGACAGAGACAGAAAGAGTAAAAAGAAAAAAAAAGCCTGCATGACAAACACCGATATGGCTCATACGATATCTGCATATTAATAAAAAATAAATGATGTTGTGTGTGTGTGTTATGTGTGTGTGTGTGTGTGTGTGTGTGTGTGTTCACGCAAGGAAGGGGGGGGAGGGGGTTCCGGTTGCCTACAATCAGGTCTGGACTAGACATATGATAATCTGGGAAACAGGAAGAAAATATCTCCACAACAGGAAAGAAAAATCTCCACCCTTTGTCCCCTAGGCTCTACCCATGTGGGGGTCAAACTCAGACCTTTCAGTATGAAATTTGTCACGTATGTCACTTCATTATTGCATCCATCGAAAACACATGTGAAAAAGAAAGACAAAATCTGATCTGTGGCACAAACAAACATAGGAACGAACAGACAGACAGACAAACATAGGAACAAACCAATAAAGAAATAGTATATAATACCAAAGAAATAAGAGGCAAGCAGGGAGAATTTTTATAATATAATCAAAGGACATAACTCTTGAGAATTATCTCCCATGCTGTATAGAACTTCTCAAATATAACAGTTTGTACAAAGTACAAAAACAGTAAGCTCAGAACACAACTATTTGTACTTTGTATCTGCTTCTATGCTAGCTGAATGGGTAGCGCAAACTGTGTTAGATTTAAGAAGTTCTATACAACATGGGGTGATAATTCTCAAGATTTATGTCCTTTGATTATATTAAAGAAATAGTATGTTTTAAAATCTGATATGTGACAAAACAAACAAACATACAAACATAGAAACGAACAAACAAACGAACAAATAGTACCTGAGACAGGATTTATGGCTGACATGTATCGAAGGCCTTTCGTATCTGTTTCCATTATGATGCGTTGTTGGTTATTTTTTCATTCTTTGTTTGCTTTGTTTTTATGTTTTGTTTTTCCTAACCTTTATCTCATAGAGGTTATTTTTGTTTGTTTTATTTTGTCATGTTCATTGGTTTGTGGTTTTTGTTTGTTTTTGTCGTTCTGTCTCTTAAAATAAAGTAGATAACCAATGCTTATGTTACTGTGATTCTTGTGGGCTTTAAATCCTTAACCCTTTCGTTGGTCCACGGAATTCATTAACCCTTTGACTCCCGCACCTCGTCCACCACCTTACTGCATTGTCAAGCATGCCAGCAGAGCAAAAACTTAATCCTTTGATTCCCTCACCCTATCCATCAGCTTGCTGCAGGAAGCTGGTGGACAGGGTGAGGGAGTCAAAGAGTTAAATCTTTTGCAGTTGGTGGATAAGGTGCGGGAGTTAAACGATTAATAACAAATGATGAGAAGACGAAACAATGTTGAATAACTTTCCACGTGCGTCGAAGCATTACCATGTCAAAACTACAACCAATAAACTAATCTTCATTTGAAAATTCGGAAAACTCGTCATGAATAACTGCATACGAAAAGCACGGACGAACAATTGGTGCATGGATTATACAACAACAACAACAAAAATATATCTGGGCCTGTGAGAAACGTGCATTTCACGAATCACTCATTTTGCATTCGCACCCAACGTCCGCCCAGGGAAAGACAACTGGATCCTGCCCGCAAAATGACGTGCATTAGTCACGCCCCTTGTTCTTGCCGCCTGGTTTAACTGGTGAGGATTTGTAGCGAAGTGTAGGAATGATACAGTTCGGTCCTCGTTTGCATCTGCACAAATGAATACACAATTGAAGCAAGGTGTGACTTTGTAAGCTGAGGCAGTGAGGCAACGGGAATTCACGTAAAGTTCGCACTCGCTCACACACAACACACATAAAAACATATCTATACATGCGTATATATATATATATATATATATATATATATATATATATATATATATATTATATGTATATGTATGTATGTATTATATAAATGTATACACACACATATACACACACACACACACACCACATATATATATATATATATATTATTGTGTGTGTGTGTGTATTTAGAGAGAGGTATCCAAGGTTGTCATAGCTGAGGGGTGGCAATGGGGACAAGCTCCCATTGTCTATAAAATGCCCCTCACGGCGCGCGTCTCCAATAGCCTCTGACAACAAAGTCCAGCTCCTAGCCTGCTCGCGTGGCTTAGATATAAGCCCGGCGGAACTGCTACTACTGATAGGAGAAGGGGTGAAGGCGGGTTTCTGGCGCCTGAAAACCAGTGCTTTGGGTAGATGGGGCTCATCAGTCTGGGAAGACAGCTCATCTAAGAGAAGGAAAACTCTGATTTCAAACCTCCGCTGCCTTGTGGCCATATCCACTCATAGGAAAGGCTTCGGGAGTCGACCCTGAGGAAAAATCCTGAGTCGGAGTCCCTAAGGCAGTTCGCTGTTGTCTACAACCTCGTTCTGGCAACTCCTGCGTCGCCCCTGGTACCAGGCGTACAGGCCTCCGTTTTTCCCCTGGTTTCTACTAGTGGCGAGGAGAGGGGGGATCTGCTGCATGGGCAACAGCTCGTCCTCCATATTCACTGCCCAGGCCTGCACCTGGAGAGGTCATTCCAGCTTCGCTGGTAACACAGCATCGAACAGCAGAAAGTGCACGTCATGACCACAACGCCTCCCGGGCAGACTATCATCTCCTGAGATGTAAAGAGGCCGACGATTTAGAGAGACAGACAGACAAGACAGAAAAGAAAGAGAGAAGAGAGAAGAGAGAGGACAGACAGAGACAGAGACAGAGAGAGAGAGAGAAGAAGAAGAAGAAGAAGAAGAAAAAGAAGAAGATTCCTCCTTTGTCTCTGCAAAAATGAATAAATACTGATCAAGGAGTGGAATCATCATCCTCATCACTACCATTATTATTACTATTATCATTATTATTACTATCACTATTAATGTTATTACCATCATCATCATCATCGTCATCATCATTATCACCGTCATCATCACTATCATACATTATCCGTTCATAGCTATATTCTCCAATATTATTATTCTTCAAACTGGTGTGGACTCGCTGCAAATCTGACATGTAATCTGACATCTACTGTAAGTTTCAGTCGAGTACAGAGGTCTCAAGCTATTACTACTGTGTCAGTGGGTCTGACTACTTTCCACCACGTTATTGCACAATCTGCGTCTTGGCTGGCGTGTATGCTGGTGTTTTTACATGACTTGTGGGACCTTTGAAGTGAGCGCATACATACATACATGCATACACGCTTACACACACATACATACATGCATACATGCATACATACATACATGCATACATACATACATACATGCATGCATACACGCTTACACACACACATACATACATGCATACATACATACATGCATACATAGATACATACATAGATACATACATGCATACATAGATACATACATACATAGGCATACATGCATACATAGATACATGCATACATAGATACATACATACATACATAATACATGCATACATAGATACATACATACATAGTACATACATACATACATGCATACATAGATACATACATACATAGATACATAATACATACATGCATACATACATACATACATACACGCTTAACAAGCATGCATACATGCATACATAAACATGCATACATAGCATACATACACGCTTACACACACATGCATACATGCATACATACATACATGCATACATACACCCTGCATACACGCTACACACACACATACATCATACATACATACATGCATACACGCTTACACATACATACAACACATACATACATACATGCATACACGCTTACACATATCATACATACATGCATACATACATGATCATACATACACATGCATACATAGATACATACATGCATGCATACATACATACATCATGCATGCATACATACATACATACATGCATCATATATACATACATCATGCATACATATATACATACATGCATGCATAGATACATACATACATACATGCATGCATGCATATATACATGCATGCATACATACAGACAGATACATATATTGATAACTACACACACACACACACAAACACACACACACACCACAACACAACAGATAGATAGATAAACAGATAGACAGATAGATAGATAGATAGATAGATACACACTATGTATATATATATATCACTATCAAAACGAATCATTGTATAAAAATGAAAAGAAAAAAAAAACTTGATCAAATTGCAAAGTTATTCTTTCTTTTATTTGTCGTAAAAATGATAAGTGACAACGATAATGCCCAATGGTTGAATGGGAGACAACCATGCCACATCTCCAGATATCACAACCCTGAGTCGTGCCCCTTACATTGCACTCCGTGTTTTTATGTCCACTCTGTGCCAGTTTCTTAATAATTATCTCGATTTCAGCGGCATGGAAAATCGTCCACACAGACTCCCTCCCCCTCCACACACACACACACACAACACAAACTAACACAAACTAACAAACAAAACAAAACAACAACAACAGCAACAAGGCGATATGGCTAATTGGTCTTCATGGGGTGGAACCTTCAAAATCAACCTCTCTCCTCCAATGTTCTCTACCAAGGAAGCTGGGCAAGTGCCCTGTTCTTCACGATTTTCAACTGCCACGGGATCTTTTTAGCACGCTAAGACCAAAGAGGACATATGGGGTCCGACTCGTTTTCCGTCCTTTTTTTTTCTGGATGACTACACGTTCAGTTCGATTTTCCGGTCAAACTGCGGAGAAAAGGCGAGGCCTCATCGGGGAGCGAACCCTGGAACCTCGACTTAGTTATTGGCAGGCGAACTCACTCACTCACTTACTTAATTACCTACCTATCTGTTTCCTCTTATTTCCTCGGAATTGAACGAAACACTGGCTGGGCTATGATAAAGAAAATATTTTCCTTCATCTAGTTGATCTACGGCCAAGGCTTTGTGCACTGACTGGGAAAGGGGGCGGGGGTGGGGGGGTGGGGGGGCGGGGGTGTCATTCTATCATGTGAGACGTGTTTATACAGAATACCTAGTTGCGTTCCTTTTTTTTTTTTTTCTTTCAAAGATACAGATACACATGGCATTTACATGTAACCAAGATTATTCCAATGATAGGCTGATACTATACCAGTATAAGATATAGACTAGGTAAAACAGACTAGGTAGGGACTCAGAACCCTGGACAGCTCATGAATTTATATGCAGGCTTAAGGCTTGTGCCATGATCACCATACACACGACACCTGTGACGTGAGCGCATACGGAATTCGTTCCGAGCGCGGAGACGCCATCTTGAGAAACTGAAACTGAAACAAAACACAAGAGAGAGAGAGAGAGAGAGAGAGAGAGAGAGAGAGAGAGAGAGAGAGAGAGAGAGAGAGACAGACAGACAGACAGACAGATGGACAGACAGAAACACACATACAAAGAGAAACAGACAGACAGACAGACAGAGACAGAGAGATAAGAGTGAAAAGGGGTTTGAAGAACAATGCGATACAACTGCAGTATCAGTTTAACTTTCAGTTTCAGTTTCTCAAGATGACGTCTCCGCGCTCGAAACGAATTCCATGTGCCCTGACGTCACAGGAGGCACGTGTATGGTCAACAACAACGGCAGTAATAACCTCTGTAATATAACCATCGTGCATGTATGCATGCGTGAGCACACACACACACACACACACACACACACACACACACACACACACACACACACACACACGGACATACGTACGCGCACAAACGCTCACACACACGAGCACACACACACACACACAAGCACACACACACACACATAAGCATAAGCACACACACACACACACAAGCACACACACACACACACACACACACACACACACACACACACACACACACACACAAGCTCACACTCACACGAATGAGAGGAGAAGAGAGACTTCAAACTTTTTTCAGCATTTCATAACACTTCATTACTCAAGGATAGTAGCACTAGGTCCCGTTGGGCCTGTCTTATTGCAAGTCCCTTCCATGTTTACAGACAGAAAGACAGACAGACAGCCTTTCATTGGGTTCCAGCCTTTCATTGGGTTCCATGACGTCAGGTGAGCGCCTCGTGCACACACACACACGCGCACGCACGCACGAACGCACGCACAGAGAGAGAGAGAGAGACAGACAGACAGACAGACAGAGGCACAGAGAGAGACAGACAGAAAGAAAATCAGACAGGCAGAGAGAAAGAAAGAGAGAGAGGGGGGAGAGGGAGAGAGAGAGAGAGACGGACGGACAGTCAGACAGACAGGCAGGCAGAAGCAGGCAAACAGACAGAGAAACAGACACAAACAAGAGAGAGAGAGACAGACAGACAGACAAGAGAGAGAGACAGAGAGAGATAGAGAGAGAGACAGAGAGAGAGAGAGAATAAACAAGAGAATTTAAAAAAAAAAAAAAAAAAAAAAAAAAAAAAAAAAAAAAAAAAACGAGAAAAAGGGAGGAAAACCGAAACGAACACAACACAGACCAGAGCAGACCAAAAGCATACCTTGGCCAGTTTAAGGAAGCGACAGTTGCACGAGAAATCTCCGTGTTTCTTCATGGGATCTTCATCAACACACCATCCGGATGGGCGGAAGTTGACAGGGCAAGACACGCAAACCACATTTCCTGTTCGCAAACGCAATCGTCATCATCATTGTTACAGAAGTTGGGTTATGAGTGGACTGATAAGAGAATGAGAGTCGACTAGAGATATCATGTAAACTGTGTGCGTGTAGGTGTGTGTTCTATGTGTTTTCCCCAATCACACACAACCTTCCATTCAGTCACCTCATCCACCTCTGTACACACAAGACAGCAGATCAATATTTTATAAGCAGAGATCCTCTTCATTTTTATCCAGCCAGATCATCAAACATAACATAAAATGTTCCACGTCCACTGTGTAAAAGAAAGCAGTTATTTACTCAGTTCAGTTATTTTTTTTTTGCCTTCACAAGGAAACTTTCACCGCACTTACACTTCCAGGACAGTTCTCATAATTCACAGCAATGATATTATTGTTCAGCATTCAGTTCATCACTGTATTTACACGTTGTTACCGCACAACCCCATGGAGCAATCACAGAGGCGTCATTAGTCGGAAACGCCCAGGTATGTAGCAAAGTCCTAACAACCTAGGACCAGAGACTGGATCAGGCATCCACCCCTCAAACCATAGTCACGTACATAGGTGGATCCCTCGTGAACCGATCAGACCAGACAGCTCCCCACGTCAGCTGTAGATAGGACAGAATTTCTAAGTACTTCCATCTTCAAAAATGCCAATAAATGTATCAGGTCAGTGGCTGCACCATATCCAAATACATGGTTGACAGACGTTTATCCCAAAATATTAGTTTGCCTTTTAAAAGTTCACATGCAAATTACATTCACATTACCATACAGCAAATATTCTACACTATCAATTTCCAAAAGATGACCACTAACTGAACTTCATATTCATTTAACAAAAGAACATCTTACAATAAAGAATTTAACACAAAATTCGCCATTCATGTTTCAAAAGTCCAAACTCTTAATACATAAATAAAATTGTCCATAAAATTCACACTGACTGTACATCATTCAAAGATCAAAACCCCAAAACAGTAATTCATAAAACATTAAATCAAGAACTACAACTCGATACAACTCTTAACTGCCAAGATACTTAATTCACTTCACTTTTACACAACATTTCTTCACATCAAAAGCTTACAACAAATTGTTTCCCTTATATATCAGTCATCCATGAATCCTGACTTTCTTAAAAAATGTTTCACAATAGGCCAATTCAACTAGCTCCTTTATAATCTTTTCAAGTCTCAATTTTTGGTAAAGTAAATTTCTCATGCTAACATTCTACAAACCCGAAGGTAAATTAATGCTGCAAAAGGAAACTTTTGTTCAAACATTAGCAGGGCTTAAAACAGGAGGAGGAAAAAACCCACTGAAACTACGGGATCCGGGGGCATGCTCCCCCCAGGAAAATTTTTAAAAACCAAGTGTAAATCTATGCCGTTTCGCGCTTTCTGGACATAATTTCAAGAGATATTCAATGCATAAAAATTGCTGTAAAAACATAATTATTACAGGAAGATATATTAAGGAAAAGGGGAGAAGGGGTTAAAAACATAATAATAAAATGAACACTCACCTTTTAACTTGTGTGTCTTACAGGTGTTCACCAGTGACTTTGCGAAGAAAGTCTCCCGTGACTTCTTCGCCCACTCCCATTTTCACTTGTTTTTAATTAAAGAGTCGTCAAAAGTCTGACCCACTTGACAATGTCTGCGCACTCCGCCATTTTGTTTTTTCCAAGAAGTCCGACCGGAAACTTCTTCCAGAAAAATCAGGGGCCATAACTTGCACGCCGTTGCTATGAACGCTTGCAAGCTGATCACGGATGCCTTGCTCCTTTCCGGTTTTTTTTTTTTTTTTTTTTTTTTTTTTTTAACAAATCGAAATCGTGGAATTCCGCTCAGACGCGGAACGTTTTAAGCCCTGATTAGTAATCTCAAAAAATATAAAACATT
>JAPXFY010000017.1:50219956-50227456 GCA_030674185.1 Monoplex corrugatus
TTCGTTCGTTCGTTATTTCTTTTAACGTCTATTCACATAAGGAGGTCCGATGCCGGTGGAATCGTACACTCTGTTCAAAACTTAGTTTCATGAAAGTTTTTATACATGTTTCAGTGTCCTTAGTTATGTTTAGACTTGTATTCAAGTATGTTTATTAAATCCCCTATGCGATAAATTGGACGGAGTGACAACGCCGGGGCCATGGCCTTAGATTATGTGCGAGAGTGCATACATATGTGTACCTAAGAGAAAATTTCTAGCACAGAATTTCCAGAAGATGGGGATATCATTTATACTGAAAGACGTCCCCCGCATCCCCACGGGGGGGGGGGGAGGGGGAGGGGAATGCTTTCAGTTGAGTAGGTCTGGGCTAGTAAGTCAATCGAAACATCGGAAACATTCTTGCTGACATTTGTGCATGGTTTTCCTAGATGATGACTTGGGCTTCTAACAAATTCTAACGAGACTTGCAAGATAGTCTATCGCATTACACATTTATCAAACTTTCCGTGCGGGGGAAAAAAAACAGCAAAACAATCTGTACCAAACAGTCGGGACAGTTCGGACAAACAGACAGACAGATAGACAGAGAATGTTTATGAAGGAGTCCGTGGAACAGAGAAAGACAGAAAGACAGACATACAGATGATCAAAACAAAGGTATTTTCAAAGTGCAATGACCCAGACAGAGTTGACATAACACACACAGAGAGAGAGAGAGAGAGAGAGAGAGAGGTTGAGCGAGAGATAGAGAAAGAGACAGAGACAGAGACAGAGACAGACAGGCACACAAACAGACAGACAGACAGAGGAAATGAAACGATAGTACATTTTCCAACGGCGTGGGCTAAATATTAAAACTCAAGCCAACTGGCATATCTGCCACAGCTGATATACTCGTATTGACCAACACGTAATAGGATAGGCCTACTGCAAAACAATCAGTAGGCAAACAAAAAAGACGACGACAACAACAACAACAACAAACCAATGAAGTAAAACATTTGACCATGAAGAAGCTTACATAAAAGCAAAAAAAAAATACTTTGAGAGGCGAGCGAACGGACAGACAGACAGGCAGGCAGACAGACAGACAGACAGGCAGGCAGACAGACAGGCAGGCAGACAGACAGGCAGGCAGACAGACTGACAGCCTGACATACAAACAGTCTGTTTACCTTTCACCTTGTAGCTTATCCCACAAAATGCTTCTTCAGCAGACAAAGCGGACCGGGTTTTTTTTTTTTTTTTTTCTTTATCTCTTTATTTTCTATTTACACTATGCCTGCTCGAAAATGGCGTTGGTGGTTTTTATTTTTCAGTCCAAACACTCACGCATAACGCAATGAGACAAGCGATACAATGTCCCAACTCAGAAACTGTCCTTAACCTACTTGCTTGTGAAAATCCACGAAACGAAAATAAACCAGGTCACTTTTCAATCAGTTGTCTCACACAAACATCACATAACGGCTTTCTGACACACGCGAAAAAAAAAAAAAAAACAACTGCCAAAATATTCGTGTTATTATTACCACGCTGAAACAAGCGAAATTGAACACCAACCCCAAAACTGCGCTTAGAAGTCGATTCGTGAATGAAAATCTACGAAATAAAAAGAATAATTCAGGTCGGTTTTTATCCTATTGAGCTCGACACACAATAAACAGAGCAGACCACACGCAACAGACGTCATACACAAGCGAAGAGGCCCGTCCAAAATGACGGCAAAGAAAAGTGGCCTGTCGCGAGTGCGCGATCATGCATATGCATAAGAAAGTTATCAACTAAAAATGTCAACCAATCACTGGCCGGTTCGGTTTGTGTTGCGTGCTTCCGCGGGGGCTTGAGTGTATGGGACGATGATAACACCCGCGAGAAGGTTTGTCATGGAATGAATGGCCAACGGTACAAAGGGTGCTTACAATTATTTCACTTTACAACTTAAAGTGTCACCATACACACACTGCCGCGTCTCAAAACATAGCCTGAGTCACGCACGCGTGGGCGATGCCCAGCAGACAGAGAATGAGACAGAAGCTTCGGCAGGCAACACAGAGATTGACAAAGAGACAAGAGACACACACACACGCGTGCGCGGGCGCCCCCGCACACACACACACACACACACACACACACACAAACACACACACATGCACGCGCACACACAAACACACACACGCATGCACGCAACACCCACCCACCCGCCACACACACACACACACATATACACACACACACTCACTCACTCACACACACACACATACACACGCACACGCCGCGCGCGCGCACAGACACACACACACACACACATTCCCTCACAATTATTCAGGTCTTATGTCTTAAGTCTGTGGTGGGTGGGTATGCGTGCGCGCGCGCGCGCGCGTGTGTGTGTGTGTGTGTCGGTGGGTGGGTGTGGGTGTATGTGTGTGTGTGTTGTGGGGGGGGGGTGTTGTGTGTGCGTGCATGTGGTTTTGTGTGTGCGCGTGCATGTGTGTGTTTGTGTGTGCGCGTGCATGTGTTTGTGTTTGTGTGTGTTGTGTGTGTGTGTGTGTGTGTGTGTGTGTGTGTGTGTGTGTGCGCGCGCGCGCGCGCGGGCGCTTGCACGCGTGTGTGGTGACACTAACACTGACACCAACACTGTGTCAGGAACAAGCAACTGGTTTTTGTTGTTGCCATGCGCTTGGGTGTGATGATTTTTGGATATGTGGAAGTTATGGTACATATGGAGGGAAATTAAGCCAAGTTGTGTAATATGGAGTGACCTTTCCTGAGCAAACTGAGCGGTATACTTAAAGTTCTTGTAGTTATTGTTATTTTTGTTTAAATCCCAGCTGACTGCGTAGAGCCATATCAGGGCTGTAACCGTTTCAAACCATACACAATACTTCAACCGGAAATAAAGGAAAAGAACATTAGGTACAGATACCAATGCATTGGCAAACATAATCTACAGAAACGTCCCGGGCGTTGATCACTCTGTCCAATTTATCGCTCTGGGGATTTAAGAAACACACCTGAATACAAATGTAAAACATAACTAAGGACACTAAAACATTAAAAACGGGGCCTAAATTACCTACAATTGCTTCCTCACATCTCATTTTCCTAAAAGCCAAAAATGCACTTAGTATATGTACCCCAATTATCAACCCTGAAGAGAAAGTATGTAATACGTAATCGAACACATACAGGTAAATTAATCAGCGAGGCAGAAAACTGATAGGAAGGAATGACAGAAAGCAAAAGAGCGAGGCTGAAATAAAGAGAGTGACAGAAAAGAGTCAATTTCTAGCACAGAATGTCCAGAAGGTGGGGGGATACAATTCATACTGAAACGAGCTCCCGGCATCCCCACGAGGGAGGGGTGGTGGGGTGGGGAAGTTCTTGGTGAATTGTGATCTTAACATAGAAAGCCAGAGATGTAAATGATTTTGAGAAGGCAGTACATATTTCTGGCCTGACTGTTTTGTGCGGTGCTTGTTGAGTACTTGCACTGCTGATGGGACTTTTAGGTCTTTTGGGCGGTCATGGCAGTAGTTTTGTCTTGACGAGTTTAACCCTTTGACTTCTGCACCTTATCCACCAACTGCAAAAACTTAACCCCTTGATTGCTTCATCCTGTCCACCAGCGTCCTGGAGGAAGTTGGTATGGTGGATAAGGTGAGGCAATCGAGAGGTTAAGTTTTTGCTTTGCTGGCGTGTTTGAGAATGCGGGATGCTGGTGGACAAGGGTGCAGGAGTCAAAAGGTTAAAGTGTAAGAAGTTTCGCATAAGATTACTCAGTCTGTATTTCGCTATCTGTGAAGTGGATATTGACTGCCATAGGGTTTTTGTTGTTGTTGTTGTTTGTGGTGGTGGTGGTGGTGGTTGGTTTTGTTTGTTTTTTGTTTGTGTTGTGTTTTTGTGTTGTTTTGTTGTTGTGTTGTTGTGTGTGTGGTGGTGGTGTGTGGTGTTGTTTGTGTGTTGTGTGTGTGTGTTGTTGTGTGTGTGTGTTTTTTTTTTTTTTTTTTTTTTTTTTTTTTTTTGTAAAAAGGACATAGAAGTCGAAGCATATATAAATATGCACATTGTGATCAGAAGAGATTTGAGATATGTGAAACAGGATGCTGAAGAAAAGGATTATAACTGTGGTGTAGGGTGTGCTCATTATCCTGTTGTGAATTAGTTTTGGTGCTTGTGCATTTTTGACAATGTGGCTTTGAAACGTGAGTATATCTATTGCGAGTGTATAACATATTTTTGAGACTGAATTGATACTGATAGTATAGTAGTGGTGACGGTTCCTACATGTTTACCATTTTGTGCTCTGTCTCTCTGTCTGTCTTCATCTCTGTCTGTTTGTATGTCTGTCCTGTCTGTCTAAAAATGAATTTGCTCACCACATCAATCAGTCATTAAGTTGTGGGGCTTCTCATCAAGATAAACTTCTCTCTAACGTTTTATATACCAGGGCAGCCGGAAAAAATGCCCTGCTCTTCACGATCGATTTTCAACCGCCATGGGATCTTTAGCGTGCCCAGCAAGAAGGCACGCCGGACAGGTTATCAGCCCACGCAGAGAAATTCAGGTTTATGTTCAGAACTTAAAACATCAGTGACACATGACAGCATTAACGTGGTATCAACGTGTTTCTTATCAGCACAAACAAAGTATACAATGGTGTTTGTGTATTATTCATTGTTTAATTTTTGTCATCCTCTACTCTCATAACACGGACGAAGACTACATCACTCACGCACACACGCACGCACACACACACACACACACACACACACACACACACACACACACCACACACACACAAGAGCGAGAGAAAGAGAGAGAGAGAGAGAGAGACAGAGAGAGAGAGAGACAGACAGACAGACAGACAGAGAGAGCGAGAGACAAAGATATGAAAACAGAGAAAGACAGAGACACAAGGAGAAAGAGAGACAGATAGACAGACAGAGACAGACAGACAGAGACAGACAAGACAGACAGACAGACAGACTGACAGACAGAGGGAGAAAGAGAACGAGAGAGCGATACAGCATCTGCATCTAGCAAACAGTCTGTGATGGACCGACGTACAGGATCTTTTTACGTGCATATACCATGTTCGGATTACCGTATACAAAACGAAGGGGATTTATTAGACACTAACAGGTTTACACACTTGTTGACCCCGGAGATCGGTGAAATCTCCATCACCACCCTTCCTCAACCCCCCTCCCCCCCGCCCTTCTTCCCCTACCATGCAGGAGAAATCCGGCAGGGTCAAGGCCAAACCTCAGGACTGGGAGTCCAATAACATTATGTTATCCACTTGACTACATTATCATGCCCGTCGATCTCGAGGGGTGAGTGACCTTAAACGAGAAATCCCATTGCCAAAGATAGCTAAACAGGAAGCCAGATCTGGAGTCGCTGTGCCAGCGAGTGCCGCAAGCAAACATCATTACATGTATCGGTAATACATAAACTGATTGTGCCACTCATCCTGCTTCAAGTCTAACCCTGTCTCCCAGCTCCCCCACCCAATTAACCCTTTGACCCCCGCATCCTTGTCCACCAGCAATCTGCTTTGTCAACCATGCTAGCAAAGCAAACCCTTGGAGCCCTAGAAATTCACAACGTGGTGAGCGATGAATACATCTCTCACTCGCCCTTCCCCCTTCCCATCCCAACACGCACACACATACAACATTTACGTACATGCCAAACTTAAACACATATGCACGTACATAAGCATAAACAATATAGACACCTAACACTCGTTCATTCTCTCTCTATCCCTCTTTCTCAGTCTGTCTGTCTGTCTGTCTCTCTCCCTCACTCAATCTCTGTCTGTCTCTGTGTCTGTCTCTCTCTGTCTCTCTGTCTCTGTCTCTCTGTCTCTGTCTCTCTCTCTTTTAACGGCAAGTTTGAAAAATGGCTTTTAGTCAATAAATTTTACCGTTGGAAAATGAAACATCGTTGTCACTGTCATTCTTTCTGTTTCTGTCTGTCTGTCTGTCTCTGTCTGTCTGTCTGTCCGTCTCTTTCTTTCTCTCTCTCTCTCTCTCTCTCTCTCTCTCTCCACACACACACACCACACACCACACACACAACACACACACACACACACACACACACACAACGCGTGAGTACACACACAGATTACAGTTGAAAAGATAAATATTGACCAGTCCTGACAGTTAGTTGTATTGCGACGAAAAAAAATATATAAAAAAGATCTCACGTACCTGATTTGGATTTTCCCGTAACACCTCCGTGTAGATTTCTTTTGCCGATCCGACACAACAGCTTGTTGTCATATTTTTTCTATATTTCTCTTTTCGTGGGATCTGCAACCAATCCCAATTATTTCAAAGTAAAACAAAACAATTAAAAGAAAAAGAAAAAATGGGGAGGGAGGGCGAGAAAAAACAAAAGAGGGGGGGGGGGGGTCAAAAGGAGGTAAAATATTCTGGCCCGTAAACGCTTTTTTAAAAAAAAAAATTTTTTTTTTTTTTTTTACTAACATCAGGAAGAGAGTTCTTGAGTGTTATATAGAACCGATACTGTTGTACGCTTGTGAGTCGTGGACAGTGAATATGCACAGTCAGAACAAAACTGAGGCAACTGAAATGTAGTTTCTAAAAAGAATGTTGAGAGTTCTATGGACAGCAAAGAAAACAAACGAGACAGTCTTGGAGGAGGCAGACGCAAGAAGATCAATAACAAAAGAAGGTGAGGAAAAGACAGGCAACATTTATGGGACATTTTATGAGGAAAGAGAAATTAGATCATCTGGTCACAAAGGAAAAGCTGGGGGGGGGGGGGGGGGGGGGAGAGAGCACCAGGTAGACCCAGGGAGAAAATATTGGACGGATTTGCTGGTTGGCAGAGGACAGAGAAGGTGGGAGAAGTACTTGCAGCAACAAAAGAGACAGATCCGTATGGAGGGCCATGATCGCCAACGCCATACGACAGGGCACATGATGATGATGATGATGACATGCAAGTTTAAAAAGACACATTCATACGATATCTACGACATCTTTTTCATAGCTGTTTAAAACAACAACAAAAACAAAGACCCCCCCTCCCCCCCCCCCAACAAAGCACGCACACACACACACACATACATATATGCACATAGAAGAATATGATGCAAAACTGACATGCCTCCTTCTCTCCCCCCCCCCTTTTTTTTTTTTTCTCTTGAGGATAAGAGACAGTCCTGATATGGCTCTTAACGAATGGTCTTCAGGCTATAAACACAGGGGTTGATTTGGAAAAAAAAATGGGTAGCGTTGCACTGCGGCGACGCACTCTCAAAAGGAAGAGTAGTCGAGTTTCACAAGGAAAATCCACTGCGACAAAAGAAATGACAATGAATGACTATAAATGAAGATGAAAAAGAGGAAAATATGGCTATCGCGAATACCATTGTTGAAAACTAGAGGAGATATGATCCGCTTTTCATATACTCGCAATTTATAATAAAACGCTCAGTGGTTTTTTGTTTGTTTG
>JAPXFY010000017.1:50237456-50242456 GCA_030674185.1 Monoplex corrugatus
CAGTACAGAGATCTATCAGTGCAGAAATCTACAGTGCAGGATTTACCAGTGCAGGATCTATCAGTGCAGAGATCTATCAGTGCAGGGATCTATCAGTGCAGAGATCTATCAGTGCAGGGATCTACCAGTGCAGGGATCAGTCAGTGCAGGGATCTATCAGTACACGAATCCATCATTGCAGGAATCTGTTCGAATAAGGATCTATCAGTGTAGGAATCTATCAGTACAGGGATCTATCAGCACAGGGATCTGTCAGTACAGGGATCTGTCAGTATAGGGATCTATCAGTATAGGAATACTTCAGTATAGGGATCTATCAGTGTAGGGATCTGTTCGAACAAGATCTATCAGTGTAGGGATCTGTTCGAATAAGGATCCTTCAGTGCAGGGATCAGTTAGTGTAGGGGTTTATCAGTACAGGGATCTATCAGCATACGGATCTATCAGTGCAAGGATCTATTAAAATATGGATCTATCAGCACAGGGATTTATCGATGCGGGGATCTATCGATGCGGGGATCTATCAATGCGGGGATCTATCAAGGCGGGGATCTATCAAGGCGGGGATCTATCAAGGCGGGGATCTATCAAATGCGGGGATCTATCAATGCGGGGATCTATCAAGGCGGGGGGTCTATTAGTGCGGAGCGATGTGGGTATGACAAGTGACATGACTGTTGTGTTAGAGAGTTAGGAGAAAAACCTGCTGTCAAGGGTCATGATGAGTCATGTTCGTGTGTATCTGTTTTGTGCGGGTGTTATGAATAGGGTGTGTGTGTGTTGTGTGTTGTGTGTGTGTGTGTGTGTGTGTGTGTGTTGTTTGGGGTATGGGTGGGTTGAGGAGTAAGATGAATGGGGTGGGGGAGAGTGTATGAATGTGTGTTTGTGTGGGCAGGGTGGGTGGAATGCATGGGGTGGCTGAGATTGTATGTGTGTGTGTGTGTGTGTGTGTAGAGAGAGAGAGAGAGAGAGAGAGAGAGAGAGAGAAAGAAAGAAAGAGAGTGAGAGAGAGAGAGAGGCAGTGACAGAGGCAGTGACAGAGAGACAGAGGCAGAGACAGAGAGACAGAGACAAGCAGAGACAGACAGAGACAGACACAGACAGACACAGACAGAGACAGACACAGGGACAGAGAGAAAGGGGAGGGTTGGAGGGGGAGGTTGGGGGGTAGGTTGAGTGAGGGGGAGGTGGTCCACGGTTATTTTTTTTTTTTTTTTTTTAAAAAAGGAAAAAGAAAATTCCAAGAAGAAAAAAATTCCTATGTGTTTAATGTCCCAACTATTGATAAAGGTCATGGTAGTTCCGGCCGTGTCCGCTTCGCTGTGGAACGCATCTCTTGCGTAGCAAAAAGTAGCAGTGTCACCCACCACTGAATCATAGACACTCAAGACTAACAGGAACTGAACTTGGGGCTAGGAGCTATTGTTTTACATATCTGATATTGTTTAGTCATGGGTAAGTTTCGGTTTCAGTTTCTCAAGGTGACGTCTCCGCGCTCGGAACGAATTCCATATGCACTAACGTCACAGGTGCCACGTGTATGGTGATCATGGCACAAGCCTTAGGCCTAATCCCAAACAAGTGCGACTGCCCGCGTTCAAGCAAACAGGAACTAGAAAAACACGAAAATAGATTCAGAACAGTATTTAATACACCCAGACAAGAAAGGCGCAAATTTTCGGCCTGACCTTTGTCAAGCGTGAAATGTTAGATCACAAACATCAAATACAAAAATTAGGAGAAAAAAACTGAAACTTCCCGCTGCTTCGTCCAGTGGGAGACAAGGACTGAAATCAAGCCCTTAAGCCTACAAATAAACCCATGAGCTGGCCCGGTCCTGAGGCCCTACCTACACTATGTTTTACCTAGTCTATATTTTACACTGGTATTTTATCAGCCTACCACTGTCTACCCTCTTTGGTTACATGTAAATGACATGTGTATGTGTGTATCTTATCTTCAAAAAAGGAACATACATATAAAGTAAATAAATGAATAATTAAAGGTCTGAATCACAACAAAACTAGCTATTCTGTGTAAACTCGTCTCACATGATAGAACCCCCTTTAGTCAATGCCCAAATGCTCAGCTGTCTATCAACTAGGTGAAGACAGGATTTTCTTAATCATAGATAGGTATGTCAGTAGGTGAGTAAGTAAGTAAGTAAGTGAGTGAGTAAGTAAGTAAGTAAGTAAGTAAGTAAATAAGCAAATAAGTAAGTAAGCAAGTAGGTAAGTAAGTAAGTGAGTGAGTAAGTGGATAAAAAGTAAGTAAATACGCCAATACATAAATACAAAATAAAGGAGTATGTAGATAAATAAACATGTAAGAGACGAAAAGAACAAATAACAGTAAATACATGCATATACCCACATGCGCGCACACACACATACACACATACATTCATATATATACATCCATATCCACACAGCATGATGGCCGACAACAACAGCTACAACAACAGCAACAACAACAACACCAGCAAAGAGAAAACACCCATATATACTGTTATGTTCGCAGGGTGATTTGTGCACATGTTTTTTTGTGTCGTGTGCGCGTGTGTGGTGTGATGTAAAGTTTGAAAACAGCTCACTAAAGTTGGTGACTTGGGCAGAATGGGTTTGCTGAACACTTCGCCTAAAGCCGCCTTGAGAGGAAGCACTGTTTCTCTTTCTTCAGTCACCCACTGGAGCTCAGTTCTACCACACGTGTATGTAAAGTTTGACGCGATGCTAGTCAGTCTATATTCCTAATTAATGTGCAACCAGAGAGAAGAAGAAGAAGAAGAAGAAGAAGAAGAAGAAGAAAGAGCAGGAGAAGATAAAGAAGAAGGAAAAGAAATAGAAGAAGAAGGAGAAGAAGGAGAAGAGGAAAGACAACAAAAAGGAAAAAAAGAAGGAGAGAAGAAAGAGAAGAAGAAGAGGGCGAAAAAGAAGAAGGAGGAGAAGAAGAAGAAGGAGAAGAAGAAGGTGAAAAAGAAGAAGGAGAAGAAGAAGGATAAGAAGAAGAAGAAGGAAAAGAAGAAGAAAGAGAAGAAAGAGAAGAAGGAGAGAAGAAGGAGAAGAAGAAGAAGAAGGCAAAAAAGGACAAGAAGAAGAAGAAAAAGAAGGAGAAGAAAGAGAAGAAGACGAAGAAGGAGAAGGAGAAGAAGAAGAAGGAGAAGAAAAAGTAGAAGAAGGAGAAGAAGAAGGAGAAGGGGATGAAGGAGGAGGAGAAGAAGAAGAATGAGGAGAAGGAGAAGAAGAAGAAGAAGGAGAAGAAGGAGAAGATGAAGGAGAAGAAGAAGAAGAAGGAGAAGAAAAAGGAGAAGAAGGAGAAGGAGAAGAAGAAGAAGGAGAAAGAGAAGAAGGAGAAGAAAGAGGAGAAGGAGAAGAAGAAAGAGCAGAAGGAGAAGAAGAAGGAGGAGGGAAAAAAAGCTAGTGAGAAGGTGTGTGATTATGAATGTTGTAAGTGTGATGTATAAAAGTAAATAGTAATAAATGTTATCTCTGCCTTATTAGGAGGAAGCGGAAAAAATAGTCCAAATAACATTGTGATCTGCGTAGTGCCTTGGTTGAAAGGAGAGAGTGCGGTTGCGTGACGGACGAGTACTTTCTGCATGTTTTTGACTACATGCACATGTAGAAGCATGACAGTGGTGACCCCGTCGTGATGAACCCTTGCCCTGCGGGAATTCCCGTTCTGTATTCAACCAATCCCGGGCGCAGGGAAAACATTCGCAGATCTTTAGTCACGGGAGTGAATTGCTTGTCAGTCAGTCAGTGAGTCATGACCTATATATATAGCAATCATATTTTGCTTTGTTTTTATGTGAGAATGTGATGTGATTTACATCAGCCTTTTTTTTTATGTATGATTGTAAAAACTGATTTTCAATTTCATGTATTTCTTTGACATGATTTTTAAATTAAGAATGTTAAATTGATGATGGGTTTATTGAATTTGTATGGTTTATCAATATTGTTGGACTGAAACATGAAGCAACAATACATATGGTAAACAAAACATAACTATTTGATTGCTGTTGATTGCATGATTTCATGTGGCGAAGTTTTTTGACATTGAAATTATCACTATTTGCCATATGTGAACGAGTGTCATATATTGTTATGAAATGTCCTATTTTGGTGAACGATTGTGATATATATTATGGGAAGCCATATTTCATTCATGGGTATTATGCTATGCTGGGTATCTAACTGAGTACTTTTTGAACAGTATCATATGTTGGTGGATGTCTTGATTATTGTATATGTTTAACATCCACGAGTTGATGAATGTATTTGGTTGCATACATGATTGCTTGTCATTTTGACATGTATTTGATTTCCCTGTTTATAGCAGTGGCTATTTAAAAAATTGCTGTCATAATTTTTTTTTCCCGGGATGGGGGGTGTGCACATGTTTTTGTGTCGTGCGGTCGGGTTGATGTGTGCACATGTTTTTGTGTTGTGTGCGCGTGTGTGGTGTGATGAAGAGTTCTGAAAACAGCTCACCCAAGTTGGTGAACTTGCGTAGAATGGGTTTGCTGAACACTTCAGCTAAAGCCGCCTTGAGAGCAAGCACTGTTTCTCTTTCTTCAGTCACCCACTGGAGCTCAGTTCTACCACACGTGTATGTAAAGTTTGACGCGATGCTAGTCAGTCTATATTCCTAATTAATGTGCAATTGAAGAGAAGTAGAAGAAGAAAGAGAAGAAGAAAGAAAAGAAGAAAAAAAAGGAGAAGAAGAAAGAAGAGTAGGAGAAGAAAGGGAAGAAGGAAAAGAAGTAAAAGAAGGAAAAAAGGAGAAGAGGTAGGAGAGGGAAAAGGAGAAGGAGAAGAAGAAGAAGGAGAGAAGAAGGAGAACAAGAAGAAGAAGGCGAAAAAGAAGAAGGAGAAGAAGAAGAAGGGGAAGAAGAAAAAGGAGAAGGAGAAGAAGGGGAAGAAGAAAAAGGAGAAGGAGAAGAAGAAGAAGGAGAGAAGAAGGAGAAGCAGGCAAAAAAGGAGAAGAAGAAGATA
>JAPXFY010000017.1:50247456-50252456 GCA_030674185.1 Monoplex corrugatus
TATACAGGGGGGTGGTGGGGTGGTGGTGGTGGTGCAAAAGTAGGTATACAGTAAGTATCACATCATTATTATAATGCTTATTTCCGCTCTCGATTAGAGGAGTGTGTGAATACCGACGGCAAGCAGTTTGAGTACCTGAGGGGTTTTAAGGCTGTGCTTGTTATTTTACATGTATATGCAATATTCATTTGTTTGTATGACAAATGCAATGAGTATTGTACGTGTTTTTTTTCATAACTGTATACCTACTTTTGCACCACCGCCCCCCGCCCCCCCCCCCCCCCCACCCCCCTGTATTCTCAATTACAAATTATGGGATTTCCCGATTGTATGCATTTTGCACTGTTTACCCTACAGGTTCATAGAAATATCAAACTATCGCAAGATTTAAGAGGGCAAGATGGGAAACCAGTCCCCCATCCCACCCCACCCTCTACTTGAACACTGGAATGTTGCGACGTCTCTACGGGCCTGCGTAGGAGTGGCTGTGAGTGCAGGCGTGCCTATGCGTGTAATAATGGGTTTGTGTGTAACTGTGTGCGGTTGGACGTGTGCACGTGTGCGTGTGTTTGTGCATGTGTGTGTGTGTGCGTGCGTGCGTGTGTGTGTGTATGTGTGTGTGTGTGTGTGTGTGTGAATACCATGTACCGTGTGTGTGTGTGTGTGTGTGTGTGTGTGTGTGTGTGTGTACTGTGTACTGTGTGTGTGTGTGTGTGTGTGTGTGTGTGTGTGTGTGTGTGTGTGTGTGTGTGTGTGTACTGTGTACTGGGTGTGTGTGTGTATGTGTGTGTGTGTGTATGTGTGTGTGTGTATGTGTGTGTGTGTGTTTATGTGTGTGTCTGTGTGTGTGTGTGTGTTTGCTGTGTACTCTCTCTGTGTGTGTGTGTGTGTGTGTGTGTGTGTGTGTGTGTGTGTATACTGTGTATACTCTCTCTCTCCTCTCTCTCTCTCTCTCTCCTCTCTCTGTGACATAGTTCGCAGCTCTGAATTTCCCAATTTTTCTCGGAAACTGGTACATTTTTTTCTTCTGCGACGCAGTAGGCTGGCCGTCAGACTGTGGAGCTGTCATAGCAAACGACGAAACTTCGGGACAAGGGATAAATCCCGAATCAGTTTCTACTAAAGTCAATTCCAATGGTTTTGTTGTTGTTGCTGTTGTTGTTGTTGTTGTTGTTGTTTTTTTGTTTGTTTGTTTGTTTGTTTGTTTTCCTCCAATCGCGGCTTGTCTGCGTAGTTGATTGTAAACTTTATTTATTTAACATATATATATGTTCCTTTTTAGAAGGTAAGATACACACATACATGTACACTTGTCATTTACATGTAACCAAGATTATTCCAGTGGTAGGGTGATAAAATACTAGTATAAAATATAGACTAGGTAAAACATAGTCTAGGTAGGGCCTCAGGACCTGGCCAGCTCATGGGTTTATGTGCAGGCATGAGGCATGTGCCACGGTCACCATACACGTGGCACCTGTTACGTTAGTGCATACGGAATTCGTTCCGAGCGCGGAGACGTCATCTTGAGAAACTGAAACTGAAACTCATAACTTTTGAGGACTTTGACTATGTCTCGAGCCGATATTCTGGAGAGGTGGTCCAACACAGCAAAAACGTCTGACAAACATTGCAAAAATAAGTGGTGTTGGGAGTGAGTTTCACGAAAATTCGATGTCCTAGAAATGAGCACATGGCCTTCAAAAATAGCAGAGGCTGGCATAGCCTATTGTGTCTTGTACCACTGCGAAATCAGTTAACGATAGTTGAGCAGGCATCCACAAACTTTCAGACCCTTTCAGCCTTAGCAGATGAGGTAAAAACTGGACAGAACCACGATGTTCAGTCTAGTTTGTTACTAAAATGTTTGTTGGAGCATACATTAATTGAAATATATAAACTGAATTGTTTTTCTTAAAATCCGACACCAGTGTGTATAGATAATTTACTTCAGTACAAAGGATCATAAACAAGTCTAAAATTGTGTCAGTAGCGTCAGATTGCATTATTTTGGTTCTAATTCAAAAAACATTTCAGGGGGGGAGCATGCCCCCGGACCCCTCTAAATTTTCAGAGATTATTTTGCATTTGCCATTGGGAGGTCTGATGATATCATTGACATGAACAGCTGACCGATTTGCTGCCTGTTAAATGTAAATATGAGAAGACTGTAGCAAACAGAACTTCTCTGAACAGATATCTTGCCAGAAACTATCATATAATAAATACAGTACAAAACTGACGTGGACTTTGCACTCCTTTGAAAAGAATTGAATGCTATATTCACTGTTCATAACAACCGAAACGTAATAAGGCTCATTTAAATTGTAAAACACAATCACACACACACACACACACACACACACACACACACACACACACACACACACACACAGGGACAAAGACACACACACAGGGACAAAGACACACACACAGACAAAGACACACACACACACACGCGCACACAGACACAGACACACACACAGAGACAAAGACACACACACACACACACACACACACACACACACACGCACACAGACAGACACACACACACAAAGACATACACACACGCACACACACACACACACACACACACACACACACGCACACGCACACAGACAAAGACACACACATACACACACACACACGCACACAGAGTACATTACTCTGGCCTTTTATCTCTGTATCAGGCAGTTCGCCCAGCCACCAGCTCCTCTCCCCTTAACTAATATAATTAATAATTCTCCGTGCTAGGCAGTCTGAAGTGTATTACGTTGATTTACCACATCCACAGGGGGTGTTCGTACACCCACGCACACACAACACACACACACACACACACACACACACACACACACACACACACACACACGCACGCACGCACGCGCGCGCGCGTGCCTGCCTCCATCAAGACTGTCTCGTTTGTTTCCTTTGCTGTCCATGGAACTCTCAACATTCTTCTTAGAAACCACATCTCGGCTGCCTCTATTTTGCTCTGGCTTTGCTTGCTGACTGTCCACGCCTCGCATCCGTACAACAGTATTGATTCTGTATAACATTCAAGAACTCTCTTTCTGATGTTAATTGATAGGCATTTGTTGGTAAGAATGCTTGTCATCTTCTTGAATGCTGTTTTGGCTTGGCCGATTCTGCCAGCTATTTCCGATGTGCATCTGCCGTCTGATGAAATGACCGTAAATAAATAAAGTAAATAAATAAATAATTAAAGGTCTGAATCACAAAGTACAATGTGCACTGTAAAGGAAATTGTACTTCATCCTCAGTGCTGTTTCTACACACAAGGCAGGACATGTTTTCAATATCTTCTGTAAAATAACACCATTGTATTATTCAAACAGCAGCAAGCCCCAGATGTACACTTTACGGTCGTATCATTCAAGTATTTATTTGTAATGATCCGAATGCCAATTTTGATAATAATAGTAATGATAACAACTACAACAACAGCAATAATAGCAGTAATAATAATAATGGTTGTAATAATAATAATAGTAATAATAATAATGATAATGGCTATGATGATGATAATGATAGTGAGGAGGAGAAGGAGTATGATGATGATGATGATGACGACGACGATGATTATGAAGATGAAGATGATGATGAGATGCTGCTGCTGCTGATGAAGATGATGATGATGACGACGACGACGACAATAGTAACATAACGACGATGATGATAATAATAACTGTTATGATGAGAGGAGGAGGAGGAGGAGAAGGAGAAGGAGGAAGAGGAGGAGTATGATGATGACGATGATGATGACGATGATGATGATGATGACAATGAAGAAGAAAAAGGAGAAGAAAAAGAAGAAGAAGAAGAAGAAGACGAAGATGGGTGGTGATGATGATGATGATGATGATGATGGTGGTGGTGGTGGTGGTGGTGATGACGACGATAGTAACATAACGAATGATGGTGATAATCATCATCAAGATGATGATGATGATAATAACAATAACAGTGATGATGATGATGATGATGATGGTGGTGGTGGTGGTGGTGTGGTGGTGATGACGACGATAGTAACATAACGATGATGGTGATAATCATCATCAAGATGATGATGATGATAATAACAATAACAGTGATGATGATGATGATGATGGTGATGATGATGATGATGATGATGATGATGATGATATGGTCTCTAAATTCAGCAAGAATAATATGAGTTTCAGAACCTACGCCCGGACTGGAGCAGACGACGACAAATCCCGTCTTGATGAACATCTGTCTTTTACTTGTGACAACGATCCCGTTCTGGTGACAGACGGACAGACAGACAGACAGAGAGGGAGACAGACAGAGAGGGAGACAGAGAGAGAGAGAGAGAGAGAGAGAGAGAGAGAGAGAGAGAGATACAGACAGAAAGACAGACAGAGACACAGAGAGGGAGACAGAGAAAGAGACTGAGAGAGAGAGAGAGAGAGAGAGAGAGAGAGAGAGAGAAAGAGAAAGAGACAGACAGACAGACAGAACAAAGAGACAGACAGAGTGAGAAAGAGAGAGAGAGACAGACAGACAGAGAGTGAGATAGACAGACAGACAGACAGAGGCAGAATGACAGAGAGACAAAGAGAGAGAGAGAGAGAGGGTGGCTGTGCAATGTGTGTGTGTGTGTGTGTGTGTGTGTGTGTGTGTGTGTGTGTGTGTGTGTGTGTGTGTTTGTTTGTCTGTGAGTGTGTGTGAGTGTGACAAAATGTGTCAGCAAGATTTTGCTCAGCTGGTTCTGGATGGATCTTGACTGAATTTGGGTCAAAGACAGACAGACAGACAGACAATACAGACAGACAGACAGACAGACAGATACACAGACAGATACACAGACGGATACACAGACAGACAGGCAGGCAGACGGACAGAGACATAGTGAGAGTAAATTTATGTCAGTGTGTGTGTGTGTGTGTGTGTGTGTGTGTGTGTGTGTGTGTGTGGTGTGTGTGTGTGTCCGCGCGTGCACGCGTGTGTGTGTG
>JAPXFY010000017.1:50269956-50289956 GCA_030674185.1 Monoplex corrugatus
GATTACTTTGATGAAAAGGAGAATTGACTGACATCAAAACGCAATAGAAAATATAGGAATAGAAAACAGTGAGCAGATGGAGAAACAACAACATGAAAAAAAAATAGAGAGAGAGAAGGATAAATGAAAAAATATGTAAACAAAAACAGGGCAAATGTTTTGATATGATAAGCAAACCATTGCAATGAATGAATAAATGAATAAAGAAAATTGATAGATGGGACTATTTGAGACTGATACAAATTAGTGACGATGACAGCATTCTTGTACACGTGGCTTGCCCTGCAACATCCTTCCCCACTTAAGAAATCCATTACTGCTGACTGTACCGTCCAGATAGCTGAACTTGTTTGTCTTCAGTCTGGGTCTCCTGTACGTTGTTGACAATCGGTGATGGTTCTGTCTTCTTTTGTATCGTTCGTTCTTCTCATATTTAACGTCTTTTCACTATGAGTGATATTAGACAGGGGTGGGAGGGTATGGAGGATGATAGTTTGGGCGGGTTGGGTTGGGGGCAGAGGGGAGACAGAGTAAGAGACATAACAAGGTGAGAGAATAAAAAGAAAAAAAAAAAACGGAACAAGAACTTAACACTAACATTAACATCAACAATGTGAAGGGAAAATTTAACGCTAAAGTACAAACTTCATAAAGTTAAAATAATGCATTAACAGGACTGTAAACCAAAGATTCTGAAATTTTAACTGACAAAGATTGATCTGAAGTTACTTCTTTAAAGTGAGTTTCTTTTCTATCAACGTCCCATCGTGTTCACGATTAGGGACTGTCTTGAAGATGAACCGTGTCGTATCATTGAAGAAGGAGTGTGATGTCTTGTAGTTTCCATGTCAACGATAGGAGGGGTTTCAAGCAGTTACAGACGAGGATGAGTCTGGAGGTGGTTGGGAAGTCCTTAGAGACACGGTCCAACTGACGATGAATGAGAGAGATTGGCTGCCAGGACTAGAGGTGCCCGTCCGTGGGAGCTGTCTTGATTAGTAAGTTGAAGCAGCTGAAGAGGGTTTGTTTGCCCTGTGAAGAGAGTTCTTAAAGGCTAAAATGGTTGTTCAAGGTAGTGCTGGAAAAAGATGGAATCCTTCATACAGGGACACCTAACTGGAGTGAACTTGGTTGTCCATGTGTTAATCCTTATTCTAAACATCAAATGACTGATATGTGGAGGTTGGTTGGTCGGTGATGGTGAAGCGCCAGAAGTCTTATATGGTGTTGGCCGAGACATACCACTGTATTGGTGATGTTACTATGAGACATGACCCTGTATTGGTGATGTTTACTATGAGACATGACCACTGTATTGGTGAGTTAACTATGAGACATGACCACTGTATGGTGAGGTTAACTGTGAGACATGACCACAGTATGGTGAGTTAACTGTGAGACATGACCACTGTATTGGTGATGTTAACTGTGAGACATGACCATGTATTGGTGATGTTAACTGTGAAACATGACCATTGTATTGGTGATGTTAACTGTGAGACATGACCACTGTATTGGTGATGTTAACTGTGAGACATGACCACTGTATTGGTGATGTTAACTGTGAGACATGACCACTGTATTGGTGATGTTAACTGTGAGACATGACCCTGTATTGGTGATGTAAACTGTGAGACATGACCCTGTATGGTGATGTTAACTTGAGACATGACCGCTGTATTGTGATGTTAACTGTGAGACATGACCACTTATTGGTGAGGTTAACTGTGAGACATGACCACGTATTGGTGAGTTAACTGTGAGACATGACCACTGTATTGGTGATGTTAACTGTGAGACATAACCGCTGTGTTGGGATGTTAACTGTGAGACATGACCCTATATTGGTGATGTTAACTGTGAGACATGACCACTGTATTGTGATGTTTAACTGTGAGACATGACCACTGTATTGTGATGTTAACTGTGAGACATGACCGCTGATATTGGTGATGTTAACTGTGAGACATGACACTTATTGGTGATGTTAACTGTGAGACATACCACTGTATTGATGATGTTAACTGTGAGACATGACACTGTACTTGGTGAGTTAACTGTGAGACATGACCACTGTATTGGTGATGTTAACTTGAGACATGACCACTGTATTGATGATGTTAACTATGAGACATGACCACTGTATTGTGAGGTTAACTGTGAGACATGACCACTGTATTGGTGAGGTTAACTGTGAGACATGACCACTGTATTGTAGTGAGTTAACTGTGAGACATGACCGCTATATTGGTGAGTTAACTGTGAGACATGACCGCTATATTGGTGATGTTAAGTGTGAGACATGACCACTATATTGGTGATGTTAACTGTGAGACATGACCGCTATATTGGTGAGGTTAACTGTGAGACACTGACCGCTATATTGGTGATGTTAACTGTGAAACATGACCACTATATTGGTGATGTTAACTGTGAGACCTGACAGCTATATTGGTGATGTTAACTGTGAGACATGACCACTGTACTGGTGATGTTTAACTGTGAGTGATGACCACTATATTGGTGATGTTAACTGAGAGACATGACAGCTATATTGGTGATGTTAACTGTGAGACATGACCACTGTACTGGTGATGTTAACTGTGAGAGAAGACCACTGAATTGTTGATGTTAACTGTGAGACATGACCACTGTATTGGTGAGGTTAACTGTGAGTGATGACCACTGTTCTGGTGATGTTAACTGTGAGTGATGACCACTGTATTGGTGATGTTAACTATGAGACATGACCACTATATTGGTGAAGTTAACTGTGAGACATAACAGCTATATTGGTGATGTTAACTGTGAGACATGACCACTGTATTGGTGATGTTAACTGTGAGTGATGACCGCTATATGGTGATGTTAACTGTGAGACATGAGCACTGTATTGGTGATGTTATCTGTGAGACATGACAGCTGTATTGGTGATGTTAACTGTGAGACATGACCACTATATTGGTGATGTTAACTGTGAGACATGACAGCTGTATTGGTGACGTTAACTGTAAGACATGACAGCTGTATTGGTGATGTTAACTGTGAGACATGACCACTATATTGGTGAAGTTAACTGTGAGACATGACCTCTATGTTGGTGATGTTAACTGTGAGACATGACCTCTATGTTGGTGATGTTAACTGTGAGACATGACCCCTATGTTGGTGATGTTAAATGTGAGACATGACCACTCTATTGGTGATGTTAACTGTGAGACATGACGGCTATATTGGTGATGTTACTGTGAGACATGACCGCTGTATTGTTGAAATTAACTGTGAGACATGACCACTATATTGGTGATGTTAACTGTGAGACATGACAGCTATATTGGTGATGTTAACTGTGAGACATGACCGCTATATTGGTGATGTTAACTGTGAGACATGACCACTGTATTGGTGAGGTTAACTGTGAGACATGACCGCTATATTGGTGATGTTAACTGTGAGACATGACCGCTATATTGGTGATGTTAACTGTGAGACATAACCACTATATTGGTGAGGCTAACTGTGAGACATGACAGCTATATTGGTGATGTTAACTGTGAGACATGACCACTATATTGGGGATGTTAACTATGAGACATGACCACTATATTGGTGAGTTAACTGTGAGATATGACAGCTATATTGTGATGTCAACTGTGAGACATGACCATTGTGTTGGTGATGTTAACTGTGAGACATGACCACTATCTTGGTGATGTTAACTGTGAGACATGACCACTATATTGGGGATGTTAACTATGAGACATGACCACTATGTTGGTGATGTTAACTGTGAGACATGACAGCTATATTGGTGAGGTTAACTGTGAGACATGACCACTGTAGTGGTGATGTTAACTGTGAGACATGACCACTATATTGGTGATGTTAACTGTGAGACATGACCACTGTATTAGAATAGGTTAACTGGAGACATGACCACTGTATTGGTGATGGTTAGACTATGAGACTTGACGACTGTATTAGTGATGGTTAACTATGAGACATGACCACTGTATTGGTGAGGTTAACTACAGACATAACCACGTGTATAGTGAGGTTAACTATGGAGACATGACCGCTGTATTTGTGAGGTTGACTATGAGACATGACCACTGTATTGGTGAGGTTAACTATGGAACATGACACTGTATTAGTGAGTATATCTATGAGACATGACCTCTGTATTGGTGAGGTTAACTATGAGACATGACCACTGTATTGGTGAGGTTAACTGTGAGACATCACCACTGTATTGGTGAGGTTTAACTATGAGACATGACCACTGTATTGGTGAGGTTAACTGTGAGACATGACCACTGTGGTGGTGAGGTTAACTTGAGACATGACCCCTGTGATGGTGAGGTTAACTATGAGACATGACCACTGTGTTGGTGAGGTTAACTGTGAGACATGACCACTGTGTTGGTGAGGTTAACTTGAGACATGACCACTGAAAGTGGTTATGGTTAACTGTGGAATGACCGCTGTGTTGGTGATGCTAACTATGAGACATGACCACTGTATTGGTAAGGTTAACTGTGAGACATGACCACTATATTGGTGAGGTTAACTGTGAGACATGGCCACTGTACTGGTGATGTTAACTGTGAGACATGACTGCTGTATTGGTGAGGTTAACTGTGAGACATGACCACTGTATTGGTGAGGTTAACTGTGAGACATTATAGCTGTATTGGTGATGTTAACTGTGAGACATGACCACTGTAGTGGTGAGTTGACTGTGAGACATGATGGCTTTATTAGTGATGTTAACTGTGAGACATGACCACTATATTGCTGATGTTAACTGTGAGACATGACCACTGTAGTGGTGAGGTTAACTGTGAGACATGTTGGCTGTATTAGTGATGTTAACTGTGAGACATGACCACTGTATTGGTGATGTTAACTGTGAGACATGACCACTGTATTGGTGATGTTAACTGTGAGACATGACCACTGTACTGGTGATGTTAACTGTGAGACATGATGGCTGTATTAGTGAGGTTAACTGTGAGACATGACCGCTGTAGTGGTGAGGTTGACTGTGAGACATGACAGCTGTAGTGGTTATGTTAACTGTGAGACATGATGGCTGTATTAGTGAGATTAACTGTGAGACATGACCGCTATATTGGTGATGTTAACTGTGAGACATGACAGCTGTATTGGTGATGTTAACTGTGAGACATGATCCCTATATTGGTCATGTTAACTGTGAGACATGACCGCTATATTGGTGAGGTTAACTGTGAGACATGACAGCTATATTGGTCAGGCTAACTGTGAGACATGACCACTGTATTGGTGATGTTAACTGTGAGACATGACCGCTACATTGGTGATGTTAACTGTGAGACATGACCACTGTAGTGTTGATGTTAACTGTGAGACATGACAGCTGTATTGGTGATGTTAACTGTGAGACATGACCACTGTATTGGTGATGTTAACTGTGAGACATGACAGCTATATTGGTGAGGTTAACTGTGAGACATGACCACTGTATTGGTGATGTTATCTGTGACACATGACAGCTGTGTTGGTGTTGTCAACTGTGAGACATGACCGCTATATTGGTGATGGTAACTGTGAGACATGACCGCTACATTGGTGATGTTAACTGTGAGACATGACCACTGTAGTGGTGATGTTAACTGTGAGACATGACAGCTGTATTGGTGATGTTAACTGTGAGACATGACCATGTATTGGTGATGTTAACTGTGAGACATGACAGCTATATTGGTGAGGTTAACTGTGAGACATGACCACTGTATTGGTGATGTTATCTGTGACACATGAAAGCTGTGTTGGTGATGTTAACTGTGAGACATGACCGCTATATTGTTGAGGTTAACTATGAGACATGACCGCTATATTGGTGATGTTAACTATGAGACGTGACCAGTGGATTGGTGAAGTTAACTGTGAGACATGACCACTGTATTGGTGATGTTAACTTTGAGACATGACCACTGTATTGGTGATGTTAACTATGAGACATGACCACTGTATTGGTGATGTTAACTGTGAGACATAACCACTGTATTGGTGACGTTAACTGTGAGACATGACCACTGTACTGGTGATGTTAACTGTGAGACATGACCGCTGTACTGGTGATGTTAACTATGAGACATGACCACTATATTGGTGATTTAACTGTGAGACATGACCACTGCATTTGGTGATGTTAACTATGAGACATGACCACTGTATTGGTGATGCTAACTATGACGCATGACCACTGTATTGGTGATGTTAACTACGAGACATGACCACTTTATTGGTGATGTAACATTGAGACATGACCACTGTATTGGTGATGTTAACTATGACACATGACCACTGTATTGGTGATGTTAACTGTGAGACATGACCACTGTGTTGGTGATGTTAACTATGAGAATGACCACTGTATTGGTGATGCTCACTATGAGACATGACCACTGTATTGGTGATGTTAACTATGAGACAAGACCACTGTATTGGTGATGTTAACTGTGAGACATACCGCTGTACTGGTGATGTTAACTATGAGACATGACCACTGTATTGGTGATGTTAACTGTGAGACATGACCACTGTATCTGGTGAAGTTAACTGTGAGACATGACCACTATACTGGTGATGTTAACTGTGAGTGATGACCGCTGTATTGGTGATGTAACTGTGGGTATGAGCATGACCGCTAGTACTGGTGATGTTAACTGTGAGTAATGACCGCTGTACTGGTGAGGTTAACTGTGAGACATGACCACTGTATTGGTGATGTTAACTGTGAGAATGACCACTGTATTGGTGATGTTAACTGTGAGACATGACCACATGTATGGTGATGTTAACTGTGAGACATGACCACTGCATTGGTGATGTTAACTGTGAGACATGACCACTGTATCGGTGATGTTAACTGTGAGACATGACCACTGTACTGGTGATGTTAACTGTGAGACATGACCACTGTATTGGTGATGTTTAACTGTGAGACATGACCACTGTATGGTGATGTTAACTGTGAGACATGACCACTGTATTGGTGATGTTAACTGTGAGACATGACACTGTATTGGTGATGTTAACTGTGAGAATGACCACGTACTGGTGATGTTAACTGTGAGACATGACCACTGTGTTGGTGATGTTAACTGTGAGACATGACCCTGTACTGGTGATGTTAACTGTGAGACATGACCCTGTATTGATGATGTTAACTGTGAGACATGAACACTGTATTGGTGATGTTAACTGTGAGACATGACCGCTGTACTGGTGATGTTAACTGTGAGACATGACCACTGTACTGGTGATGTTAACTGTGAGAATGACCACTGTATTGGTGATGTTAACTGTGATATGACAGCTATATTTGTGATGTCAACTGTGAGACATGACCATTTGTTGGTGATGTTAACTGTGAGACATGACCACTATCTTGGTGATGTTAACTGTGAGACATGACCACTATATTGGGGATGTTAACTATGAGACATGACCACTATTGGTGAGGTTAACTGTGAGACATGACAGCTATATTGGTGAGGTAACTGTGAGACATGACCACTGTATTGGTGATGTTAACTGTGAGACATGACCACTATATTGGTGAGGTTAACTGTGAGACATGACCACTGTATTGGTGAGGTTAACTGTGAGACATGACCACTAAATTGTGATGTTAACTGTGAGACATGACAGCTATATTGGTGATGTTAACTGGAGACATGACCACTATATTGGTGAGGTTAACTGTGAGACATAATCGCTATATTGGTGAGGCTAACTGTGAGACATGACCACTATATTGGTGATGGTTAACTGTGAGACATGACCGCTGTATTGGTGAGGTTAACTGTGAGACATGACCACTGTATTGGAGTGGTTAACTGTGAGACATGACCACTGTATTAGTGAGGTTGACTGTGAGACATACCACTGTACTGGTGATGTTAACTATGAGACATGACCGCTATATTGGTGATGTTAACTGTGAGACATGACCACTGTATGGTGAAGTTAACTGTGAGAAAGCTATATTGGTGATGTTAACTGTGAGACATGACCACTGTATTGGTGATGTTAACTATGAGACATGACCACTGTACTGGTGAAGTTAACTGTGAGACATGACCACTGTACTGGTGATGTTAACTGTGAGACATGACCAGTGTATTGGTGATGTTAACTGTGAGACATGACCACTGTACTGGTGATGTTCACTGTGAGCCATGACCATGTATTGGTGATGTTAACTGTGAGACATGACCAGTGTATTGGTGATGTTAACTGTGAGACATGACCACTATACTGGTGATGTTAACTTTGAGACCAATGACTACATACATGTCTGTGATGTTAACTGTGAGACATGACCAGTGTATTGGTGATGTTAACTATGAGACATGACCACGTTATTGTGAAGTTAACTTTGAGACATGACTACTGTACTGGTGATGTTAACTGTGAGACATGACCAGTGTATTGGTGATGTTAACTGTGAGACATGACCACTGTACTGGTGATGTTAACTGTGAGACATGACCAGTGTATTGGTGATGTTAACTATGAGACATGACCACTGTATTGGTGATGCTAACTGTGAGACATGACCACTGTATTGGTGATGTTAACTATGAGACGTGACCATGGATTGGTGAAGTTAACTGTGAGACATGACCACTGTATTGGTGATGTTAACTTTGAGACATGACCACTGTATTGGTGATGTTAACTATGAGACATGACCACTGTATTGGTGATGTTAACTGTGAGACATAACCACTGTATTGGTGACGTTAACTGTGAGACATGACCACTGTACTGGTGATGTTAACTGTGAGACATGACCGCTGTATGGTGATGTTAACTATGAGACATGACCACTATATTGGTGATGTTAACTGTGAGACATGACCACTTGCATTGGTGATGTTAACTTGAGACATGACCACTGTATTGGTGATGCTAACTATGACGCATGACCACTGTATTGGTGATGTTAACTACGAGACATGACCACTTTATTGGTGATGTTAACTTGAGACATGACCACTGTATTGGTGATGTTAACTATGAACATGACCACTGTATTGGTGATGTTAACTGTGAGACATGACCACTGTTTGGTGATGTTTTAACTAATGAGAAATGACCACTGTATTGGTGATGCTCACTATGAGACATGACCACTGTATTGGTGATGTTAACTATGAGACAAGACCACTGTATTGGTGATGTTAACTGTGAGACATCACCGCTGTACTGGTGATGTTAACTATGAGACATGACCACTGTATTGGTGATGTTAACTGTGAGACATGACCACTGTACTGGTGAAGTTAACTGTGAGACATGACCCCCTATACTGGTGATGTTTAACTGTGATGATGACCGCTGTATTGGTGATGTTAACTGTGAGACATGACCGCTGTACTGGTGATGTTAACTGTGAGTGAATGACCGCTGTACTGGTGAGGTTAACTGTGAGACATGACCACTGTATTGGTAAATGTTAACTGTGAGATATGACCACTTATTGGTGATGTTAACTGTGAGACATGACCACTGTACTTGGTGATGTCAACTGTGAGACATGACCACTGCATTGGTGATGTTAACTGTGAGACATGACCACTGTATCGGTGATGTTAACTGTGAGACATGACCACTGTACTGGTGATGTTAACTGTGAGACATGACCACTGTATTGGTGATGTTAACTGTGAGACATGACCACTGTACTGGTGATGTTAACTGTGAGACATGACCACTGTACTGGTGATGTTAACTGTGAGACATGACCACTGTATTGGTGATGTTAACTGTGAGATATGACCACTGTACTGGTGATGTTAACTGTGAGAACATGACCAAGGTTTACTATGAGACATGACAGCTGTATTGGTGAGGTTAACTGTGAGACATGACAGCTGTATTAGTGAGGTTAACTGTGAGACATGACAGCTGTATTGGTGAGGTTAACTGTGAGACATGACCGGTGTGTTGGTGAGGTTAACTGTGAGAGATGACCACTGTACTGGTGAGGTTAACTGTGAAACATGACAGCTGTATTGGTGAGATTGACTGTGAGGCCGTAATATTTTGCAGACCACAGCAAAAAGGTCAATGATGTGTTAGATGTCTTCGTGCGAGTGTACAGCTAGTGCACAGTCATCTTTTCGATCTTTCACCCTGATGTAACGGGATGTCATCAGCACAGACTTCTTATAAAAAGGTTTGTGGATGTCTCCCTTCTTTTGCAGCTGGTGTTTAGCAAATAATATTGTCACTCGTTTCTCTTTCAACACCAAAACCACACCGTGACCCAGGAATGATCTGCTTGGCTAAATGGGTGATGACTTCGTTAAGGATGACTTTGGCAAGGACTTTCCTTGCGTTGCGCGGGGGAGATATCCTACGATGATCATCACATAAAGCCTTATCGACCTTATAGTCAAAAAGTATAAGGAGAGCTTCTTTCAAGTCTTGAGAAACCTCTTCCTTCGATCACATCAACTAGAACAGGGCTGTCAGCTCCTGCAAGAGGCCTCATCCCATTTCTGTACATATCTGCAGTAGAATCGGTGGTCTGATGGTAGAATGCTCGCCTCCCACACGGGTGACCAGTGTTTGATTCCCGGTGGATGTACTTTATGTAAGATGACTTCGTGGCACAACGGTAATGCGTCTGGCTCCAGATCAGAAAGTTGCGTGTTCGAATCACGTCGCGGTCGTGAAATTCTTGTGAGCCCGGTTAGCTCAGTCGGTAGAGCATCAGACTTTAAATCTGAGGTCAAGGGTTCGCGTCCCTTACTGGGCACTAAAAAGTTTTCTGAGAGCCGTTGGATCAGTGAGTAAGAGCATCATACTGAAAATGCACCAGCCGTGTGTTCGATCCTCGGATGGCCCACGACTTAAGGCGTTTAACATAATCACCATCACCACGGGCCACAAAAATCTGCGGCCAGCTCACTGGTTTATGTGCAGGCTTAAGGCGTGTTCCGTGATCATTCCAGATCTTCTCCATCACATGGCACCAGTGACTTTAGTTTCATATGAAACTCATCCGAGCCCGCAGACGTCATCTTGAGAAACTGAAACTGAAACTGTGGGAATACTGTCAGCTCCTGATGCCTTTCCAGGCCTGGTTTGCCTCACCAGACCTCACCTCACGTCACCTCACCTCACCTCACCTCACCTCACCTACCTCACCTACCTCACCTCACCTCACCTCACCCTCGCCTTACCTCACCTACCTTTCACCTCGCCATGCCTCACCTCACCCACCTCACTCACCTCATCTCATCTCACCTCACCTCACCTCACCTCACCTTACCTTACCTTCCCTTTCACCTCACCTCACCTCGCCTCGCCTCATCTCACCTTACCTCACCTCGCCTCATTTCACCTTACCTTACTTACCTTACCTCACATCGCCTCACCTTACCTCACATCGCCTCACCTTACCTCACCTCACCTCACTCACTCACTTCATCTCGCCTTACCTCACCTTAGCTCACCTCGCCTCACCTTACCTCGCCTCACCTCACCTCACCTCACCTCATCTCGCCTCAGCTGACCTCACCTCGCCTTACCTTACCTTACTACCTTACTTACCTCGCCTTACCTTACTTACCTTACCTACCTCGCCTTACCTTTACCTTACCTTACCTTTCCTCATCTCGCCTTACCTCACCTCACCTCGCCTTACTTTACCTTACCTCACCCTGCCTTACCTCACCTCACCTCGCCTTACCTTATCTTACCTCACCTCACCTCGCCTTACCTCACCTCACCTCACTCACCTCACCTCGCCTTACCTTACCTTACCTTACCTCACCTCGCCTTACTCACCTCACCTCACCTCGCCTTACCTCGCCTTACCTTACCTTACCTCCCTTACCTCACCTCACCTTACATTACCTACCACCTCACTTTGCCTCACCTCACCTCACCTCACCTCACTTTACCTGACCTGACCTGACCTGACCTGACCATCTGACCGACCTTACTGCCTCACCTACCTCACCCACCTCGTCTCGCCTCACCTCACCTCACCTCACCTCACCTGCCTGCTGGCCTCGTCTCGCCTCACCACACCACACCTCACCACACACCCCTCACCTCACCTCACCTCGCCTTACCTCACCTCACCTCACCTCACCTTATCTCACCTCATGTCATTCTCACCTCACCTCACCTTACCTCACCTTACCTCACCTCAAATCGCCTCGCTTCGCCGCGCCTCACCTAACCTTGCTCGCTTCACTTCACCTTACTTACTTACCTTACCTTATCTACCTCAACTCACTTTACCTTACCTCATCTCACCTCACCTCGCCTCACCTTACCTCACTCACCTCACTTCACCTCGCCTCACCTTACGCCTTACCTCACCTTACCTCACCTCACCTCACCCCACCTCACCTCTCTCCCTTGCAGGGGTCGGCGGTAGGAGCCACGTTCGACATCACAAGTCTTCTCCAGGTCACACGAATGAGTCAACCATCTGTGGGCGACCTCCTGGATCTCCAGACCACAGGCTTCACGATGTAGTTGATTGAAATAGGAGGTGTGCGGTCGTCCCTTTCTTCTCCTCGTCTCAACTTTCCCCCTGCAAAGTTTTTTCACCTGAGGGCTTTGTTAATCCTTCGGCTCCCGCACTCTATCCTATTCGACTGACTGACAAGACAGTTAACATACTGAATGACAAAACTCACCCACTTGTGGGCGAGTTTGACAAAAAGACGAATTGACAGGAGTGGTAGGCTACGACAACCGACGACACGGACAACGAGATACAAAGATAGTTTCATACCCAAAGCCATATTATCTTTTAACAACGCTTATACTCGTAATTTTATTTGAAATCTTTATGCTTAACCTGCACTCTATTTTTACTATTTTAATGTTTATTGTGATAATTGGCACTTGGTCTATGTGAGAGCAGCGCGCTGTGATATGCGAGCGTATGTGATATTATAATGTATGTGATAATATTGTTTGTTTTTAATGCCTTTATAATTTATAATGTATAATTTTATGTCTAATTTGTAATGTGATTGGCAACGTAATTTCTTCGGGACAAATAAACTATCTTGTATCTTGTATCTTGTATTCACCAACACGCAGGAAGCTGGTGGATAGGACGAGGGATTCAAAGGGTTACGTTTTTGCTTTGCTCACATGGTTGACAATACAGGATGCTGATTGACAGGGTGCAGGAGCCAAAGGGTTAATTTTGGCGTTGGACACTGGTCTGAAAGACATTCCATTACTGGCAATCGAGAAGTGCTGCTGTAACAGCGTTGTCAGACACTGGCAACTCTCTGTTTAGCAATGTGTTTTCGAATGCTAAGCCACGGTGGTGTCTGCTTACTTCGTCAGTGGAACGGAGGGTCAGATGTTCGGATCCGTGTTGAGCCACAAACCTACGTGCAGTGTATGGACTAAAGATGCAGGAAGCTGGTGGATAGGGTGAGGGAGTCAAAGGGTGCAGGAAGCTGGTGGATATGGTGAGGGAGTCATAGGATGCAGGAAGCTGGTGGATAGGGTGAGGGAATCATAGGGTGCAGGAAGCTGGTGGATAGGGTGAGGGAGTCAAAGGGTGCAGGAAGCTGGTGATAGGATGAGGAGTAAAGGGTGCGGACTGGTGGAAGGGTGAGGAGTTTAAGAGTGCAGGAAGCTGGTGGACAGGGTGAGGGAGTCAAAGAGTTAGGCTTTTGAAGGTGGTGGATAAGGGGGTGCAAGAGTGAAAGGGTTAAAATGTGTGTGTGTCAAAAGCACGCTTATGAACAGACGGTAGGATGATAAAATACCACTATAAAATACAGACTAGATAAAACATAGTATACGTAAGGCCTCAGGACCTGGCCAGCTCATGGGTTTATGTGCAGGCTTAAGGCGTATGCCGCGGTCACCATATACGTGGCACCTGTGAGGTTGGTGCATATGGAATTCGTTCCGAGCGCGGAGACGTCATCTGAGAAACTGAAACTGAAACTAAACTATGAACAGATATTTGGAATATGCTGTGTGTCACAGTACGCTTATGAAAAGATGTTTGAATTATGTTGTGTGTCAATAATATCTATCACATTAATTCTAAAGAAAAAGGCAGGTCCTCTCTGCTATATGGTGTGATGATTACTGGTTTTATGTATCCATTTATTCACCTTTATGGAAATCAAGAATGTAAAAAAAAAACTGAAAAAAATAAAGCTGCAGGCTTCTGACTCGACATGTATGAACATATGCATAAACATACACACCTCATTTTGTGTGAACATATGCATAAACATGCACACGCCCCGTTGTGTGAACATATGCATAAACATGCACACCTCATTGTGTGAACATATGCATAAACATACACACGCCCCGTTGTGTGAACATATGCATAAACATGCACACCTCATTGTGTGAACATGTGCATAAACATACACACGCCCCGTTGTGTGAACATATGCATAAACATGCACATCTCATTGTGTGAACATATGCATATAAACATACACACCTCATTGTATGAACATATGCATAAATATACACACACCTCATTGTGTGAACATATGCATAAACATGCACACCTCATTGTGTGAACATATGCATAAACATGCACACCCCACAACACCTTTTTTTTTTTAGCACAGATAGACATATACATATACATAGACACACAACACACACACGCACACACACACACACACACACACACACACACACACACACACACACACACACACAGATATATATATATATATATATATATACATTTATACACTTCGTTCGTTATTTCTTTTAACGTCTATTCACATATGTGCTTTTAGACGAATGTATACACTTACACATGCACACATAACACGCATACAAACACGTACACACATGCACATATACATATACTCACCCCCCTCGCACACAATCACACACACACACACACACACACCTACGCGTACACTCTCCTGACAAACAGAGAGAGAGAGAGAGTGTGAGAAAGAGAGAGAGAGAGAGAAAGAAAACACACACACACACGTACACACTCGTACGCGCACACTCCTCACAGAGAAAGAGAGAGAGAGAGAGAGAGAGAGAGAGAGAGAGACAGAGACAGAGACAGAGACAGAGACAGAGAGACAGAGGGAGACAGACAGACAGACACACACACACACACAGAGAGAGAGAGAGAGAAACTGAAACTGAAACTGTTTATTGTCATTACCCGAAAAGGTCTTTTGACAAGGGGGATAACAATTTTCCAGTAGTGCGACACAAGAGAGAGAGAGAGAGAGAGAGAGAGAGAGACAGAGAGAGACAGACAGACAGAGAGACAGAACAATCACGCACACACACAAACACGTACACACACACGCACACACGTGTACACACACACGCAAGCACACACACACGTATACACACACACGTACACACACACGTACACACACACACGCACAAACACACACATACACACACACATACACACACACACACACACACACACATACACACTCACAAACAAACAAACAAACAAACAAAATCACAGATACACATATATTACAGTTGAAAAACATGAGACTTCAGACCAGATTTGAAGGAAATGACAGAAGCTGAAAGTTTAATTAGAACAGGCAGTATACTCCATTCTCTTGGATCTTGGGAAGCCAATCTTCGCAGGCCAAAAGATTTTTACCTTCCAAAATGTAGTGAACACAAAACATTCAGCAATCAGTAGAAGACAAAGCTTTCTGATGGGTTGTACTTGTTCAAAATGAGAGATTGACTGATTGAATATCGAGCTTCCCTTTCTAAATTCAAGAGAATAACACAATGGTATAAAAATCCAAAACAAATGTGACTGCCCGCGTTCAAGCAAACACGAACCAGAAAAAACACGAAAGAAGAATACGAATATCTACTTAGCTAAAATACAGCAAGTGACAAAGTAACGAATAAGAATAACAATTAAAACACCTAGCTACTCAGCAGTGACGTTTTAAAACAAAAGAAGATAAGTATATCAAACAGCAAAACAGAAATACACAAGTCTGCACAAAATCATTACTCATGAAACATAAACATTTCATATGACGATAATTTCATTACGCACATGGATATCACATATACATAAGTCTGTGCGTGATCACTGCTGTATTTAACACACCATTTTGATAAATAACAAAAAGGGTGAAACTGCCTACTGCCTTTGTTCATTACAGATGAACCAAAGCGAAAAGAGATCTTCTAATTCTTTTCTCAAAATTATGAATGAATCACATATGAAATAAAAACACACACTAATAATGATAATAATAATAATAATAAGTACTACTACTACTACTACTACTACTGATGATGATGATGATAATAATAATGATAATAATGATAATAATAATAATAATAATAATAATAATAATAATAATAATAATGATAACAATGATGCTGATGATGCTGATGATGATGTTGATGATGATGATGACAACCACAGTAGCAACAATAATATTAGTAGTACTAGTAGTAGTAGTAGTAGTGGTGGTAATAATAATGATGATAATAATAATGATAATGACTAGACCAAAACCAATAAATCAAAAGAAATAAATAAAATGGGTAACTGTGTTTTAGGCCTTTTCAGTGGGCTTCTTTTAACAATACTAACGTTTTTTGTTTTGTGTCAAAGGTCACAGACTTATAATTCATTTATTTATTTATTTATTTATTTATTTATTTATTAATTAATTAATTAATTAATTTATTTTTGTTTGTTTATTTATTTATTTATTTATTGATTGATTTATTGATTTATTTAAGTACTAGTGTCGCAGGAATGCGGACTTACCAGACGAGCAACCCTGCAGAAAAAGCAAGAGCAATATGATAAGCTAAAATAATTCAGTAAATACGTATTTAATGTCACTTATCTGACAAATATCAATTATTGATGCGTCTAATCTGATGTTTCCTTTTCCTCAATTTCAGTCTTAATCTTCCCACTACAGGATTGTGGTCACTGTTGCAGTCTGCGCCTGGTAGTGTTTTTGCTGACGGTAGAGAATTTCTAAAATTTTTGTTGATCAGGATGTAGTCAATCTGATTTTTGGTATTATCTCCTGGACTCCTCCAAGTCCATTTTCTTCTGTTTGGTTGCTCAAACCAGGTGTTTCCTACTATGAACTCATTCATCTGTGCCCATTCTACAAGTTTCCATTGTTATTCTCTTTGCGTACCAAGGCCATGAGGTCCAACTATATCCTGTCCCACTTTAGCATTAAAATCTCCCATTATTACAGTAACTTCTTGTGATTTACATTGGACTTTGGCCATCTCTAATACTTCGTAGAAGTTGTCGATGTCTTCCTGAGTACTTGCGGATGTTGGTATATACACCTGTATGATGTTGATATCAAATGGTTTGCCTCCCAACTTGACCAGCAAAACTCTGTCGGACACAGTCCAGTATCCCTTTATTGCTTTTGATTTGTCTTTGTCCATCATGATGCCTACTCCTCTTTCATGTGAGTTACCGCCAGAGTATATCATTGTGTATTCTCCTGATGTTATCATGCCTGCCCCCTTCCATCTCACTTCCCCTAGTCCTAAAATACCAATGTTAAGTTTTTCCATCTCTGTTTTGATATTTTTTAATTTACCCTTCTGCAACAGTGTTCTTATATTCCATGTTGCAACTGTGATGTTTTTAAATCTGAGTTTAGGGTTCGCAGTAACTTGCTGACGGTCTGGTGTCACCTGTGCCGCATGACGGTCCCTACCGGACGAAGCTGCTCCATAGGAGCACCTATTCACGTCGTTGTCGTGATTTATCTTTCTGTTTCTGTCCATGAGAAACAAAGAGATCTACAGGAAGGTAAACAGGGAGATCAGGAATAGGTGCAATGAAGCTAAGGAAGCTTGGCTGAAAACAAAGTGCAAAGAAATGGAAGACCAACACAAAACGGATCCTCAGGGTATTGAGACGAATTGAAGAAATTGTCCACAGGAAAAAGACATGCACATCAACTGGGTGCTTGAAATCGAAAGATGGCACGCTCATCATGGAAAAGGACAAAATATTAGATAGATGGGGAGAGTACATTAAAGACCTTTTTGAGGATGACAGAAACGAGGAACACATTATAAAAAAGAACTTTGAAGGACCACCCACAATAAAAGATGAAGTTAGAGCGGCACTGAAAAAGATGAAACCAGGAAAAGCCCCAGGACCAGACAACATTACTACAGAGATGATTGAAGCCCTGGAGGAATTTGGCATAGAAAAAATAACAGTCCTCCTAAATGAAATTTACGACACTGGAAAACCCCCCAAAGATATGTCAAAATCAATTTTCATTGCACTTCCAAAGAAGACAGGGGCTATAGAATGCGAACTCCATCGCACAATCAGTTTGATGAGTCATGTAACAAACGTCCTATTAAGAATAATCATGATGAGGACAAGGAATAGAATCAAAAGAGAAATAGCAGAAGAACAGTGTGGATTTGTGGAAGGGAAAGGAACTATTAATGCCATATACATCCTAAGAACTATTATAGAGAGGTCAAATGAGATGAATAAGGATTTATATTTATGCTTTGTTGATTACACCAAGGCTTGTCTTTCGATCGTGTAAGACATGATGAATTGATCAACCAACTGGAGAGACTCAATGTTGATGGAAAAGATCTACGAATAATCAGAAATATGTACTGGGAACAAACAGCTGCGATGAGAATAGAAAACAATGTAAGCTCTTTCCAAAGCATCAAAAGAGGAGTCAGACAGGGCTGTGTTTTGTCGCCAGATCTGTTTTCACTTTACAGCGAAAACATCATGAGAAACCTAGAAGAAGACCCTGGATTAAAGGTTGGAGGAAAAATGATAAACAACATTCGATACGCAGATGACACCGTGCTAATTGCAGACAATGAAAGGGACCAACAAAACCTTGTGAATATACTAGAAATAGAAAGCAAAGGTAAGGGGCTGGAACTCAACAGCAGGAAGACTGAAGTCATGGTGATCAGTAAAAAACATGAAATCCCCTCATGCAAAATAACAGCAAATGACACAATCTTGACACAGGTTGATAAATTCAAATACCTGGGAACGATCATTTCATCAGACGGCAGATGCACATCGGAAATAGCCGGCAGAATCGGCCAAGCCAAAACAGCACTAGGGAAGATGACAGGCATTCTTACCAACAAATGCCTATCAATTAACATCAGGAAGAGAGTTCTTGAATGTTGTACGGATGTGAGGCGTGGACAGTCAACAAACAAAGCCAGAACAAGATTGAGGCATCCGAGATGTGGTTTCTGAGAAGAATGTTGAGAGTTCCATGGACAGCAAAGAAAACAAATGAGACAGTCTTGATGGAGGCAGACACAAGTAGATCGCTCATGAGGAAGATTAGGAAAAGACAGGCAACATTCACAGGCTATTTTATGAGGAAGGGGGATTTGGAGCACTTGGTCACAACAGGAAAGCTGGAGGGAAAGAGAGCACCGGGTAGACCCAGGGAGAAAATACTGGACGGACTTGCAGAGTGGCTGGGGACGATGGGGTGGGACAGATGCTAGGGGCAACGAGAGATAGAGACAGATGGAAGTCCATGATCGCCAACGCCATGCGGCAGGGCACCTGATGATGATGATGAATCTGATGTGTGTGTGTACTGCTCGTATCTTGTAAAATATGTGATGGGCAGTGCATTCAAATGAGTCTGGAAAGTAGAGTTATACAAACATTATTATTTCTTACGATTAGGATTGGTAGGGTGTTCTTATTTAGTCAAAATTTATCAACGACAAATCCGCTAAGGGTAGCGACTCCTGTTTGCCATATTATGACGCGTCTTTACCAGAATGTACGGTTGTTTCCCTTGAATTAACCGACGTCGAAGCTCCCGAACAGTAAATGAAATGATCACCGGTCAAAACATTCGATAAAAACAGCAACAATGTTAAAAAGGAGAAAATGTTACATGGCTGCATAAGAACGGGCC
>JAPXFY010000017.1:50294956-50309956 GCA_030674185.1 Monoplex corrugatus
ATATATATATATATATATATATATATATATATATATATATAGAGAGAGAGAGAGAGAGAGAGAGAGAGAGAGAGACAATGACAATGACAATGACAATGATAATGATGCTTTATTTTCCAACGGTAAAAGCTATTGGCTAGAAGCCATTTTTCAAACTTGCCGTTGAGAGAGAGACAGAAAGAGAGAGAGAGATAGAGAGAGAGAGAGAGAGAGAGAGAGAGAGAGAGAGAGAGAGAGATGTATGTATATATATATGAGGGCAGAGCAGGACTTAAATGAATCATTTTAGTCCTCTTCTCTCACTGGACGAAACAATAGGGAAGTTTCAGTCTTTTCTCTTAATTTTTGTATTTGGTGTTTGTCTGTGATCTTACAGTCACGCTTGATAAAGGCCAGTTGGTCGAAAATATGCGCCTGTCTTGTCTGGAAGTATTAAATACGCGTTCTGATTCTATTTTCGTGTATTTCTGGTTTCAAAATAAAAACAATAATAATAAACATGACAAAGTGCTTGAGTTGTTAGCGCGACGTAACACTGAGTGCATGGTCACAGGTTTAAATCCCCGTAAGTCAAGAACATCCAGAGATGAGAGTGCTAGGGGCTCGTTGGAAAGATCGGAAACACAAGAGTGCAGTCTCGTCAACTTCATGAATGAGTCATCGAGGGTGTTGCTCACATTTCGAGACCAACACTGCAAGTGTCTGCATCTCTCAGGTTTAGTATATATCAGAAAACGTAAAGTAAGTAAATAAATAAATAAATAACTGAATGAATAAAACAATTAAACGAATAATTGAAAATAAACTTACCGTAGTTCGGATACCTCCACATCCATAGCGTCTAAGCTGCACGCAGTTGGGGGCTATTTCTTTATGGCGCTTCACGTGGCATATAGACTTTGAAGTCAGTTTGCGAAAACTCACCCCACACGCAAAGCATTTCACCTTGTCTGCAAAAACAAAACCAGAGACGGGCAGTTTCAGTTTCAGTTTCAGTTTCAATTTCTCAAGATGACGTCTCCGCGCTCGGAAAATACTGTTAATTATTCATTTATTTACTTTATATGTATGTTCTTTTTTTTAAAAATTAATATAAGATACACACACATGTCATTTACATGTAACCAAGATTATTCCAGCGGAAGGCTGATAAAATACCCGTATGAAATATAGACTAGGTAAAACATAGTCCAGACAGGGCTCAGGACCTGGCCAGCTCATGGGTTTATGTGCAGGCTTAGGGGCTTGTGCCATGATCATCATATACATGGCACCTGCAACGTTAGTGCATATGGAATTCGTTCCGAGCGCGGAGACGTCATCTTGAGAAACTGAAACTGAAACGGAATGAATTCCATGTGCACTAACGTCACAGGTGCGATGTAATGGGGAAGATCCAGATTTTATCGAACACGTACAGGTGAATGGACCAGCAAGGCAGAAAATGATAGGAAGAAATGACAGAAAGCAAAGGAGGAAGAAAGAAACAAAGAGAGCGACAAAACAGAGGAAACTTCTAACACAAATTTTCCAGAAAGGTGGGAATATTTTTTTTCTGAAAGAGCCTCCGGCATCCCCACGGGAGTAAGACCCCGATAAGATCAAAAACAGACCCCAAGATGTTCTAAATGGTAACTTTGACATGACCGTAAATGAAAGCTAACGCTGACTGCCCTGTTGATTATGACAGTATCAAAACACTCCACATGCACACCCACTAAGACGAGATAATTTTATGTAGACTATGCAGCAACAAACTATCTGCGCAGTGTGCGGAAAACAAACATACATGCGCGAGTCCGCGTAAAATTGGAACGCTTAAAAAATGTGTATAACTTTTCTGCGAGTACAGCATTAAGATTATATGAATTATCACATCTGAATTCTTTATGAGCTCCGAACAGCATTATGTTTTCAACGAGTGGAACACATTGTTTAACCCGCACATTTCTCAAGAAGTGTGTATCTATTATTGTTTATTGTTATATATTTTGTCATTGTGAGGTATTCTTTTTGGTATCCTCGTCTTTCTTCTTCTTCTTCTTCTTGCTTCTTCTGCTTCTTCTTCTTATTGCTGTTATTATCGCTATTGTTGTTATTGTTATTATTACTATTATTATTATTGTAATTATTATTATTATTATTATTATTATTATTATATATGTTGTTGTTATTATTATTATTATTATTATCATTATTATCATTATTATTATTATTATTGTTGTTGTTGTTATTGTTGTTGTTGCTGTTATCATCATCATCATCATCATTATTATCATCATTTTTATTATGATTACTATTATTACATTATTGTTCCTGTTGTTGTTGTTGTTGTCGTCGTCGTCATCATCATTACCATCACCAGCATCAGCATCAGCATCCTCATCATCACTGCTATCATCAGCATCAGCATCACCATTATCATCACCATCATCATCACATCATCACATCATCATCATCATCCTCATTACAGTCGTCATCGTCATTATCATTATCATTCTAGCTTGTGTGTCGTCACTTACCAGTTGGTGTCAGATACAGACCGAAACGAGCCATCTCCGAGGCCGGCCACCCTTCCCACTCTTCCGGAAAGGTATTCTGGCGACCTTTGATCGTCATCAGTCCAAGGTCATCCTTCACGTCAGACAGGGTCTCCGGCATCTTGGTTCCCAGACTTTTAGCCAGGTAATCACCTGAACATAGGCACAGAAACAATATTCTTCTCTGTAAAATACCTCCATGACAACTGACTTGACTCGGACATTAAAAATTTGATGACATACAACAAACTTCAGCTTAATGATGACAAGACAGAAGCTATCCTCATTGGCACCCGTCAGAAACTTTATCAGCTGCCTCCTCTTTCTCTCCCATTATGTAACACATCAGTCCCAATTTCTGATTCAGCTAAAAACCTTGGTGTCTGCATTGACTCTACCCTCTCCATGAACAACTTTGTTTCTCAAACTGTCAGATCTTGCTACTGTCACCTCCATCGTATAAGCCTGATCAGGAAGTATCTCTCTGTCGAAACAACTGCAAAACTCGTTCTCTCCTTCATGTCTCGCATTGACTATTGCAATTCACTCCTGTCGGTCTTCCTGCCTCCACCATTCACATCCTACAGCGCATTCAAAACAATGCTGCACGCCTTGTACTCAAAAAGAAAAAAGCTGACCACATATCTCCTCTCCTGGCACAACTTCACTGGCTCAATGTATCAAAGCGCATACAGTACAAACTAGACACCATGTGCTACAAAAGCCTCAATAACGCAGCCCCCGATTACCTGTCAAGCCTACTTGAGATCTATCTTCTCTCACGTACCTCCGCTCTGCCTCCGATCCTCTGACTTTTCGCTTTCCACACACTAAGCTCAATACCTATGGTCCACGAGCCTTCTCTGTTTCTGGTCCGCTGTCCTGGAACAAACTTCCTCTCTCAGTCCATCAGCAACCTACTTTTGTCTCCTTCAAGTCGGCTCTCAAAACTCACCTTTTCTCCTCTGCATAAAATCCTGACCTCACTCAATCCCCTCTGCAGCCTGTCTCCACTCGGAGGGGAATCACATTGTAATATATAATTGTATATAATATGGTCTCTATAATTTTCCATTGCTTTTATTCTTTCTCCCCATTTATAGCCGTGTGCGTGTGTGTGTGTGTGTGTGTGTGTGTGTGTGTGTGTGTGTGTGGTGTGTGTGTGGTGTGTTGTGGGTGGCGCGCGCGCACGCGTGTGTGTGTGTGTGTGTGTGTGTGTGTGGTGTGTGTGTGTGTGCGTGGTGCGTGTGTGTGCGTGAGTGCGTGTGTGTGTGTCTGTTTCAGCGCTTAGATTTGATTTTATCAAGATTTTGCGCTATATAAATATTGTAATTATTATTATTATTATTACTACTGACCCTTTGACTGCTTGACTTCTATCCGCTAGCTTCCTGTATTGTCTACCATGAAAGCAAGGCAAACACTTCATCTTTTTTAAAAGTTTTTTTTTAGGCTGGCGGATAGGGTGGAGGAGGGGGGCGGGCAGTGAAAGGGTTAAACGATGTCCATTCATCTTTCTTTATTTCATCTATACACTTGTACAATTTTTGGAGACACGGGGGTACAGAACTGATGGTCAGTAGTAAGATATATATGTCAAAGATGGTCAGCAGTGAGCTATATATTACATCACATTGGTCACATGAGCTATAATCATAGAGTCAGCAGTAAGCTATATATTCATACATGGTCAGCGTGACTATATCATAGATGGTCAGCAGTAGCTATATATCATAGATGGTCATCGGTGAGCCATATATCATAGATGGTCAGCAGTGAGCTATATATCATAGATGGTCAGCAGTGAGCTATATAGCATAGATGGTCATCAGTGAGCTATATATCATAGATGGTCAGCAGTGAGCTATATAGCATAGATGGTCATCAGTGAGCTATATATCATAGATGGTCAGCAGTGAGCTATATATCATGGATGGTCATCAGTGAGCTATATAGCATAGATGGTCAGCAGTGAGCTATATAGCATAGATAGTCAGCAGTGAGCTAATGTCACATTGGTCAGCAGTAAGCTATATATCATAGACGGTGAGCAGTAAGCTATATATCATAGATGGTCATCAGTGAGCTATGTCACATTGGTCAGCAGTGAGCTATACACACACTGGTCAGCAGTGAGCTATATATTACAGATGGTCAGCAGAGAGCTATATGTCATAATGGTCAGCAGTGAGCTATACATGTATATCATAGATGATCATCAGTTAGAAATATCCAACAGAACTGGCCAAGCTAGAACAGCAATCAAGTAAATGAAAAGTGTTCTTACCAACAAATGTCTATCATTTAAATCAGGAGGAGAGTTCTTCTGTGTTATATAGAAACAATACTGTTGTATGGATGTGAAGCGTGGCACGTGGACAAGCAGCACGCAAATTCAAAACAAGATCGAGGCAGCTGAAATGTGGTTTCTAAAAAGAATGTTAAGAGTTCCATGGATAACAAAGAAAACAAGCGAGGCAGTCTTGAAAGAGGCAGACTCAAGAAGATCATTGATAAAGAAGATTAGGAAAAGACAAGCAGTAGTTATAGGTCATATTATGAGGAAAGGGAAATTAGAACACATGTACACAACAGGAAAACTGGAGGGAAAGAGAGCACCAGATAGATCCAGGGAGAAAATATTTGACAGACCTGCAGGGTGGCTGAAGACATCGAGGGTGGGAGACGTACTTGCAGCGACAGGGGATAGATTCGTGTGGAGGGCCATGATCGCCAACGCCATGCAACAGGGCACATGATGATGATGACAGCGCTTATTTCACAACTGAAGACGAAAGTCTTCATCAAACACAAAGGCCACTTAACAAGACCACCATCTTACCTCGCCGGCAAGCTCCTCTCGAAGCTACCTAGCATTACCTAGCGAACTATTCTACTAGACACGCTTGCCGCCAGGTGTAACAAAGAAACGCTCTTACTTACCTAGCGTACTTCGCGAAAACCTGGCCTACCTAGCGATGTAAGAAACGAGCTTAATTTCTCTTTCGCTGCACGCTCGCACGAAAGCGACGAGTTAGCAAGCAGCGAGGGCTAAAAAAGTGTTCAATGAAACAGACGAAGGAAGAGAAGAAGTAGATTTCTGCAACCGCCAATCTGTCTCACTAGTACCAAGCCTTACCTACCTAGTCAGTATCTTGCCATTCTTGCCGCGAGGTGATGAAACAAAATTAAATACACGCTTTTTTCAAGTGTGACTCGTGAAAACGTCGCCTACCTAGTATGAAAGATTTAGGCTTCAGATATCTGTCTGTTGTATGTTTGTTAGCTATCTGTTTGAGTTTCATTATGGTCAAACAACTTAACCCTTTAACTCCCACACCCTATCCACCAACTGCAAAACCTTAACCCTTTGACTTTGACTCCCACACCCTATCCATCAACCGCAAAAACTTAACCCTTGGACTCCCTCAGCCTATCCACCAACCGCAAAAACTTAACCCTTTGACTCCCTCACCTTATCCACTTAACCCTTTGACTCTCACCCTATCCACCAGCTTCCTACAGGAAGCTGGTGGATAGGATGAGGATTCAAAAGGTTGGGATTTTGCTTTGCTAGTGTGGTTGACGATGCAGAATACTGGTGGACAGGTTGAGGGGGTCAAAGGGTTAATTCTCTGGTGTTATTCCCACCGTTTCTCTGATCTTGGTGTTTCTGATCATGTCACGTTTGGTCTTGTTGACAGTCATTGTCAAACAGCGCGTTTCACAGATAGTATGACTTTGTGCTCCAGGGGCTTAGGCCGGGGTCCATGTCTGGCTCTGGTATGTCAGGGTGGAGATAAAAATAGACCTGATGAGCTTGGCTTCGAAGTCTTCCTATTATTCCTAAAATCAGCAAATACCAGCACACACACACACACACACACACACACACACCACACACACACACACACACACACACACACACACACGACAGAGAGAGAGAGAGAGAGACATACAGACAGACAGACAGACTACAGACAGACAGATACGGATAGACAAAGATAGATAGATACAGAGAGAGAGAGAGACAGAGACAGACAGACAGAAAGAAAGAGACAAAGAGAGAGACAGAGACAGAGAGAGACAGAAACAGAGACAAAGAGAGACAGAGAGACAGACAGACAGACAGAGAGGGAGAAAGAAAGAGAGAGAGAGAGAGAGGAAAGAGAGAGAGAGAGAGAGAGAGAGAGAGAGAGAGAGAGAGAGAGAGAGAGAGATCGTGCACTGTATTGCGTAAACAGGATACACCTATAACGCTAAAACTACTTGCCACCCACATGAGCTGCATATTACTAATTACTAGTGTATTAGTACTTACTGGTGTTCTGGTTATATTGCAAGTATATTTAATTCAGTACTTTGACATAAAGCACCTAGCTCCATTCTATCATATCTCACAGTTATGAATGCTGATTTAATCAAGACTTATGAATGCTGATTTAATCAAGACTTCTCTGCACCTTGAACTGACTGGCAAATCCATGGCAGATACAGAAGAGTATCCCCATGGCATACACGTAAAGCTGGCGGGAAAGAGAACACCAGGTAGACCCATTGATTGGACAGACTTGCAGGGTAGCTGAGGACAGAGAGGGCGGAAGATGCGCTTGCGACAACGAGGGATAGATACATGTGGAGGGCCATGATCGCCAACGCCATGCGGTAGGGCACTTGATGATGATGATGATGAAGTATACATGTAATCACTAGCCGTTACGTCACGCGCGTCGTTTCCAGTTCAGACCGTGGGATCTTTAGCGTGCGCAGCCAGAAGGCACACGGGTCGGATTCGTTTTCCGTCCTCTTCGATTTTCCGTTCAAACTGAAGAGAGGCCTCTACGGGGAACGAATCCTGGAACCTCGAGTTTAGTTATTGGCAGGCGAACGTCTGAACCATTCTGCCACTCTTCTCCCTGAGAGAGACAACGAGAGAGAGAGAGAGAGGGGGGGGGAGGAGTCAGAGAGAGAGAGACAGACAGACACAGACAGACAGAGACATACAGAGAGAGAGAGAGATAGACAGACAGACAGACAGAGATTGAGGGAGAGACAGACAGACAGAGAAAGAGACAGAGAGTGACAGAGACCGAGACAGAGACCGAGACAGACAGGCAGACAGAGATAGAGACAGAGAGAGATACAGAAGGAGATAGAGAGAGATAGACAAGGAGACAGAGAGAGATAGAGAGAGACAGCGACAGAGAGAATGAGAGAGAGACAGAGATAGAGAGAGACAGACAGAGAGAGACAGAGACAGGGAAGAGAGAGAGAGAGAAACAGAGAGAGACAGACAGAGAGAGACAGAGACAGGGAAAGAGAGAGAGAGAGAGAGAGTGAAAGAGAGAGAGACAAACAGACAGACAGACAGACAAACAGACAGAGAAAAAAACGGTAACAAAACTTCACGTAAGCTTACCTTGTAAAGAGACGGGCGTTGATCCCACTTTTTATGGTGGGACTCGGAGAAGGTGGTTTTGCATATGTTGTCCATGGTCTCCATGTCGTGACTTTTAAGAGTCTCGGGAGTTTGCAGCTGGTTGGGAGGACCTTCCATCACTGCACTGGCGTTTTCTCTCGGCGGCCGTTCGAACGAGAAAATCTGATAAAAATGACTCGACCTGCAGATTAAAAAAGATTTTGAAGAGAGAGAGACAGACAGACAGACAGACAGACAGAAAAACAGACAGACAGACAGACAGAGACAAAGAGACAGAGAGAGAAAGATACACACAGAGAGACAGGGACAAACAGAGACAGAGACAGAGAGAGAGACAGAGATAGAGAGAGAGAAAGACACAGAGAGAGAGAGAGACAGAGAGAGACAGAGAAGAAAGACAGAGACAGACAGAGACAGATAGAGAGAAAAGAGAACATACAGCAAACAGCAAAATAGTAATGAACTGGCAAAGCAAAAAACAAACAATACAAAACAAAACCGAGCGATGTAAATTGAAGAAAATGAAGGGTGTAATAGTCAAGTGCTTGACGCGTCGTTATCATTTTACTATTATTTTTGTTTAAAACACAGCCCACTGCGCAGAGCCATATCAAGGCTATAAGCACTTAAAACATACACAATACTTCAACAGAATGAAAAAAAGAAAAAGAAAAGAAAATTAAGCACACACATCAATGCATTCATGCATATAACATAAGGAGATGCCCCTGGCATTGACCACTCACTCCAATTTATTGCACACGGGATTTAAAAAAACCCCAACATACCTGAATACAAATTTAAAGATAATTAAGTACACTAAAACATGTGATAAAAACGGGCCTGAATTATCTACAATTGTTTTCGCATATCTCATTTCCCTGGAGCCAAAAATGTACTTAATACATGTACCCAATTATCAATCCCAAGAGAAAGTACGTAAGACTTAATCGAACACATACAGGTGAATCCTAAGAGAAAGTCCGTAAAAGTTGATGGAACGCTTACAAGTGAATGGACCAGCAACACAGAAATTGATAGGAAGAAATGACAGAAAGCAAAGAAGGAAGAAAGAAACAAAGAGTGTGAAAGAAAAGAAGAAATTTCTACCACAGAATTTTGGGGAAACTGTTGATACTGAAAGAGGACCCGGCATCCCCACGGAGGTGGGGGGAGGGGTGACGCGTTGGGCGTCCAATCGAAGGGTCTGGGTTCGATCCCTCCTGGGTACCTCCCGGTCGCGTGCTAGGTAAAGGGTGGAGATTTACCAGTCACCGCGGTGTAGTGGTGAACGGAAAAGACGACTGACTGGAAGGTTGTGGGTTCGAATCCCCATCAGTCCCTTCAAAAATCATTATGGGATTTTTCGGCTCTAACCGCCCCTACCGAGAGTTGGGTGTGCATGGGCTCATTGGGAAGACTGGGACCCCACAGTCGAGTCTCATCCACTTCAAGGATGCCTCATTGAGGGTGTTGCTCAAATCTTCTGACCAGCACCGCAGGTGTCTGTATCTCTCAAGCCTGGTTGACGCCAGGATATATTATGATAGTAAACGTAGAGTACAGCCCTGTCACGCAGTCTCAATCTTAGATGGAACTCCATAGCATCATGATTATCATCCTCATCGTCATCATCATCATCGTATTGTAAAAAAGTGTGCCAGCTTCTGTGGCCATTAAGGTGCCGAAAGAAAATGGGATGAAAAAAATTGTGAGCGCAAAGGTAACCTCTCTGGGTGCGATGATTCTAAAAAAAATTTTTTTTTAAAAGTGGAAATTTTCTTCATCTCCCCAATCAACATGTGTGCAGACGTGTTAGTGTCTGAACATCCTTCATAATGTACACACATGCTAATACTTCCAGAACTTGTAGAGCATCATTATCAATATACAGTGGCTCATCATCATCATCATCAAGTACCCTGCCACATGGCGTTGGCGATCATGACCTTCCATCTGTTTCCATCCCTTGTTGCCGAAAGCACCTCTTCCACCCTCTTTGTCTTCAGCCACTTTGTAAGTCCGTCCAATATTTTTCCTGGGTTTACCTGGTGCTCTCTTTCCCTCCAGCTTTCCTATTGTGACCAGGTGCTCCAATTCCCCTTTCCTCATAAAATGGCCTATAAATGTGGCCTGTCTTTACCTAATCTTCCTTATGAATGATCTTTTGTGTCTGCCTCCATCAAGACTGTCTCGTTTGTTTTCTTTGCTGTCCATGGAACTCTCAACATTTTTCTTAGAAACCATATCTCGGCTGTCTCAGTCTTGTTCTGACTTTGCGGTGGCTCATAGAAACAATGAAAACACCCGGCATGCACACCCATCAGTGATAGAATTTGCAGACAATGCAGTAACAACACAGCTCTTTATCATCTGCGTCTGTGTGTGTGTGTGTGTGTGTGTGTGTGTGTGTGTGTGTGTGTGTGGGGTGTGTGTGTGTGTGTGTGGTGTGATGTGTGTGTGCGTGTGTGAGTGTGTGTGTGTGTTCTGTGAGTGTGTGTGTGTGTGTGTGTTGTGTGTAGTGTTGTTGTGTGTGTGTGTGTGTGTGTGTGGTTGTGTGTGTGTGGTGTGGTGTGTTGTTGTGTTTGTGTGTGTGGTGTGTGTGTGGTGTGTGTGTGTGTGTGTGTGTAGTGTGTGGGTGTGTGTGTGTGTGGTGTGTGGTGTGTGTGTGTGTTCGTTCATTCGTTATTTGTTTTTAACGTTATTCACATACGGTGCTTTTACTAATTAGGACGAAAAAACTTGAATCAATGAAATCATGAAGCATTGCATCAATTAAGGTGAACGAACAAGAGAAAAACAATCAGAACATTAGAACGATCAGGCTTCATCGGTTTGCACAGGGTTGTGTGTATGTAGGTATGCGTGCGGGCGTGTGTGTGTGTGTGTGTGTGTGTGTGTGTGTGTGTGTGTGTGTGTGTGTGTGTCTGTCTGTCTGTCTGTGTATGTGTCTGTGTCTGTGTGTCTGTGTGTCTATGTGTCTGAGTGCTACGAGCATGTAAGGTCTTGTGCTGGCGTATGACAAGTCATCTGTTATGATCTGGTGAGGTGCAAGAGGGAGCAGAGGATTGTGTTATCGAACGAAAAGAATTGGAAAAAAAAGTTACAGGTATAAAACAATCCGGCTAAATCAGAGGAAACGACCTACGGGACTATGCAGTAAACGCCTAGCAATGTGTGTGTGTGTGTGTGCGAGTATGTGTGTAGCCCACACACACACACACACACACACACACACACACACACACACACACACACACACACACACACACACACCACACACATACACGCACGCACGTGCATACATGCGGTGCATGTATTTATGTGTTAAGACTTGTAGGTATATTTTATTTATGTAATTTTGCTCTCTTTCGTTTTAGTACTTAGTGTTTCCCATCACTTATTTTCGTGTTTCCGTTTTATTGCCTATAGTTACATATTAACTTCGATAATATTCTGATACTAAAAAGTGCAACGACTGTGCTTATTGACGTGGACCATTTACAGTATATTCTTAAAATTATTATCAACATACTATCTTCTCAATGTTCGGCAGAAACAACGTGTTCAAAGAAGCATCCAAGAAAATTCGCAGCGCTAAAAATAAAATTGATGAAATGAAAATGAAATAAAGTAAGATCAAACTAAAATTTAAAAAAAATAAAAAAAGTGGGGTGGGGGGTGGGAGAGAAAGAAAAAGTAACAGAAAAACCACAAGGAGAAACAAAAACTAACATCTGATTCAGAGAAACAGGTAGAAAAGAAATAAACAACATTCGACTTATGTCACAAGAACATATATTAAGAAGCAGTAAAAGATTTTGAATGAAGACGTGTAACAATATACATGAATAATATACACGTTTTAACGAACAATGAATAAATAATGTACTTCGTTAAAGCAAGTACACATTTGAAAATATACAACACATCTTGTTAATTAAAAAGAATAAACAGATGCAATTACCTTGGCACAACGATTGACTTTAACCAACAGCGTGTGATTTCTGACGACCTGATCGTATTCAAATGATTTATAATGTTTCAGGTAACAATTACACGACCAAAATCGGGAATTCCCGAAATGAAGTAACGTGACATGATTTCCGCTCTAAATGACATAAGCCAACGTAAGATCCTTGCTTGGATTAGCTGTTTCTAAACTTAGTCTAAGCGTCTTCTGCAACGTGTATATAAATGCGTTGTTCCTGGTTTCGAAGGGCGTTAACGTCAGTTTATGCATGTTCGTTGCATTAGCTGTCTGTGGCGAAATTTTGGGAGGAGCCAGTAACCTCTTTGTCGAGCCCCAAAAGTTGTTCGTGACTGCAGCGGCAAGAAAGTCTTGTTGACTAGAAGCTTGTCACTATAGTCTGCTACGAGTTACCGGGGTGACGTTCCTGTTTGGACTTTGGAGCTTACTGGTCAACATATGACGTTCCTGTTTGGACTTTGGAGCTTACTGGTCAACATATGACGTTCCTGTTTGGACTTTGGAGCTTACTGGTCAACATATGACGTTCCTGTTTGGACTTTGGAGCTTACTGGCAACATATGACGTTCCTGTTTGGACTTTGGAGCTTACTGATCAACATGTGACGTTCCTGTTTGGACTTTGGAGCTTACTGATCAACATATTTCCAATACCGAAAACAACATCCCTAACTCTCATTACTTCGAACTGTGGTGCCTGACTTCAGATGGAGAATGGTTTTCAAGACAAGACAGATGAAATTACCAATTTATATTTCTACAGAGACATTCCCTACTCAGCATTAGTCAAGAAGCTGGTAAAAATCAGCTAATTTTTGTTTTGTTTTGTTTTGTTTTGTTTTGTTTCTCGGTCATGTGCCCTCCATTCTGAGCCTGTAACTGTTTCAGAGGATCGACTGCTGTCAGCGTAGGTTACTCTACCAATCTTCAATGCCAAGTGTTAAAAGACCTTCTTATCCAAACTGGCACATTCTTGATTCTAGTTCCACTGTAGTTGAAATCTTTGACCAGCCAGCCATAATTGTCTGCAGAAGAGACAGAAACTCCGTGACTCACTGGTACGTACAGAAGTCTGAACACCAGCCACCCACTCTCAAGGAATAACCCTATGCAAACAAAAACAAGACAAGCCCTTTCGTGTACTCCCATCATTGCGGTCAAATGCCGCTTGAAATCTCAACAACAACAACAACAACAACAACAACAACAACAACAACAACAAAATCACAGGTCAAACCCACAACATTGTCTACATGATCAGCTGATCGAAATGTTTTCAATTTTACTTTTGGCGAAACTGGTCGTACCCATGACTCGCGTTTCAAAGAACGCTTGGCTGATGTCCGACATTCAAGAGACAAAAAAAATAATCTCAGATCATTTCAATCGAGTCAGTCAAGCACCCACTCGATCAACAACATGTGTGTGAAAGGTCTGTGGCTCCTGTACAGTAACAGCGTCTTACACAGAAAAGTCAAGGAGTAGCATATTGTTTTGTGTAGTTTTGGCATGTAGCTGAATATATTTTCATACTTTTTATGTTACAGTTCCTTTTTTTATAAGTTTCGGTCAGTTTCAGTTTCAGTTTCTCAAGATGACGTCTCCGTGCTCGGAATGAATTCCATATGCACTAACGTCACAGGTGCAATGTGATGGTGATCATGGCACAAGCCTTAAGCCTGCGCATAAACCCATGAGCTGGCCAGGTCCTGAGGCCCTACCTAGCCTATGTTTTCCCTAGCCTACATTTTTTTCATAAGAAGATTGTCAACGTCTGACCAGTTTTATTTTCTCTGTATTCTCAGATTTTCTCTTTAGCCCCTTGGGTGATAGGTTGAGAGTGCTTTTTTTTTTTTTTTTTTTTTTTTTTTTCGTTTTCCAAGGTTTGGATTTATTTGCACCAGACATAATCCATTTATGTCGGCTATACCAACTTACATTCAGATTTTTCCATTTGTTGGACCGTATGTGAGTATTTTCTTGCGTGTGTATGTATGTTGATGTATGTGTGTGTGCGTGTGTGTGTGTATGTGTGTGTGTATGTGTGTGTGCGTGTGTGTGTGGTGTGTGTGTGTGTGTGTTGTGCGTGTGTGTGTGTGTGTGTGTGTGTGTGTGTGTGTGTGTGTGTGCCCGCACGCGCGCGCGCGTGTCTGTGTGTGTCCATTTTGGACGTTTTCTAAAGAGTAATCTGCCCTTTGATCTGAGAAATTTGTCTAATTTTTCCTCTTTTAAGACCGAACTAAAATCCCATCTTTTCTGTAAATTTTTCTGTTTAAATTCACTTTGTTATACTGGCCCTGTCCCATCCTGGCCTTGTGCGTTCTTCAAATATACAGTATATTACTGATGTTACTGAGAGTTTGTGCATGATGTTAAATTAATAGGTAAAAAACTGAAAATGTGACATCATTTCATTTATTTTTGTGTTGTAGAATTCTAAGCATCTGGAACACAGTTAGGCGCACTATAAATGTACATTACCATTATTGTTGTCATTATCACACACACACACACACACACACACAACACACACACACACACACACAACACACACACACACACACACACTAACATACACATGTAAATATATATATATATATATACACATATACACACACATATATATATGTATATATATACATACGTTTATGTATATGTATATATGTGTATACACACACACACACACACACACACACAAACACACACACACACACATACACACACACGCACACACACACACACACACACACACACACACACACACACACACACATACATTAACATATATATATATATATATACATATGATGTGTAGTGATGGGAAGAGTAATGTGATGGTGGTTGGACTGGGTTTTAAGCAACAATAACAACAACTTACGAGCTACCAAGGATGCTGCCTAATTTGCCTCCTTCTAACGACGGCAATCTTTCTCGGCAGAACATACTTTTGAAGAGATCCCTAAAAGTATGATGAGAGGGAGAAGAGTGGCAGAATGATTCAGACGTTCGCCTACCAATAAATAAACTCGA
>JAPXFY010000017.1:50324956-50329956 GCA_030674185.1 Monoplex corrugatus
ACCACAAAAATAAAATCAGAACGCGTATTTAACACTTTGACTGTTGTATCCTGTCCATCAGCATCCTGCATTGTCAACCTTGCCAGCAAAGCAAAAACTTAACCCTTTGATTCTCCAGCCCTGTCCACCAGCATCCTGCATTGTCAACCATGCTAGCAAAGCAAAAACTTAAACCCTTTGACTCCTCAGGGTGAGGGAGTCAAAGGGTTAATTTTTTTCAGTTAGCGTATAGGTTACGGGAGTCAAAGGGTTAAGTTTTTGCAGTTAGCGTATAGGTTACGGGAGTCAAAGGGTTAAGTTTTTGCAGTTGGTGTATAGGTTACGGGAATCAAAGGGTTAAGTTTTTGCAGTTGGTGTATAGGTTACGGGAGTCAAAGGGTTAAGACAAGCAGACAAGACGGTCCACTTGTTTTGGATATATCAGTGGGTGTCGATGTAGAAATAGATAAGTGCCCTCACCACTCTCTGCCTCCTCTTCCACCTCCACCAATTATTCCCACTCCCCCACCCCCACAACGGATGAGGGCATAAAAACTTATGCAATCAAGTTAAAACTATCCCTTCCACCCCTCTCTCTCCCTCTCTCTCTCTCTCTCCATGCTACTACTACTAATAATAATACTAATGATACTAATACTACTACTACTAATAATAATAATACTTATCATAAAAACAACAACAACCAGAACAACAATAATAATGATAACAATAACAGCAGAGGCAGCAGCAAGAGTAGCGGTAGCAATAGTAGCAGCAACAGTAGAAGCAGTAGTAGTAGCAGTAGTAGTAGTAGCAGCAACGGTAGCAGCAGCAGTAGTAGTAGCAGTAGTAGTAGTAACAACAGCAGCAGTAGCAGTAGCAGTAGTAGTAGTAGTAGTAGAAGTAGCAATAGCAGCAGCACCAGCAGTAGTAGCATCAGCAGATGCAGCAGCAATAGTAGTAATAATAGTAGTAGTAGTAGCAGTAGCAGCAGCACCAGCAGTAGTAGCAGCAGCAGATGCAGCAGTAATAGTAGCAGTAGTAGTAGCAGTAGCAGCAGCACCAGCAGTAGCAGCAGTAGTAGTAGCAGTAGTAGTGGTAGTAGCATCAGCACCAGTAGTAGTAGCAGCAGAAGTATTAGCAACAACAGTAGTAGTAGCAGTAGCAGCTGCAGCAGTAGTGGTAGTAGTATTAGCAGCAGCAGCAGCAGTCCCAGAAGTGGCAGTAGTAGTAGCAGCAGCAGCAGAAGTAGTAGCAGCAGTAGTAGAAGGAGCAATAGTAGTAGAGGTAGTAGCAGCAGCAACAGCAGTAGCAACAGTAGTAGCACCAGCAGTAGCAGACGCAGCAGTAGAAGCAGTAGCAGTAGTAATAGCAGCAGACGTACGTAGTAGTAGTGGCACCAGCAGTAGTAATAGCAGTAGTAGTAATAGCAGTAGTAGTAGTAGCACTAGTAGTAGTAGCAGCAGTAGCAGAAGTAGTACCAGAAGTAGTAGAAGTAGGAGTAGGAGGAGGAGTAGTAGCAGAGTATTAGTAGCAGCAGTAGAAGTCGTAGCAATGGTAGCAGCAACAGCAGTAGTAGTAACAGCAGCAGTAGTAGTAACAGCAGTAGTAGCACCAGCAGTAGTAGCACAGCAGTAGTAGTAACAGCAGCAGTAGTAGTAACAGCAGCAGCAGCAGTAGTAACAGCAGTAGTAGCACCAGCAGTAGTAACAGCAGCAGTAGTATCAGCAGTGGTAGTAACAGCAGCAGTAGTAGTAATAGCAGCAGTAGTAGTAACAGCAGTAGTAGCACCAGCAGCAGTAACACCAGCAGTGGTAGTAACAGCAGTAGTTGTAACAGCAGTAGTAGCACCAGCAGTAGTAACAGCAGTAGTTGTAACAGCAGCAGTAGTATCAGCAGAGGTAGTAACAGCAGCAGTAGTAGTAATAGCAGCAGTAGTAGTAACAGCAGTAGTAGCACCAGCAGCAGTAACACCAGCAGTGGTAGTAACAGCAGTATTGTAACAGCAGTAGTAGTATCAGCAGTGGTAGTATCAGCAGTGGTAGTAACAGCAGTAGTAGTAACAGCAGTTGTAGTAACAGCAGCAGTAGTAACAGCAGTAGTAGTAACAGCAGTTGTAGTAACAGCAGTAGTAGTAACAGCAGTTGTAGTAACAGCAGTGGTAGTAACAGCAGAAGTAGTAACAGCAGTTGTAGTAACAGCAGTAGTAGTAACAGCAGTTGTAGTATCAGCAGTGGTAGTAACAGCAGTAGTAGTAACAGCAGTAGTAGTAACAGCAGCAGCAGCAGCAGCAGCAGTAGTAGTAGTAGTAGTAGTAGTAGTAGCAGTAGAAAAAGAAGAAGAAGAAGAAATAGTAGTAGTAACAGCAATAGTAATAGCACTAGTAGTAGTGGTAGTAGCATCAGTAGTAGTAGTAGTAATAGTAGTACCAGTAGTAGTAGTAGCACCAGTAGTAGTAGCAGTAGTAGTGGTAATAATAGTAGCAGTAGTAGTAGCAGTAGTAGCAACGGCAGCAGTAATAGCAGCAGCATCAGTAGTAGCAACAATAGCTGCAACAGCACTAGCACCAGCAGTAGCAACAGTAGTAATAGCAGCAGCAGTAGTTGTAATCGTACCAGCAGCAGTAATAGTGGCAACAGTAGCAGCAGCAGAAGCAAGAGCATGAGCTGCAGCAGTAATAATTGCAGGACCACTACCAGTAGAAGTAGCTACAGCCGTAGTAATACCAGTAGCAATAGCAGTAGCAGCAGTAACAGTAGAAGTAGCATTAGCAGCAGTAACAGTGGTAGTAGTAGCAGTAGTAGCAGCAGCAGCAGCAGCAATAGTAAATGTCTTAGCAGCAGCAGTAACAGTAGTAGAAATAGCAATAGCAGTAGAAGTAGCAGCAGCAGAGGGCTTACAGTAACAGCAGGCAGTAGCGATAGTGATAGTAGTGGCAATAGCAATATCAGTAGTAGTAGCTAGCAGCAGTAGGCTAATAATATTAGCAGTAGCAACAGTAACAGTGGTAGCAATCGTAACAGTAGGAGTAGTAGTAGTAACAGTAATAGCAATAGCAGCAGCAATAGTAGAAGTCTTAGCAGCAGCAGTAACAGTAGTAACAATAGGAATAGCAGCAGTAGTAAGCAGAGCAGCAGCAGGCTAATAGCAACAGCAGCAGCAACAGAAATAGACGTAGCAGCAGCAGCAGTAAAAAGTGTCATTGCAGTGGTAACAGTAATAATACGTGACAATAATGACACCATCAACACCAGCTGTAAAACAAAACACACGAAAACAACAAATGGAAGAGAAAATAAAAGAAAGGGGGAAAAAGGAAAGAAAAAAGGCAGAAAGGTAACTAAATAAACAATGACTAACTAACTAACTAACTAACTAACTAACTAACTGACTGATGACTGACTGACTGACTGACTGACTGACTAACTAACTAACTAACTGACTGACTGACTGACTGACTGACTAACTAACTAACTAACTAACTAACTGACTGACTGACTGACTAACTAACTAACTAACTAACTGACTGACTGACTAACTGACTGACTGACTGACTGACTAACTAACTAACTAACTAACTGACTGACTGACTGACTGACTGACTAACTAACTAACTAACTAACTAACTGACTGACTGACTGACTGACTGACTGACTGACTAACTGACTGACTGACCAATTAACTAAGAAACAAATAAACGAACGAACAGACGGACGGACGGACGAACGAAAGAACTAACTAACTAACTAGCTAACTAACTAACAAACTAACTGACTAATTGACTAACTGACTAACTGACTAACTGACTAACTAACTAACTAACTAACTAACTAACTAACTAACTAACTAACTTCTGAACGAACGAACTAACTAACTAACTAACTAATTAAGTAACTAACTCACCCACTCACTCACTCACTCATTCACTCCATCACTCACTCACTCACTCACCCACTCACTCACTCACTATCTTTCTAACTAACTAACTAAAAGAAAGGAAAAATGAAAGAAAGAAAGAGAGAGAGAGAGAAAGAATGAAAGAATCTGCCTCTTATAGGGAAATTGATCACGCAACCAAAATTTGCTAAGTACATATCTATATCTATATCTATATATATATATCTATATCAATGTCTGTGTCTTAAAAAGAGTAATCTTGATTCAAACTCTCTCCAAAACTACAGACCAGTTGCCAACCTTCCATTTATCCCAAAACTGTTGGAAAAAAAAGTTGTTCTGTCACAGCTTCTAAAGCATCTGAACGAAAATAGTCTGCTGGAGACAAACCAATCGGCTTACCGCATGTATCACATTACTGAAACTGCTTTGCTTGCTGTAAAGGACTTACTCTTGACTAACATGGATTGATTTTTTTGTTTCCATTGCTGCCTTTTAAGACCTGTCTTCTGCTTTTGATACTATTGATCATGACAATCTTCTTGAATGTCTTTCCACTTCCTTTGGTATCAGATCAAATGTTCTCCAGTGGTTCAAGTCATACCTTAGTGGACGTACACAGCCTATTACTGTTCAAGGTCTCTATTCAAAGCCATCTCCCTTACTTTTTGGTGTTCCACAGGGATCTGTTTTAGGTCCCATTCTTTTTACTTTATACACTCAGCCACTCTCTTACATCATTCAGAAACATTACTTTGACTATCACAAATTTGCTGATGATACAGAACTACAGACAGCTGCAGTCCCTTCTTATTTCCAATACATTTCTCAGTAAACTGCGCTGTGTATCAGTGAGATAAAATCATGGATGAAAAAAAAAACAGACTTCAGTTAAATGAGAAAAAGACTGAACTTCTTGCCATCGGTGACCATGTTCGTCTTTCTAAAATAAGGCCTGATCCTCTAAGTCTCTCTTCTGAATCGGTGTCTTTTCAATCCTCAGCAAAGTATTCGGGTGTCCATCTTGATGAGACACTATCTTTGGACAAGCACATTTCTTCTGTCTGCCAGTCTGCTTTTTATCATCTCAGAAGAATCAGTTCAATTCGATCATATCTTTCTAT
>JAPXFY010000017.1:50334956-50339956 GCA_030674185.1 Monoplex corrugatus
GACGTTAGTGCATGTGGAATTCGTCCCGAGCTTAGAGACGTCATCTTGTTAAATTGAAACTGAAACTGAAACTGAAGCAGAAAATGGTGGATGCGTATCTCATGAACATTGTTCCAGGTTTTGTGCCAGCCCTTCATGTCCTGATCTCCTGGTGACCTCAGTTTTGGTTTTGCCATCTTTTCCATTCTGCGGTAAATTCAGGTGGTGAGTACTTTGGTGTCAATGGTGCATGGATGCTGTCGTTGAAGATTGTAATGGTGATATCTTTACTATGGGGGCTCTCACTCCGTCTGACTTATGGACTGAGTGAGTTCTGTCCTTAATAAGTGGGATCAGAACACGCACTGTTGAGCTCCGCTGAAATGTCGCAGCAGCGGTGCTGGGTCTCCTACGGTGGGTTGCCCTATGGTGGATCGACATCTCTGACTCCCATTGGGACTGAATGACCTTAATGGTTGATGGTGTGTTTAGGAGCTTTGAAAGAGGAACGATGATCAATGTCACTGTGCAAGGCAGACGTTGTGACAGAAAAACAAACAAACAAACAAACAAACAAAACAAATAAACCAACCAAAACCGATGTAGGAACGTCAGAGTTGGATCTAGGGATTTAGATTTGAACTTATGCTGTAAGTCTTCCTATCATGTGCTACCGCCTGTAAATACTTAATATTTTGATCGTTTCCTGGTTAGAATTGTATTTAAAAACAGTTTATAGCTTTATTGAGAGCAAAAAAAAACAAAAAACAAAAACACAAAAAAACCACTTTGAAAGTCCCGTTTTCAACAAATAAGCATTGTTTCTGTTTCTGCAATGATTTCATAGAACCACACACACGAGATGTGACTGACAAGTGTACGAAATGTCATGAAGATTGGATTTGGATTGTTAAGAGAAGTTTTTTTTTCCAAACTTTTTGTTGTTGTTGTTGTTCATTTTAAGCAAATAATTAAACAAATGCAAAACAACCAGCAAACCGCAATTGCAGTAAGATCACAAAATCAAATTTGAATTCATTCAGAATATCCATATGTTTGAAATACATCTATATTAAACACAATCACCAATAGAAGAAAAATACAACATGAATGACAAGAAAATATTGGACGGACTTGCAGTGTGGCTGAGGACAGAGAGGGTGGAAGATGTTGTCGCAGCGACAAGGTATAGATGCATATGGAGAGCCATGATCGCCAACTCCATGCTGCAGGGCACATGATGATGATTATGATGAATAACAAAAAAACAGTCTGTCAACATACACACAGCATAAATAACAAGAAAACAGTCTGTCAACATACACACAGCATAAATAACAAAAAAACAGGTTGTCAACATACACACAGCATAAATAACAAAAAAACAGGTTGTCAACATACACACAGCATAAATAACAAGAAAACAGTCTGTCAACATACACACAGCATAAACAACAACAAGAAAACAGTCTGTCAACATACACACAGCATAAATAACAAAAAAACAGGTTGTCAACATACACACAGCATAAACAACAACAAGAAAACAGTCTGTCAACATACACACAGCATAAATAACAACAAGAAAACAGGCTGTCAACATACACACAGCATAAAACAAAAACAAGAAAACAGGTTGTCAACATACACACAGCATAAACAACAACAAGAAAACAGTCTGTCAACATACACACAGCATAAACAACAACAAGAAAACAGGCTGTCAACATACACACAGCATAAATAACAAGAAAACAGTCTGTCAACATACACACAGCATAAACAACAACAAGAAAACAGTCTGTCAACATACACACAGCATAAACAACAACAACAAGAAAACAGGTTGTCAACATACACACAGCATAAACAACAACAACAAGAAAACAGTCTGTCAACATACACACAGCATAAACAACAACAAGAAAACAGTCTGTCAACATACACACAGCATAAACAACAACAAGAAAACAGTCTGTCAACATACACACAGCATAAACAACAACAAGAAAACAGGTTGTCAACATACACACAGCATAAACAACAACAAGAAAAAAGGTTGTCAACATACACACAGCATAAACAACAACAAGAAAACAGGCTGTCAACATACACACAGCATAAACAACAACAACAAGAAAACAGTCTGTCAACATACACACAGCATAAACAACAACAACAAGAAAACAGTCTGTCAACATACACACAGCATAAACAACAACAAGAAAACAGTCTGTCAACATACACACAGCATAAACAACAACAACAAGAAAACAGTCTGTCAACATACACACAGCATAAACAACAACAAGAAAACAGTCTGTCAACATACACACAGCATAAACAACAACAAAAAAACAGTCTGTCAACATACACGCAGCATAAACAACAACAACAAGAAAACAGATTGTCAACATACACACAGCATAAACAACAACAACAAGAAAACAGTCTGTCAACATACACACAGCATAAACAACAACAACAAGAAAACAGGTTGTCAACATACACACAGCATAAACAACAACAACAAGAAAACAGTCTGTCAACATACACACAGCATAAACAACAACAACAACAAAACAGGTTGTCAACATACACACAGCATAAACAACAACAAGAAAACAGGTTGTCAACATACACACAGCATAAACAACAACAAGAAAACAGTCTGTCAACATACACACAGCATAAACAACAACAAGAAAACAGGTTGTCAACATACACACAGCATAAACAACAACAACAACAAAACAGTCTGTCAACATACACACAGCATAAACAACAACAACAAGAAAACAGGTTGTCAACATACACACAGCATAAACAACAACAACAAGAAAACAGTCTGTCAACATACACACAGCATAAACAACAACAACAAGAAAACAGGTTGTCAACATACACACAGCATAAACAACAACAACAAGAAAACAGTCTGTCAACATACACACAGCATAAACAACAACAACAAGAAAACAGTCTGTCAACATACACACAGCATAAACAACAACAACAAGAAAACAGTCTGTCAACATACACACAGCATAAACAACAACAACAAGAAAACAGTCTGTCAACATACACACAGCATAAACAACAACAACAAGAAAACAGGTTGTCAACATACACACAGCATAAACAACAACAACAAGAAAACAGGTTGTCAACATACACACAGCATAAACAACAACAACAAGAAAACAGTCTGTCAACATACACACAGCATAAACAACAACAACAAGAAAACAGTCTGTCAACATACACACAGCATAAACAACAACAACAAGAAAACAGTCTGTCAACATACACACAGCATAAACAACAACAACAAGAAAACAGTCTGTCAACATACACACAGCATAAACAACAACAACAAGAAAACAGTCTGTCAACATACACACAGCATAAACAACAACAACAAGAAAACAGTCTGTCAACATACACACAGCATAAACAACAACAACAAGAAAACAGTCTGTCAACATACACACAGCATAAACAACAACAACAAGAAAACAGGTTGTCAACATACACACAGCATAAACAACAACAAGAAAACAGGTTGTCAACATACACACAGCATAAACAACAACAAGAAAACAGGTTGTCAACATACACACAGCATAAACAACAACAACAAGAAAACAGGTTGTCAACATACACACAGCATAAACAACAACAACAAGAAAACAGGTTGTCAACATACACACAGCATAAACAACAACAACAAGAAAACAGTCTGTCAACATACACACAGCATAAACAACAACAACAAGAAAACAGTCTGTCAACATACACACAGTATAAACAACAACAACAAGAAAACAGTCTGTCAACATACACACAGCATAAACAACAACAACAAGAAAACAGTCTGTCAACATACACACAGCATAAACAACAACAACAAGAAAACAGTCTGTCAACATACACACAGCATAAACAACAACAACAAGAAAACAGTCTGTCAACATACACACAGCATAAACAACAACAACAAGAAAACAGTCTGTCAACATACACACAGCATAAACAACAACAACAAGAAAACAGGCTGTCAACATACACACAGCATAAACAACAACAACAAGAAAACAGTCTGTCAACATACACACAGCATAAACAACAACAACAAGAAAACAGTCTGTCAACATACACACAGCATAAACAACAACAACAAGAAAACAGTCTGTCAACATACACACAGCATAAACAACAACAACAAGAAAACAGTTGTCAACATACACACAGCATAAACAACAACAACAAGAAAACAGGTTGTCAACACACACAGGCATGATGTTGAAATCAGACGCGCTATCATATTCCATCACATACACTGACAACATCAGCATTAAGATCAGAAAATTCATTGCTGTAATTGTGATCTGGTTTTCCTCGCTTCTAATATTCAAAAACGGCAAATAAGAGAGACATTTTTATCAAAGCCACTATCTCTGGAAGCAAACATTGGATTTTACAACGGTTCTCACCATTAGGAAGAGCACACAAACGACATTTTCATTCTGCAACAAACTGAAAATGTCCTACCCGGTGACAAAACTGAAAATGTCCACCCGGTGACAAAACTGAAAATGTCCACCCGGTGACAAAACTGAAAATGCCCACCCGGTGACAAAACTGAAAATGTCCACCCGGTGACAAAACTGAAAATGCCCACCGGTGACAAAACTGAAAATGTCCACCCGGTGACAAAACTGAAAATGTCCACCCGGTGACAAAACTGAAAATGTCCACCCGGTGACAAAACTGAAAATGTCCATCCGGTGACAAAACTGAAAATGTCCACCCGGTGACAAACTGAAAATGCCCACCCGGTGACAAAACTGAAAATGTCCACCCGGTGACAAAACTGAAAATGTCCACCGGTGACAAAACTGAAAATGTCCACCCGGTGACAAAACTGAAAATGCCCACCCGGTGACAAAACTGAAAATGTCCACCGGTGACAAAACTGAAAATGTCCACCCGGTGACAAAACTGAAAATGTCCACCCG
>JAPXFY010000017.1:50344956-50349956 GCA_030674185.1 Monoplex corrugatus
ACCAGGGAGAAAATATTGGACAGACTTTACAACAGAGGGATAGACAAGGGAATGGGGTCTAAGGACTAGCCTTCAAACCAATCAGGAGCTCATTCCTAAATGAGGAGAATACACTTTATTAGCATAGACACATCGTCATTATCATCATCATCAAGTGCCCTGCAGCATGGCGTTGACGATCATGGCCCTCTATATGCATCTATTAATTGTCGCCGCAAACACATCTTCCACCCTGTCTGTCCTCAGCCACCCTGCAAGTCCGTGTGCGCGCGCACACACACACACACACACACACACACACACACACACACACACACAACACACACACACACACACACACACACACATACATACATATATATATATATATATATATATATATATATATATATTATATATATATATATGAGCCAGGGTCAAAAAGGTGCTTTGGGGTGACTTTCCTAGTTCAAATCACTGCAACTAATTTTCTTGCCTTTGCACAGCCTGAACAATCCAAGATATTGAGCTTTAAATGTCAGATCAAATAGTAGACATGAATTCATGGAAGTTGAACAAATCATTTATTAGCCAGCCAAGTTTATATTTACACCTTTCCTCAAATTTCAGCCTTCCTTTTACAGATAGGTGTAGTAGGCTGAGAATAAAGTTCGGTGTTAAACCAATGATTGTACCTACATGTATGTACGTATGTTTTGGTTTCTTATCAAGGTTACTCACTAGTTTATAATTTCATTTGGTTTTTTTTTGCCTATTTTTTTCATATATTCTGCAATATTAAAGTGTCAATATAAGGTTTCATTCGTGACACTTTTGTGTCACAGGCCTACAGTGTTTTGATCAATCACAATGGGAAAAAAGTATTAAAAACTGCAATGAAATATGGGTTTTCAAGTTTTATGCATAAAACTGTCTGAATAGAACTGATCAGCATTGCAATCAAATGGATACTTTGGAAACTACGTGAGTTTTTAGCGTTCGTGTAACACCTGTCACGGATGAAACTATGCCCTATAAAGTATGAGCTACTGCCTCTGGAAAAGCCAATCCAACATTTTGTTTGACCAAGGAGCATTCAAGGCGTGATGGAATATTTCTTTCCCGCCAAAATGGCTGAGCATGATCAAGATGAGTAAGACAAGTTGTGTCGTCACACCATTTTTCTTGTCAGGGATGAAACTATTTAACTGTTCAAATCACAGATTAAACTGAGTCACATGTTTTCTATCATAAATATGACTTTTTAGCTTGCAATTAGGTTTTAGTTGTTGAAAATGTCTATAGTTATGTTTTCAACATCAATGTAAATGTACAAACATTAATGTTGTATGTTAATTAACATAGGCTGTGTACAGCCTACTGTTTAGTTGAACGCACTCACTGAGCCACCGCGAAAGACAAAACAGCTGCTCAGTGCCAGGGAATCGTACAAAGCGACGGTCTGCCATTTCAGTGCCAGCATTAAGCTGCAAGCCTCTGGTCACGGTAAATTCTAGATCTAGTGTCTGTGGTTCTACATCATATATGTCCAACTCATCATAGCTGTAGGATTTTTGATGAAACCAACAGAAAGTACTCTGTCGCAACACATTGAAAGTTAATGAAAAAAACTAAGTTAAGAAATTGACTGTCACAATGCAAAATACATGCATTTTCAACTGGTGGTGTAGTAAGCAGTTTACTTTCCTTGCCGTTAATCTATACATATGATGAAAGATGCATGAATGCATGAATGCATGATGCCATGCTGAAAGAAACATCACAGGGACACCTACCTATAAATAGCATGAGGCGGTGCCATAATGTAGGTGTACAATACAGAACAGCACTGAGTTTTCACATATTCCACACAAAGACCGTGACCGTGACGACAAACAGCAGTAATTTTCTCCCTAATGAACTGGCACAAAAGTATAGTTTGCTTTAGATATTCCATTTTTAGAACGTCTCAAGCCTGAAAACACCACTGTTTGTCGTCACGGTCACAAATGACACCATCATATTCACAGACAAAACAGCTACAGTGAAAAGCAAGAAAATAGGACAGTTTCTTATATTTTATTCCAAGGAACACAGTGAAAAGATGTATGAAAAGGATGGAAAAGTTAATACACCAAATATTACAAAGCATAGCAATAAAATAAGTTTCATCTGCAACGTGTCACAAATGACCACTCCATTTGTGCTCATAAAAACACAAAGCAAGCAATTTTTTTTTATTATTCTGATATATTCCTAAGAACACAATGAGAAGATTTATGAAAAGAATGTCAAAGTTAATACATCAAATATTTCAAAGCATAGCAACAAAATTTCATCTGTGACGATTGCAGTGTGACTTGAACACAATTTCCTCTACCACGTCACGAATGACTCCTCCATTCAAGTTTATGAAAATATGAAACATTAGCAAAGTAAAAATAATATCTGTAATTAAAAGATGAGTGAAAGATAAAACAATGTAGATCTAAGTGCTGTCATACTCTGACTCACTGCAAACAAAAAAAATATTCCGAAGCTAGAAGAAATGCTGTTTTACAAAATGCAGCCGAAAAGATCAGAAATCTATGGAGATATAGATCTGGGCTTTCTACCGCACACTGTCAGTAGATCAATATAGGCCTAAATCGGGTGCACACTTTGACAGCCAGCGGACCCGCCCCCCTCCAAAAAAAAAAAGAAAAAACAAAATCCAACAAAAAAAACAAAAAAACGTATGCACCAAAACGTGAATGCATCTCTAGATCTAGAAATAAGCATTGCGTCTTTGTGTGGAATATGTGAAAACTCAGTGCTGTTCTGTATTGTACACCTACATTACGGCACCGCCTCTTGCTATTTATAGGTAGGTGTCCCTGTGATGTTTCTTTCAGCATGGCATCATGCATTCATGCATTCATGCATCTTTCATCATATGTATAGATTTTCTTGAAGATACGATACAGAGATACACATGTCATTTACATGTATCTAAGACTGTTCCAATGATAGACTGATACAGTACTAGTATAAAAATGTAGACTAGGTAAAACATAGACTAGGTAGGGCCTCAGGACCTGGCCAGTTCATGGGTTTATGTGCAGGCTTAAGGCTTGTGCCACGATCACTATACACATGACACCTGTCCCGTTAGTGCTTATGGAATTCGTTCCGAATGCGGATATTTTGTCTCGAGAAACTGAAACTGAAATTGAAATGGCGCAAATTTTCAGACAACTGGCCTTTGTCAAGCGCAAGGTCACAAATAAACAAACACCAGATACAAAAATGAGGAGAAAAAGACTGAAACTTCCCTGCTGATCGGCCCAGTGTTCTCACACTCCGTCTATTGTTCTTACGCTGGACAAAGGCCAGTTGGCCGACAATTTGTGCCTGTCTTGTCTGATTGTATTAAATACGCGTTCTTATCCTTTTTTTTTCGTCATTTTCCCAGTTTCTGTTTATTTGAACGCGGGTAGTCACACTTGTTTCGGATTTTGAAACTGAAACTGTTACTATGTGACTGATATTTGCCGTTCCAGGGGTGGGGAGGGAGGGGATAGAGAGGGAAGGAGAGAGGGAAAACAGAAAAGATGTGCTGGGGGAGGGGAAGATGCTGTTCGTTAGGGAGGGAGATGAGTTCTAAATGAGTGAAAGGGATGAAATTGATCAATTGAAATATGCACAAAGTACCACCACACACCTATTAAAATGTGAAATCAATCAAATAATATGCACACAAAGTACGACAAAACTATCCAAATATGAAATTAATCAACAATATACACAGAAAGTACGACACAACAATCAAAATATGAAATTAATAAAATAATATGCACACAAAGTATGGCACTTTTATCAAAATATGAAATTAATAAAATAATATGCACACAAACTATGGCACTTTTATCAAAATATGAAATTAATCAAATAATATGCACACAAAGTATGGCACAACTGTCACAGTTTAGACACCGGAAAAAAGATTTAAAAAAAAGATTAAATACTTATAATAATAATAATAATAATTGCAATATTTATATAGCGCAAAATCTCGATAAAAATCAAATCTAAGCGCTGAACATACACTTACGCACGCGCGCACACACACGCACACACACACTTACACATGGCTATAAATGGGGAAAAAGAATAAAAGCAATGGAAAATTATAGAGAGCATATTATATACAAATATATATTACAATGTGATTCCCCTCCGAGTGGAGACAGGCTACAGAGGGGGGATGAGTGAGGTCAGGATTTTATGCAGAGGAGAAAAGGTGAGTTGTGAGAGCGGACTTGAAGGAGACAAAAGTAGGTTGCTGACGGACAGAGAGAGGAAGTTTGTCCCAGGAAAGTGGACCAGAAACAGAGAAGGCTCGTGGACCATAGGTATTGAGCTTAGTGCGTGGAAAGCGAAAAGTCAGAGGATCGGAGGCAGAGCGGAGGGTACGTGAGGGAACATAGATCTCAAGTGGGCTTGACAGGTAATGGGGGGGCTGCGTTATTGAGGCTTTTGAAGCACATGGTGTCTAGTTTGTACTGTATGCGCTTTGATACAGGGAGCCAGTGAAGTTGTGCCATGATCACCACACGCATGGCACCTGTGACGTTAGTGCTTATGGAATTCGTTCCGAGCGCGGAGACGTCATCTTGAGAAACTGAAACTGAAACTGAAAACTGAATGGCCTGCAAGCTTTGTACCTCTGACATCAGCCCTCTGGATTTCCTGTGAGGGTTACACTACCCTTAACTCACAGGCCAAACAACCTGACCTGTGATCTTAAGGAGTTAAAGGGTTTTCGGCGGCTCCGTCAGAGGACATGTTACTGTTATTTTTGTTTAAAACTCCAGCCGACTTGTTGGAGCCATATCAGGGCTGTAATCTGTTTCAAAACATAGACAATACTTCAAAAGGGGGAAAAAAGGACAAGAAAATTAAATACACATACTAATGCATTCGCGCACATAATCTAAAGAGATGCCCCCGGCGCTGACTTTTCCGTCCAATTTATCACA
>JAPXFY010000017.1:50354956-50394956 GCA_030674185.1 Monoplex corrugatus
AGGGTGAGGGAGTCAAAGTGTTACATTTTTGCAGTTGGTGGATAGGGTGAGGGAGTCACAGGGTTAGTTTTTGCAGTTGGTGGATAGGGTGAGGGAGTCACAGGGTTACAGTTTTTGCAGTAGGTGGATAGGGTGAGGGAGTCACAGGGATACATTTATTGCAGTTGGTGGATAGGGTGAGGGAGTCACAGGGTTACAGTTATTGCAGTTGATGGATAGGGTGAGGGAGTCACAGGGTTATAGTTTTTGCAGTTGGTGGATAGGGTGAGGGAGTCACAGGGTTAGTTTTTGCAGTTGGTGGATAGGCTGAGGGAGTCACAGGGTTACAGTTATTGCAGTTGGTGGATAGGGTGTGGGAGTCACAGGGTTACAGTTTTTGCAGGTGGAGGATAGGGTGAGAGAGTCACAGGATTACAGTTTTTGCAGTTGGTGGATAGGGTGAGGGAGTCACAGGGTTGCAGCTTTTGCAGTTGGTGGATAGGGTGTGGGAGTCACAGGGTTACAGTTTTTGCAGGTGGAGGATAGGGTGATAGAGTCACAGGATTACAGTTATTGCAGTTGGTGGATAGGGTGTGGGAGTCACAGGGTTACAGTTTTTGCAGTTGGTGGATAGGGTGTGGGAGTCACAGGGTTACAGTTTTTGCAGGTGGTGGATAGGGTGTGGGAGTCACAGGGTTACAGTTTTTGCAGTTGGTGGATAGGGTGTGGGAGTCACAGGGTTACAGTTATTGCAGTTGGTGGATAGGGTGAGGGAGTCACAGGGTTACAGTTATTGCAGTTGGTGGATAGGGTGAGGGAAGTCACAGGGTTACAGTTATTGCAGTTGGTGGATAGGGTGTGGGAGTCACAGGGTTACAGTTATTGCAGTTGGTGGATAGGGTGTGGGAGTCACAGGGTTACAGTTATTGCAGTTGGTGGATAGGGTGTGGGAGTCACAGGGTTACAGTTTTTGCAGGTGGAGGATAGGGTGATAGAGTCACAGGATTATAGTTTTTGCAGATGGTGGATAGGGTGATGGAGTCACAGGGTTACAGTTTTTGCAGTTGGTGGATAGGGTGAGGGAGTCACAAGGTTACAGTTTTTGCAGGTGGTGGATAGGGTGAGGGAGTCACAGGGTTACAGTTTTTGCTGTTGGTGGATAGGTGGAGGGAGTCACAGGGTTACAGTTTTTGCTGTTGGTGGATAGGGTGTGGGAATCACAACGTTAAGCGATTTCGTTAGTGTTTACTGCCCCCAACCCCACCCCACCCCACCCCACTACCACCCCACCCCACCCCACCACCATCCCAACACCACCACCCCACTACCACCCCCATTTTCTACGCCACCTTTATGGCCACAGATGCTGGCACAATTTTCACAACGCTATGATGATGGTGTGACGATGAGGATGACAATCATGATGCTATAGCGATTTCATCTAGGACTGAGACTGCGCGACAGTGCTGTACTCTACGCTTACTGTTATAATATTCATATGTATCTTTTTGATACATTGTATTTCATTCAGTGGTGTTGGTATAAATTTTTGCTGGGTTCCGTCACATTGGAATGAAGTTTCGGACAAATTAGCAAAAGATGGTGCATCCAGTAATGCAAATACCGTAACTTTCCATAACATACGACTGTCAGTTCATGAACTTGGTTCTGTGTTGGAATGTTCACTGTATACACATTTTTCCAGTACCCAAAGCCTGATACCTAACTGCCCCAAGACAGCTAGCGTCCTTGATATACAAACTAAGGCTTTAACTCTTGGAAAACAAAATATACACAGAATGTATGTATTTGTTCAAAAGAATTATCTGTCCTCCATCTGCTCTTTGAATGTCCTATTTTACTTACGACATATAGAAATAACAATCTCGATTTTTCATGTACTGACTCTAGAGATATCCTTTACACCAAAAATAATGATATTATTTCGGTAGTCCAGCTGATTCTCAGATCCCCTCTTGGCAGATTGTTATGAAGAGTTAATTAATTGTTGTCTGTTATTGATTGACACTGTTAACTTAATGTTCTGAATTCTTAATTGTTATTGTTCCCCTTCTTACATTCAAACTATCACTACCCCTTTCCATCCCCGTCCCCCACCCTTTTTTTCCCCCTATGTGTGTGTGTGTGTGTGTGTGTGTGTGTGTGTGTGTGTGTGTGTGTGTGTGTGTGTGTGTGTGTGTATGTGTGTGTGTATGTGTGTGCATGTGTGTCTAAAATCACTATTGTGAACAGACATTAAATAAAGATTCCATTCCATTCATAATATTCCTGACATCAACCAGGCCCGAGAGATATAGACACCTGCGATGTTGGTAGGGATATTTGAACAACACCGTCAATGACACGTCCGTGAAGGGAATGAGACTCGACTGTGTGGTTCCAGTCTACCCAACGATCACATTGCACGCTTAACACAGGGCAGGAGCCGATCAGAGCCGAAAAACACAAGACGATTTTGATTGGGGATTCGAACCCACAAGCATCCAGTCCCGAGTCCATTGCGTTAACCACTACAACACGGCGACTGCTCATGTATGGGTTTTTACTTTCGTATCACTTACCGTAGGACGGGTTGATTGGCAGTTGTATCGCTTCAGCTGAAGGCAGTTGGGAGCCAGCTCCTTGTGACGCATCCAATGATCCACGTTGGGATCATCCATTCCCCGAAAATCCACACCACACATAAAGCAGACCACAGTTCCAGCTAAAGAGAATTGAAAACAAACAGATAAAAGCAATGACGATGATACTGTTTGTTTCCCAAACGGTAGACATTACTTTGCTAAAACACACACACACACCACACACACACACACACACACACACACACATACACACACACACACATACGCACACACGCATATTACACACACACACACGCACGCACGCACACACGCATGCACCCACACAAACACACACACATATACATAAACACACATCACACCACACACACACACACACACACACACACACACACACACGCACACACACGCGCGCGCGCGCACACACACACACACACACACACACACACACACGCACGCACGCACACATGCACACATACACAAACATACTTCAAACTTTGAGGAAAAGTTCACCATTGGCGAACACACAATCAATTACTGTGGGGAAAGAAAGGGTCTGCATGAGTCGCCATCATGGAAGTATCTTTTTGACATTACAACCCCTCTCTTTGTGGCTAAGGATTTACACCTGCAAGTACCTTTTTGAAATTGCAACACTTCTCTTTGTGGCTAAGGATTGACAGTTTCAAGTACCTTTCTTGACAGCAAGCCCTTCCCTTGAAACTAAGGACTTACACCTGTGAGTACCTTTCTCAACATTACAACCCCTGTCTTTGTGGCTAAGCACTTACATCTGTATCTTTCTTGACATTACAACCCCTGTCTTTGTGGCTAAGGACTTACACCTGCAAGTACCTCTCTTCACATTACAACCCCCTCTTTGTGCCTAAGAACTTACACGTGTAAGTACTTTTGTGACATTGCAACCCCCCTCTTTGTGACTAAGGGTTTACAGCTGCAAGTACCTTTCTTGACAACATAGCCCTTCTCTGGAAACTAAAGACAAAGACCAGTAAGTATCTTTCTTGACATTACAGCCCCTCTTTTTGTGACTAAGGACTTACACCTGTAAGTACCTTTTTGACATTACAAACCTCTTTCTTTGTGGCTAAGAACTTACATCCGTAAGTACCTTTCTTGACACTGCTACCCCTCTCTTTGTGGCTAAGGGTTTACACCTGCAAGTACCTTTCTTGACAACACAGCCCTTCCCTTGAAACTAAAAACATACACCTGTGAGTATCTTTCTTGACATTACAACCCCTCTTTTTGTGACTAAGGACTTACACCTGTAAGTACCTTTTTGACATTACAAACCTCTTTCTTTGTGGCTAAGAACTTACATCCGTAAGTACCTTTCTTGACACTGCTACCCCTCTCTTTGTGGCTAAGGGTTTACACCTGCAAGTACCTTTCTTGACAACATAGCCCTTCCCTTGAAACTAAAGACATACACCTGTAAGTACCCTTCTTTACGGTACAACCCTTCTTTTTGTGGCTAAGTACTTACACCTGTAAGAACCTTTTTCGAAATTACAACACTTCTCTTTGTGCCTAAGGACTGACAGTAGAAAGTACCTTTCTTGACAGCATAGCCCTTCCCTTGAAACTAAGGACTTACATCTGTGAGTACCTTTCTTAACATTACAACCCCTGTGTTTGTGGCTAAGGACCTACACCTGTAAGTATCTTTCTTATCATTACAACCCCTGTCTTTGTGGCTAAGGACCTACACCTGTAAGTACCTATCTTAACATTACAACCCCCCTCTCTGTGGCTGAGAACTTACACGTGTAAATACTTTTGTGACAGTGCAACCCCTTTCTTTGTGGCCAAGGGTTTACACCTGCAAGTACCTTTCTTGACAACACAGCCCTTCCCTTGAAACTAAAAACATACACCTGTAAGTATCTTTCTTGACATTACAACCCCTCTTTTTGTGGCTGAGCACTTACACCTGTAAGTACCTTTTTGACATTACAACCCCTTTCTTTGTGGCTAAGAACTTACATCCGTAAGTACCTTTTTTGACATTGATGCCCCTCTTTTTCTGGCTAAGAACTTACACCTGAAAGTACTTTTCTTTGTGGCTAAGGACTTACACTTGCGAGTACCTTTTTTAACATTACAACCACTTCCTTGGGGTTGAGGATATAACACCTGCACTTATATTTTTTTGTGTAAGGCCTTGATTGCCAATGTCATGCCGTAGGGCACATGATGACGATGATGATAAGTTACTTTTCTTGAACACGCAATCCCTGTCTTGGGGCAAAGACCATTACCTGCAGTTACCCTTTTTTTTCAAATGCAACCCCTCTCTATGGGGCTGCAAAATTGTAGCCCCTCCATTGAGGTGTAAGGACCAACAACTGCAGTTACTTTTCTTCAAGGTAAAAAAAGCAATCCTTCCATAACTGCTGAAGACTAACAACTGCAATTTTACCTCTCTTGAAAAGGCACCTCCTCTCCCCTAATACCCCTCCACCCACCCCTGGCAATCATTTCATTTTTATAACCAGAATAAAGGCGGGGGGGGGGGGGGGAGACAGTTCCAGACCTTTCTTTACCCTAACGATCTTTTTTTTTTTTTTTTTTTTCGATTACGAACATGACAAGAACGGAGAGGCTGATTGAGTTTACCGTCATCATTTTTGTGGAACAGACCACAAAGGCTCATGTCCATTGGGCTGCGCCCTGTCCAGTCTTGGGGGTACGTGGCCGCTCGCCCTGCCAGAGTGCTCACATTCCTCTCTCGAGTAATTCGGAGAAATCTTGCTGGCAGCGTGGTACCCAGTTGTTCCATGAAGATCAGAGCCTTGAAATAACGAAAATGATTACATGTTACTTTTCTTGAACACGCAATCCCTTACATATATACATAATATATATATATATGTATATATATATATATATACAGACATGCATGCATACATACATTCATACATACACACATGCATGCATGCATGCATACATACATACATACATACATACATGCATGCATGCATGCATACATGCGCTGCATGCATACATGCATACATACGTACATATCATCATACATACATACATACTACATACATACATGCATGCATGCATACATACAACATGCGTGCATACATACACACATACTACATACATACACATACATACATACACACACACACTACATACATACACATACATACATACATACATACATACATACATACATACATACATACATACATACATACATACATACATACATACATACATACATACATGTGATGAAGTCTTACAGACTTTCTCTTAGAATTGATAATTGGGGAAATGAGATATGCGAAAGCAATTTTAGGTAATTCAGGCCCGGTTTTTTTTTTTATATGTATATGTTTTAGTGTTCTTAGTTGTGTTTAGACTTATCTTCAGATATGTCTCTTTTTTAATTCCTCGTGCGATAAATTGGAAGGAGTGGTCAACGCCAGGGGCGTCTCCTTAGATCATGTGCGCGAATGCACTGATATGTGTACTTAATTTTTTTTTTTTAAATTTCCTGTTGAAATATTTGTATGTTTTGAAACAGCTATAGCCCTGATATGGCTCTAGGCAGTCGGCTGGGCTTTAAACAACAAAAACAATAACAATGCCTAGTTTTCCTCTCCAACCCAACTAAACATCAGGGAAAATAACCTGATCTGTTCTATATCCGGAGAATTTGGGTTGGGTTTTTTTTGTTTTGTTTGTTGTTGTTGTTGCAGCTTTGTGTGTGTGTGTGAGTGTGTGAATGTGTGTATGTGTGTGTGTGTGTGTGTGTATGTGTGTGCGTGCGTGTGTGCGTGCGTGTGTGTGTGTGTGTGTGTGTGTGTGTGTGTGTGTATGTGTATTGTGTGTGTGTATGTCGTGTGTGTGTGTGTGTGTTGAGTGTGTGTGCACACAAAACACACACACACACAATATCCACACCTCAAGGGTACAAAACACACACACACAAATAGCCACACCTCAAGGGTACAAAATACACACACAATAGCCACATCTCAAGGGTACAAAATACACACACAATAGCCACATCTCAAGGGTACAAAATACACACACAAATAGCCACACCTCAAGGGTACAAAATACACACACAATAGCCACATCTCAAGGGTACAAAATACACACACAAATAGCCACATCTCAAGGGTACAAAATACACACACAAATAGCCACATCTCAAGGGTACAAAATAAACACACAATAGCCACACCTCAAGGGTACAAAATACACACACAATAGCCACCTCTCAAGGGTACAACACACACACACACACACACACACACACACACACACACACACACACACACACACACACACACACACACACACACACATAAACACACACACAACAGCGGGGGCGGTTGGTGGGTGGGGAGAGGACAAAGGGGGAGTAGGACGTAGGGTAGACACGAAAAGCGGGAAAAATCACTGCTGGGCAAAACGTATCTCTTCAATCAGTGTGGGATTTTTCGGCACTTACCCAGAGTTCTCGAATGCTTCATAGAACCGATAATGTTATACGGTTGTGAGGCGTGAACAGTCAACAAGCAAAGCCAAAACAAGATTGAGGCACACACATTCCGTAGCAAGCAAGACTGATGTGAGAAGTGGGGAGAAATACCCAAAATTCTGGTCTGCACGAAACACCACACTGCAGACCAGAATTTTGGGTATTTTTGGGGTTTATATATATATATATAAACATACACATCCACACACACAAACGCACATCACTTACTGCCATGCGTCGACCTCTCTCTCTCTCTCTCTCTCTCTCTCTCTCTCTCTCATGGAAAACAGAAGCCTGAATTTCACCGGAATAAAATCCATTGTATTAACAACGACGAAATTAGAATAACATTAGTATTAATTCAAGAATGAAGAAAAAACTAACTAAAGAACAATTTAAACAAACAAATGAAAATAAAACATACAAATAAATAATAAACGAATGAATGAATAAATGAGTAAAGAATAAACAAATAAATAAATAGATGAATAAATAAACAAATAAAGAAAAAAAGGAAGAAAGAAAGAAAGAAAGAAACGAATAAATAAATAGATAAATAAACAACAAACAAAAAACAAACAAATAGATAAATAAATAAATCAATCAATAAATAAACGAATGAATGAATGAATAAATGAATGAATGAATGAATGAATGAATGAATGAATGAATGAATGAATGAGTACCTGTCGCAGAGAACGCTCCAACCACCCCGGGTTATCAAAACTCAAGTTTTCGAAGAAAATTATTTTCGCCATCTTGTCTAGGTCTTCACGCTCGTGGGGCAAGAGTCTCGCGCGTCGTGGTGAGGAGGTTGACGGGGACCAGGCTGATGGCGGTTGTTGTTGGGTCATTGTAGCAATCACCAAGTTTTCTGGACAAAACATAACCAGATCACAATCCAACATTTCTAAACTTCTTAAGTTCTAAAGAGGTCCTTGTTGTCACAAAGGCAGTGCTCTCCCTTGATATTTTAACTGCGCGAGGTAAGCTGATGGTGCTTGTTGATGTTATTATTGTCATTATTATTATGAACATAATGAGAAAAAAAGCGATAGCAGAGGGGCATCCAGAAGTCATGACCTGGATTCGGCCCGGCCCCCTTAGAGTGTCAGGAGATAAAGGCCGAAAACACTTGCTTGACGGGGGTTTCTCCTCTGAGGACCTTCTGCTCTCCGGTTCTCCCAGAGTTTTTTCTCGACTTATGAACATCAACGCCTAACTAAAATACCCCCTAGGCGTGTACAAAGTAAATTTTAAAAAGTACAAAATTAAAGTGGAAACCACAGCACAAGACTGAACAAAATAAAATAGTAGACTGTACACTCAATTATGACATTCATTTTCAACACAACTCAAAACCGAAAATTTCGAAACACTCACATACGCGACAGTAAAAAATGCTTAAATGTATATATATATATATATATATATATATTGCACCGAATGCTTGTTTTTTCTACATCATGTTAGATCCGTTGATTATGCATTGTATACATGTCAAGATGTTTGTAAATGCTATGTTTTTGAAAATGAATAATAACACTTTTTTTTTTAAAAAGTGCTGAACTCCAACACGCCTTTTCGTCATTTTCGTTGTCGTTGTTGTTGTCATTGCTGTTTTTCTTATCATTGTCGTCATTGTTGTTGTCGTTTTTGTCATTGTCGTTGTCGTTGTTGTTATTGTCGTTGTCCTTGTCGTTGTTGTTATTGTTATCGTTGCCGTTGTTGTTTTCGTTTTCGTCGCTGTCGTCGTTGTTGTTGTTGTAGTCGTTGTTTTTGTTGTTGTTGTTGTTGTCTTTGTCGTTATTGTCACTGTCTTTTTTTTTTAAGTATCATCGCGCTCAGGGAGGTTACCTGTGTGCTCACCTTTTTCTTTTCGTCCCATTTTCTACGCCACCTTAACGGCCACAGAAACTGGCTCAGTTTTTGTTTTTTTTTATTTGTTTTTTAACAATGCGATAATGGTGATGTCGATGAAGATGATAATCATGAAGAGTTCCATCTAGGATTGAGACTGCGTGACAGGGCTGTACTCTACGTTACTATCATGATATATCCTGGCGTCAACCAGGCCCGAGAGATACAGACACCTGCGATGCTGGTAAGAAGATTTGAGCAACACCCCCAACGACGCATCCGTAAAGTGGATGAGACTCGACTGTGCGGTCCCAGTCTTCCCAATGAGCCCATAGCATGCGCCAGCTCTGGGTAGGAGCCGGTTAGAGCCGAAAAATCCCAGAAGTCGTTGTCATTGTTATCGTTGTCGTCTTTGCCTTTTTTGTTTTGTATTTATTGCTGTTGTCGTCCTTGTTGTTGTTATTATTATTGTTGTTGTTATGCGGCTTCGTCTTCTGAGCTGCTCCAGTAGCTCATTCTGTCCCTTCAACAGTCTAACAACCTTTAGTTCATTCAGTCGAACCGTGAGTAGAGAAAGGCATGGGCTCATCAGGATAGATTGAAACCACACAGCGTCATTGAAAGGGTTGCTCAAATCTCCTGATCACCACCGCAGGTGCCTGTATCTCTCGGGCCTGGTTGACGCCATGATATAGCATCGTAACAGTAATAAACGTAGAACACAGTACCATCACACAGACTCGGTCCTAGACGGAACTCCGTAACTTCAAGATCATCGTCCCCACCGTCGTTATCATCATTCGAGCGTGGCGTTGTGAAAACGAAAATGGCCCCAAATTATGTAGTCATCAATGTTTCAATGTTTTGCCGGAAAACGGACAACACAAAAACCATAAGAGAAATAGAAAAAAGAAAGAAAGACAGAAAGACAGAAAGAAAGAAAGAAAGAAAAAAAAAGAAAGAAAAGAAAATAGGAAAAGTGTCCATTCAACAAAATAAACATTCTAGCTGGCAAAATTCCAAAGGAGCGAAAGCACATTTAGATCTATTTCGGTATTTATAGTAATGAAGGAAAATAAATATACCGTCGAAATAACACTGTTATCACTTTTGACAATGTCAAACAATCAGTATGGTCTCGTGTAAAGCAATCCAACGATTTCGGAGTAATCGATATCAGGAACCTGTAGTCGTCAATTCAGACTCTCCCTCCGTGAAGAATATGTCTCAAACACAACACTACCCCCACGTAACGCTACACTCAGCGCTAAAACAGACCTAACTTTCGCTATACTCTGCACTAAAATAGACCTAACTATACTTTCCCCGTGCTATCAGCTTGGACTATCAGCTTCATACTGTACGTTTCGAAGTCAGCATGAGCGTGGGATGCGTTGCGTGTAAAATTACCGGTAATTCCCGTTCAGCGATGTGCTGGTTTTTTTTTTTCTCAACTACAATTAATTAAAGCGTATGCAGTGTGTTGTTTGGTCTAAATCCGATGCTTACTCTTCAACCACGTCATTTCATGAGCTGTTTCTGTTTTCACTTCTTGTATCTACTTCGTGGGCGCACGGATTAGAATACACACAGAGCGATGACATTCGTGTTGTGTCAGTCAGATGTGGAACGTCAGAAATATTATTGAATGAATCATTAATTAAGTTCAGTTCCTTTCAGTGGGAGGCCATAACTTCCCCCCCCCCCTCTCTCTCTCTCTGTCTTTTTGTTTCTCTCTGTCTGTCTGTCTGTCTGTCTTTTTGTCTCTGTCTGTCTGTCTGTCTGTCTGTCTCTCTCTCTCTCTCTCTCTCTCATCTATCTATCTATCTATCTATCTATCTCTGTGTGTCTCCGTCTCCGTCTCTGTCTTTCTGTCTGTCTTTCTGTCTGTCTATCTCTCTCTTTCTGTCTCCCCTCTTTCTCTCTCTCTCTCTCTCCCTCTCTCCCTGTCTGTCGGTCTATGTCTGTCTGTATCCCTCTCTCTGTCCCTGTCTGTCTATCTGTCTGTCTGTCTGTCTGTCTGTCTCTCTCTCTCTCTCACTCCCTGTCTGTCTCTGAGAGAAAAAGAAGGAGAGACTATGAGAGAAAGACAGAGAAAGACAGAGAGAGAGACAGAGAAACAGAGACAGAGACAGAGAGTGCACATACATATATTTGCTGCAAGCTTTGACAAGATATGCACACACACAGACACATACACATTCAAACACTCAGAAACACACACACACACACACAACACACACACACACACACACACACACACACACACACACACACACACACACATGTACACACACATGGACATAGACACTCACCAACTCCAAAATCACCAAAACTCAGCACACTTTAATGTAATGGTAAATGTGTCGTCAATAATCTGAAGACAAAGAAACAATGTATGACTCTACAAGAAATAATCTCTCTCGCTACGAGCGTCGGGATTTCCCGATCATGTCTCAACAACGCTTGTCTACGAGCGTCGGAGAAATCCGATTTGAGATTTGAAAATTCGCAGGGCTTTCAGTATTTCCGTCAACCGAAACTAATAGCCAGAAGTAGATTGTCTGGTCATTCCTTGCCGCGTTTCAGGCCACGAGGTCACTGTACTACGCAGTTGATGAGTGGTCAGTGCAAAGTTCACGACCCATTATCTCCACAGCAAAGCAGACAACGGAAAAGCGATTGGCCGAACAATTACTCAACTCGGCGCTGTTCAACACGATCTCTTCTTTCAAAGCACGTGGTGTGTGCGCGCGCTGGATTGTATCAAATTTCATTGAAAATGTGACTGTAGGAACTGATTTATTGACCTGACTGTGTATTTTGTAAGGCATTTTTCACATGAAAATGTCTCAAATTTTACTTGTACCGTTACTCAGCAACCATGAGGGTTAGACAGTTGAAATTTCAGCATGTTGCACACCAATCTTTCATTATATGACCCGCCAAATTTCAAAACTCTCGGATGTCATTTATTTTCATGATAATTTTTCTCATGACCTATACAAATGGTGCGTATCAGGGAATGGAAAGGGGCATAATCGTACGTAGCAAGTGAGTGATACCACATTATATAAAGCAAACCATTCACTACTGAAATATGCATGCAGTTACTTTTCTAAACAGCACATGACTTTACAGTTTTCAATTTCAGTTTCAGTTTCTCAAGATGATGTCTCCACGCTCGGAACGAATTCCATATGCACTAACATTACAGATGCCATGTGTATGGTGATCATGGCGCAAGTCTTCGGCCTGCACATAAACTCATTAGCTGGCCAGGTTCAGAGGCCCTATCTAAACTGTGTTTTACCTAGTCTATATTTCATACTGTATTTTATCAGCCTACCACTGGAATAATCTTGGTTACATGTAAATGACATGTGTATCTGTCTATCTTACCTTCAAAAATAGGAACATATATATAAAGTAAATAAATAAATCATTAAAGGTCTATCCTGTATAAAGTCGTACTACATGACAGGACCCACCCACCCCCTCCCCAGTTAATGAACAAATACTCAGCTGTCTATTAACTAGATGAAGACAAATTTTCTTAATCATAGATTGATATGTAAGTAAGTAAGTAAGTAAGTGAATAAGAAGTAAGTAGGTGAATAAATAATACAAAATAAAGGAGTGTGTGGATAAGTAAACTGGTAAGAGATAAAATTAACAAATAACAGTAAATATATGCACATACCCACATGCCCGCACACAGACATACACATACATTCATGCATACACACCCGTATCGACACAGCATGATGGCCGACAACAACAGCTACAACAACAACAACAGCCACAACAACAACAGCAAAGAGGAAACACCCATATATACACATCATGACAAGCTTACAGACATATCTGGATAACAATCAACAAACGGCCCACAAACACACACACACACAGACTGGTTTGGTATGACTTTACAAAAACTGACACAAGCAATTAAGGTCACTACTGAAACACACTTAACCCTTTGACTCCTGCACCATATCCACCAACTGCAAAACCTTAACCCTTTGCCTTCCAAACCCTACCCACTGGCTTCCTGCAGGAAGCTGGAGAATAGGGAAAGAGAATCAAAATGTTATATTTTTGTTTCGCTAGCATGGTTGGCAATGCAGGATGCTGGTGAACACGGTGCTGGTGTCAAAGGGTTAAAAAAAAAAAAGTGTTAAAAGAATGCATGATTTTCGAGTAAAATGACACGAGCAATTAAAATCACTCTTGAAATGCTCTTAAAATTATTAATAAGATTAACAAGACAATGTATGACTTTCGAGTAAAATGACACGAGCAATAGAAATCATTCTTGAAATATTCTTAAAATGTCTGTTCAAAACAACGAATGACTTTCTAGTAAAACGACACAAGCAATTAAAATCACTTTTGAAATACTCTTAAACTTTCTGTTTAAAACGGTGTATGACATTCGCGTAAAATGACACGAGTAATTGAAATCATTCTTGAAAATACGCTAAAAATTATTGATCAAAACAATGTATGACTTTCGAGTAAAATGACACAAGCAACTAAAATCACCACTGAAATACGCTTAAAATTTCTATTTAAAACAGTGTAAATCTATGACTTTCGAGTAAATTGAAACAACCAATACTGTTACCGTTATTGCTGTTTAAAGCCCCAGCCGACTGCGTAGAGTCATATCAGGACTATAACCATCTCAAAATATGCACAATACTTCAACAAGAAAAAAGAGGAAAAGAAAATTGAGTGCACATATCAATGCATTCGCGCACATGATCTCAGGACATGCCCCTAGCGTCGACCACTCGGCCCAATTTGTCGCACAAAGGATTTTAAAAATCTCACCTGAACACAAATTGAAACATAAATAAGGACACTAAAACATATGTAAAAACGGGCCTGAATTACGAAAATTGCTTTCGCATATCTCATTTCCCTAGAGCCAAAAATGTACTTAAAACATTTATCCAATTATCAGTCCTAAGAGAAATTACGTAGGACTTTATCAAACACATAGAGGTGGATGGACAAGCAAGGCAGAAAATGATAGGAAGAGATGACAGAAAGCAAAGGAGGAAGAAAGAAACAAAAACAGCGACAGAAAAGAGGAAATTTCTAGCACAGAATTTCCAGACGGTGGGGATACTAGTTATACTGAAAAAGCCCCTGGCATCCCCACGGGGGTGAATCAACCAATGAAATTCACTCAGTACAAACAAACAAACAAACAAACAAACAAAAGTACTCTGATAGATTTAAACTCACTTAGAATTAATGCTTGCAACCAAAGTCTTTGAAACATTCGAATAAAGTGGGCGAAATTGTCAAACGGGTGATCGTCAGACTTCAGATCAGAGGGCTCGGGTTTGAATCCTGTTTGGGTACCTTCTATGTGGCGGTGGACATTTTTCTGATCTTCCAAGGCAGCCTGTATCCAGACCTGCCGGCACCAGGATCTCTTGCGTCTGCAGACGCGCACGCAGAACATCAAACGTTTCACGTTAACCCTTTGACTCCCAGGACCTGTCCACCTCTCATCGCGCCGCAACAATGCTAGCAAAGCAAAAACTTAACTCTTTGACTCTCGCACACTACCCACCAACAGCAAAAATTCAACCATTTGACTCCCGCATATTATCCACCAACAGCAAAAACTTAACCCTTTGACTCCCGCACACTACCCACCAACAGCAAAAACTTAACCCTTTGACTCCCGCACCCCATCTACCAACAGCAGAAACTTAACCCTTTGACTCCCGCAACCTGTCCACAACAGCAAAAAATTAACCCTTTGACTCCCTCACCCCATCCACTGGTTTCCTACAGGAAGTGATGGATAGGGTGAGGGAGTCAAAGCGTTACGTTCTGGCTATCTATGACTATGCAGGAAGCTGGTGGATAGGATGAGGGAGTCAAAGAGTTAAGTTTTTGCAGTTGGTGGATAGGGTGCCGGAGTCAAAGAGTTAAAGATTCTGTTAGTCACGTATGCCACAGTCTGAGATGGCCAATTGAAACATAAAAGCACCCAGCGCGCGCGCCCGCCACAGACAGAGCCTACACCTGCACAGTATGGGTAAAAAATATAAATAGTACAACAACAAAAACAGCAATAATGATAATAATAATAATGATAATGTATAATAATAATAATAATAATAATAATAATAATAATAATAATAATAATAATAATAATAAAATAACCTGCATACACACATCCAACAACATCCGATCGCTATTAAAACAAAGATCTAATGCGCTTAAAATTACGGCTCAGAGCCGAAGTCTTATTACCACTACGATGTTGAATTACGCTTAAAACGAACTGCTCGAAGCCCGAATCCTACATGTACTATCTCACCCAAGTGTGAAAAATGCTAAGCCGAAAAGAAGATACAACGTCGAGTCAGGAACTTTTATGCAGACAAATGATAAAGCACTTTCTTTTATCCACCCACACGTAATACAACAACAGCCTTACGACTTAGCGTTTGTCTCATGAAATAAAAACCTGTTGTAGTATGGTAAGTATGATGGTTTTATTTAGATTCGCTTGGAGAAACCAGTGACGTAAATACTATTAGTCCGTGCGCATTATAGTTCTTAGAAAACTCCGGGGATTTCCAAACTCTTACAAGACTGACTTCCAGCGTGGATGAAGACAAAAGAGAGGGTGGGAGATGTACTTACAGCGACAAAGGATAGATCCGTATGGAGGGCTATGACCGCCAACGTCATGCGGCAGGGCAGATGATGATGATGATGATGATGATGATATGACACTAATATTTCCTGGACACATATCTGCTAGCCAACGCCTTCCGGCGGGACACATGATGATGATAATATGGCAATATTTTCTGGACACTCTTATTCACTCGTTGACGGGAGCGTCATGGTATTTTAAGTGTATAAGTCACCGGACATCCGATGGGAAGGTCCAGAGTTTAGTCCTGCTTGTTACTTTCCATCTGGTGGGAGAAACAATGGAGATCTTTTTCCCCTCTCTCATACGGAGATCAACATACGTGCACACACCAGCCGCCGTGGTGTAGTGGTTACCGCCACGGACAACTGACTGAACGCTGTGGGTTCGAATCCCCGTCCGCCCTTTTAAAAATCATTCTGAGATTTTTCGGCTCTAATCGGCTCCTTCCCACAGTTGCGCGTGTTATCGGCTCATTGGGAAGACCGGGCTCACACAGTCGCGTCTCATCCACTTCACGGACGTGTCGTTGAGGGTGTTGCTCAAACCTTCTGACCAGCACCGCAGGTATCTGTATCTCTCGGGCCTGGTTGATGCCGAATAAATTATGATAATAAACGTTGAGAACAGCCCTGTCACGCAGTCTCAATCCTAGGTGGAACTCCGTGGCATCATGATTATCATCCTCATCGAAATCATCATCATGATCGCATTGAAATAATAATAATAATAATAATAATAATAATAATAATAATAATAATAATAATAATAATAAAAAACCTGTGCCAGCTTCTGTGGCCATTAAGGTGGCGTAGAAAATGGGACGGAAAAAATAGGTGAGCACAAAGATAATCTCCCCGAGTGCGATGATCCTCAAAAAAAATGTGAGTACACGCACGCAGAACATATAGTTGCACAAACGAAATGATAATGAATTGCAGCGAAACGCACTGGAAATTCGAAGGCAACGATCATCAACAGGACAGGGAATCCCCAACAAAATATACCGACTATGAACCGTGACTAATACACTTCAGACTAGAATTTCACACACGCACACACAACTTTCTTCAACACACACACACACACACACACACACACACACACACACACACACACACAACATACACACGCACACACACACACACATACACACACACACATACACACACATCTCTCTCTTTCTCGCTCTCTCTATTTAACTGTCTGTCTGTCTGTCTGTCTCTCTACCTCTCTCTCTCACACACACATATACTCATACACATACAAACACACACACGCACACATGAACACACAGACACGCACACCCACGCACGCACACATAAAGAGGAAACTTTTTTTTAACCTCTCTCTCCCTCTCTGAAACTCGCGCGCGCACACACACAAACACACGCACACACACACACACACACACACACACACACACACCGCACGCACGCACACGCACGCATGCACGCACGCATGCACGCACGCGCGCACCGATATATATATATATATACATATATACATATATATATATATATATATATGTGCTGGTGCGTGTGTGTGTGTGTGTGTGTGTGTGTGTGTGTGTGTGTGTGTGTGTGTGTGTGTATGTGTGTGTGTGTGTGTGTGTATGTAATATATGTATATATATTCATTTTCACATGTCTCTGTCTCTCCATCTGTCTGTTTGTCTGTCTCCCCGCCCCCCATCCCTGTGGAGATGCTGGGGGCTCTTTCAGTATAAATAGTATCCCCACCTTCTGGAAAGTTTGTGGTAGAAATTTCCTCTTTTCTGTCACTCTCTTTGCTTTCTGTCATTTCTCGCTATCATTTTCTGCCTTGCTGGTCCATTCACCTGTATATGTTAGATAAAGTCCTATGCACTTTCTCTTAGGATTGATAACTGGGTAGATGTATTAAGTACATTTTTGGCTCTAGGAAAATGAGATATGTGAAATCAATTTTAGGTAATTTAGTCCAGTTCTTGTATGTTTAGTTTCCTTAGTTATGTTTAAATTTCTATACAGGTATGTTTTTAAAATCTCCTGTGCGATAAGTTGGACGGAGTGGTCAATGCCAGGGGTATCTCCTTGGATTATGTGCGCAAATGCATTGACACGTGTGCTTAATTTTCTGTTTCATTTTTTCCTGTTGAAGTATTATGCGTTTTGAAGCGGCTAGAGCCCTGATATGGTTCTACGCAATCGGCTGGACTTTAAACAAAAATAACAGTAACAGTAACAATAACTCTCTCTCTTTCTCTCTCTACTCTCTTCCTTCCTCCCTCCCTCTCTCTCTCTCACACACACACACACGCACGCACACACACACACACACACACACACACACACACACACACACACACACACACACACACACACACACACACACACACTATACACAACTTTCTTCAAAACTGCCAGATTAATTCGTAACACAATAACGCGTTTCTCAAAAGTTGCATACGCACGAATTAAACCGAGAAAAAAATTGGATCGATTAAAGACATCCATCTATGTAATATTGATCCTATTTTCTGGCTTGTAAATTGCCATGTTCCACAAAATAAGTCTGATCATGTCTAATGCTCGGTTAAGTCCGAAGGAGTTTGGGGGAATACCTCTGTTTAAGACTGATCTATGATCATAACGTATGATCTATTTTCTAAGAATTTCCCCAAAACTAGAGTCAGATTGGAGCACCTGGTCACAACAGGAAAGCTGGAGGGAAAGAGAGCACCAGGTAGACCCAGAGCAAAAAATATTGGACGGACTTGCAGAGTGGCTGAGGACAGAGATGGTGGAAGATGTGCTTGAGGCAACAAGGGACAGATACATATGGAGGGCCATGATCGCCGACGCCATGTGGCAAAGTACTTGATGATGATGGATGGTGATGAGAGTAAGATGATGTCATGAAAACCTGAAACGGTGAAAGAAGACATCAACATACTTACGCCTGACTTCTTAACGAATGCTGCGAACATGATTCATGCACATACAACACACAGCACACTGAAACTCGGGAAAAAGAACAGACACGTAGCAGACTGGTTATTCCCCCCACCCCACCTCTTCCATTACAAACACCAACACCCTCCACGCAAAAGTACCCACCCGTGCATAGATGCACATTTTTAACCCTTTGACTCCCATACCCTATCCACCAACAGCAAAAACTTGACCCTTTGACTCCCATACTCTATCCAACTGCAAAAATTTAACCCTTTGACTCCCATACCCTATCCGCCAACTCCAAAAACTTAAACCTTTGACAGCCTCACCCTATACACCAACTGCAAAAACTTAACCCTTTGACTCCCACACCCTATCCACCAACTGAAAAACTTAACCTTTTGACTCCCTCACCCTATCCACCAGCTTCCTACAGTTTTTACTCCCTCACCCTATGCACCAGCTTCCTGGATAGGGTGAGGGAGTCAAAGAATAAGTTTTTTTGCTTTGCTAGCATGGCTGACAATGCAGGATGCTGGTAGACAGGCTGCAGGAGTCAAAAGGGTTAATGTACACAATTGCGAACGCATCTAACACAAGCCAAAGACTCTGTGTGACATCAAAACTTCAACACTTACTTAACAGTAGAAAGAACGCGACGAAATCAAGACCGACCTGAGAGAAGTTCCTTATCCCTGTTCCCTTTCGTTTGCGTTTCACTCCGGGCCCTTAGCCGGCCAACACTATCGGGGATTCCAAAATTAACACGGCGTTGACGCAACTAGTTCTTGGGATGGTCCGATGACATGGACAACGTATCTATTATTAGTCTGAGACGCCAAACAGCATTATTATTTACGTAATATGAACAGCATCTATCAATAGACAACTAGTTCTCTCTCTCTCTCTCTCTCTCTCTCTCTCTCTCTCTATATATATATATATATATATATATATATATATATATATATATATAATTATGTGTGTGTGTGTGTGTGTACATATATATATATATATGTATGTATGTATGTATGTATGTATGTATTTGGTCGACTATCGTGATCGCGAAAGTCCAACCTAGCACTTTATATTTGTGTACCCTCATGTGGGATCTCAGGTCAAAGTCTGATGCACACAGGCGGCCACATACTGGACACTCAATGGGACGCTCTGCACATTTGGTTCTGGCCTTTATTGATGTACACTTTTCCATTTGGCTGTTTCGTCTTTCATTTTCATAAGCTTCTGTACCCTTGCGAATAGCTTGCTTCCATTGACCTGTTAGTAGCCATGATTTCCCATTGTTCTTCATCAATGTCATATTTATGGAGGGATTTTTTTTAGGGTGTCTTTGTAGCGAAGTTTTGGCTGTCCTCTTGGTCGATGGCCCTTTGTCAGTTCACCGTAGAAGAGCTGCTTTGGAAGCCTGTTATCCGGCATGTGCACGAGATGTCCAAGCTGAGGCTGTGTTTGCAGTGCATCTATGCTTGGCATCTGGGCTTGCAAAAGTACATTCATGTTTGAGACACTGTTGCAGCATTTGATGTTTAAGATACGTCAGAGGCAGCGCTAGTGAAACTGATCTAGTAGCTTGACATGCCTACTGTAACGAGTCCAGTCAGGACTACTGCTCTCTATACTGCGTACTGCGTCTCCAGTTTCAAGCCCCTTTCGTTCCATACTGGCTTGTGGACTCTGCCACAGGAAGCACTTGCCACAGCGATGTGGTTGGATACCTCCTTATCGAGACTGTTGGAAGAGGAGAGACTGCTACCAAGATAGTAAAGGAGTCAACATTGTTAAGGACCTTGCCGTCGATCTTCCTTTCAGGCATGTTTGCTGTTGATCCTTTCGCAGGTTGAAACATAACTTCACTCTATATATGTAAACTGGTGAGCTATTTTTACACACATATGTATATTATAACATATACCTATGAATATTGACTGAATGTACTCAGACACACACACACACACACATACACACACACACACACACACACACACACACACACACACACACACACAGGGAAAATATAGTCATTTTCACATCTCTCTCTCTCTCTCTCTCTCTCTCTCTCTCTCTCGCACACACACACACACACGCGCGCGCGCGCGCGCGCACGCACATAAAAACATTTTGGGAGGGGAGAGGTAGAGAAAATATACACGTACTAGACTGGTTGTCTTCCCCTTCATCACACACACACACACACACACACACAACACACACACACACACACACAACACACACACACACACACAAACAAACAAACAAACAAACAAACAAACAATCAAAACAAAATTCTACACACCACAAAAGCAAAGAATACACACACTTGCGAACGCACTTATCACCTACCAAGTATTCTGAAACACAAAAGTCAACACTCACCAAACAGCTGAAGCAACACCAGGCATATGACAAAAGACCAGAGTGACCTGCTTAGATCGTCTTTTTATTTGCCGGGCACAATATCGGGAATTCCCAGAACTGTGATATGCTATGGTTTTATGACATGGCCCTAATATTAACTAACCCATCCCAAACCTGACAAGCCCAGACTGCAGACATGACACACGTCACGTGCGCAAAGACACACGCGCGAGCGCACGCACACACACACACACACACACACACACACACACACACACACAACACACGTTCGCACGCGCGCGTGTCTGTCTGTCTGTCAGTCTGTCTATCTCTATCTCTGTCTCTCTCTCTTTCTCTCTCTCCCTCCCTCCCCCTCTCTCTCTACGACTGTGTGTGTGTGTGTGTGTGTGTGTGTGTGTGTGTGTGTGTGTGTGTGTGTGTGTGTGTGTAATATAGTAAGTATACATACTACATATACTAGATGGATAGATAATATAGGATAGCTAGCTAGATAATATAGGAAGACTGTGACAGGTTGCCACAATGGACAAGGAGCAACGGGCCATTACTCAGCCTTTCCTGCGGTTTTCCACTCGTAGCAGTTATCGCCCTTGTCGATGGGAGGGGCCATTAATCCTTTGACTCCTGCACCGTATCCCCCAACTGCAAAATTTTAACCCTTTGACTCCCTCACCCTATCCACCAGCTTCCTGCAGGAAGCTGGTGGACAGGGTTAGGGAGTCGAAAGGTTCAGTACTGGTGGATAGGGTGAGGGAGTCAAAGGGTTAAATTTTTGCTTTGTTAGCATGGTTGACAATGCAGATGCTGGTGGACAGAGTGCAAAAGTTGTCAAGTATGGTGTCATGAGTATGCAGTGCAAAAAGTTGTCAATATGATGTCATGTGTGTGCAGTGCGAAAGTTGTTAAGTATGGTGTCATGAATATCCAGTAAAAAAAAAAGTTGTCAAGTATGATGTCATGAGTATGCAGTTAAAAAAAATTGTCAAGAATGATGTCATGAGTGTGCAGTGCAAAACGTTGTCCAATATGGAGTCATGAGTGTGCAGTGCAAAAGTTGTCAAGTATGGTGTCATGAATATCCAGTAAAAAAAAAAGTTGTCAAGTATGATGTCATGAGTATGCAGTTCAAAAATTGTCAAGAATGATGTCATGAGTGTGCAGTGCAAAAAGTTGTCAAGTATGGTATCATGAGTGTGCAGTGCAAAACGTTGTCCAATATGGAGTCATGAGTGTGCAGTGCAAAAGTTGTCAAGTATGGTGTTATGAGTACTCAGTGCAAAACGTTGGCAAGTATGGTGTCATAAATATCCAGTGCAAAAGTTGTCAAGCATATTGTCATGAGTATCCAATGGAAAAGTTGTCAAGTATGGTGTCATGAGTATGCTGTGCAAAAGATGTTAAGTATGTGTCATGAGTATACAATGTAAAAGATGTCAAGTATGGTGTCATGAGCATCCAGTGTAAAAGATGTCAACTATGGTGTCATGAGTGTGCAGTGCAAAAGTTGTCAAGTATGGTATCATGAGTACCTAGTGCAAAAAATGTCAACTATGGTGTCATGAGTACGCAGTGCAAAAGTTGTCAATATGATGTCATGTGTATGCTGTACAAAAGGTGTTAAGTATGGTGTCATGAGTATCCAGTGTAAAAGATGTCAAGTATGTCATGAGCATGCAGTGTAAAAGATGCCAAGTATGGTGTCATGAGTGTGCAGTGCATAAAGTTGTCAGTATGATGTCATGTGTATGCTGTTCAAAAGATGTTAAGTATGGTGTCATGAGTATCCAGTGTAAAAGATGTCAAGTATGATGTCATGAGTATCCAGTGTAAAAGATGTCAACTATGGTGTCATAAGTATGCTGTGCAAAAGATGTTAAGTATGGTGTCATGAGTATCCAGTGTAAAAGATGTCAAGTATGATGTCATGAGCATCCAGTGTAAAAGATGTCACTATGGTGTCATGAGTGTGCATGCAAAAGTTTCAACTATGGTGTCATGAGTGTGCAGTGCAAAAGTTGTCAACTATGGTGTCATGAGTACGCAGTGCAAAAGTTGTCAGTATGATGTCATGTGTATGCTGTTCAAAAGTGTTAAGTATGGTGTCATGAGTATCCAGTGTAAAAGATGTCAAGTATGGCGTCATGAGTATTCAGTGTAAAAGATATCAAGTATGGTGTCATGAATATCCAGTGTAAAAGTTGTCAAGTATGGTGTCATGTGTATCCAGTGTAAAAGTTATCGAGTATGGTGTCATGAATATCCAGTGTAAAAGTTGTCAAGTATGGTGTCATGTGTATCCAGTGTAAAAGATGTCATGCATGATAACATAAATATACAATACAAAAGTTGTCAAGTATAGTGTCATGAGTATGCGGTGCAAAAGATGTCAAGTATGGTGTCATGAGTATCCAGTGTAAAATATTCAAGTATGATGTCATGAGTATGCAGTGCAAAAGTTGTCAAGTATGGTGTCATGAGTATCCAGTGTAAAATATGTCAAGTATGGCGTCATGAGTATTCAGTGTAAAAGATATCAAGTATGGTGTCATGAATATCCAGTGTAAAAGTTGTCAAGTATGGTGTCATGAGTATCCAGTGTAAAAGATATCAAGTATGGTGTCATGAATATCCAGTGTAAAAGTTGTCAAGTATGGTGTCATGTGTATCCAGTGTAAAAGATGTCATGCATGATAACATAAATATACAATACAAAAGTTGTCAAGTATAGTGTCATGAGTATGCGGTGCAAAAGATGTCAAGTATGGTGTCATGAGTATCCAGTGTAAAATATGTCAAGTATGATGTCATGAGTGTGCAGTGCAAAAGTTGTCAAGTATGGTGTCATATCCAGTGTAAAATATAAAATATGTCAAGTATGGTGTCATGAGTATTCAGTGTAAGAGATATCAAGTATGGTGTCAAGAATATCCAGTGTAAAAGTTGTCAAATATTGTGATGAGGATGCAGTGCAAAAGATGTTAAATATGGTGTCAAGAGTATCCAGTGCAAAAGACTTCAAGTATGATGTCATGAGTATGCAGTGCAAAAGATGTCAAGTGTGATGTCATGAGTATGCAGTGCAAAACGTTGTCAAGTATGATGTCATGAATATGCAGTGTAAAAGATGTCAAGTATGACGTCTTGGGTATGTAGTGCAAAAAGTTGTCAAGTATGGTGTCATGAGTATGCAGTGCAAAAAGTTGTCAAGTATGATGTCATGAGTATGCAGTGCAAAAGTTGTCAATATGATGTCATGAGTGTACAGTGCAAAAAGTTGTCAAGTATGGTGTCATGAGTATTCAGTGCAAAAGTTGTCAATATGATGTCATGAGTGTACAGTGCAAAAAGTTGTCAAGTATGGTGTCATGAGTATACAGTGCAAAAGTTGTCAAGTATGGTGTAATGAGTATTCTGTGCAAAAAGTTGTCAAGTATGGTGTCATGAGTGTGCATTCCAAAAGTTGTCAAGTATGATGTCATGAGTGTGCAGTGTCAAAAGTTGTCAAATATGATGTCATGAGTGTGCAGTGTCAAAAGTTGTCAAATAAGATGCAATGAGTATGCAATGCAAAAGTTGTCAAGTATGATGTCATGAGTATGCTGTGCAAAAAGTTGTCAAATATGATGTCATGAGTATGCAGTGTAAAAGTTGTCAAGTATGACGTCATGAGTATGCAGTGCAAAAGTTGTCAAGTATGATGTCATGAGTATGCTGTGCAAAAATTTGTCAAGTATGGTGTCATCAGTGTGCAGTGCAAAAAGTTGTCAATATGATGTCATGTGTGTGCAGTGCGAAAGTTGCCAAGTATGATGTCATGTGTATGCTGTGCAAAAATGGTCAAATATGGTGTCATGAGTATACAGTGGAAAAAGTTGTCAAGTATGATGTCATGAGTATGCAGTGCAAAAGTTGTCAATATGTCATGAAAATGCAGTGCAAAAATTTGTCAAGCATAGCGTCACGAGTATTCAGTGCAAAAGTTGTCAAGTATGATGTCATGAGTATGCTGTGCAAAAAAATTGTCAAGTATGGTGTCATAAGTATGCTGTGCAAAAAGTTGTCAAGTATGATGTCATGAGTATGCAGTGGAAAAGTTGTCAAGTATGATGTCATGAGTATGCAATGCAAACAGTTGTTATGTATGGTGTCATGAGTGTGCAGTGCAAAAGTTGTCAATATGTCATGAGTATGCAGTGCAAAAGTTGTAAGTATGATGCCATGAGTAGTAAGTGCAAAAATTCTCAAGCCTGGTGTCATGAGTACGCAGTGCAAAAGTTGTCAAGTATGGTGTCATGAATATCCAGAGCAAAAGTTGTCAATATGATGTCATGAGTGTGCAGAGCAAAATGTTGTCAAGTATGGTGTCATTGGGAGAGTGCAGACATCAAAATTGGCGCAGCGCTCATCTGTACTTGTTACAAGAATCACACTTCAGACTTAACTTTGGCTGCACTTTGCTTTTGTTTTGTTGTTGTTGTTAATGATGTTGTTTTTATTCATGAATAAATTCAGCTTTTATCTTGTCTAAATCCTAGTCTTAAATTTCCTTTATATTTTAAACAAACCAACCATCATGTATGTTTGACGTGAAATCGCATTTATCCTCCAATAAAGCTCAACGACTTTTATAGGTATTATATGCACGATTCTAGCCTCCATCCCCCACCCCTCCTCGCCCACTCTTCAATACTGCATGGTTGTGTGTCAAATGTTTTGTTTTGTTTTTTGGTATGGACGTGATTTTGATACACTAAAGTTTGAACGTTTACCATGCAACGAATAAGATGTGAATTGTTTGGGACAATCGTAACGTCCCCTTCCGTCCATTATTTAACCTTAATTAATTTAATTAATCACTCGCTAGTACGATTATTCCCCTTGCCGTCCCCCCCCCCCCCCCGACATGCACCATTTGTATAGGTCATGAGAAAAATTCTCATACAAACAAATGAAATCAAAGAGTTTTGAAATTTCGCAGGTCATATATTAAAAGATTGGTGTACAATGTGCTGAAATTTCAACAGTCTAATCCTCATGGTTGCTGAGTAATGGCACATGTAAAATTAGAGACATTTTCAGGTGAAAAATGTCTTACAAAATGCACAGTCAGGTCAATACATCAGTTCCTACAGTCACATTTTGAATGAAATTCATAAAATCCAACGTGCACACATTCCACGTGCACTGAAGGAAGAGATCGTGTTGAACAGCGCCGAGTTGCTGAGTATTGTTCAGCCATTTGCTTTTCCGTCGTCTGCTTCGCTGCGGAGATAGTGGGTCGTGAACTTTGCACTGTCCACTCACCAACTGCGTAGTACAGTGATCGTGGCCTGAAACGAGGCTAGGAATGACCAAAGAATGCATTTCTGGCTATTAGTTTCGGTTAACGGAAATACTGAAAGCCCTGCGAATTTTCAAAACTCAAGTCGGATTTCTCCGACACTCATAGAAAAGCGTTGTTGAGACATGATCGGGAAATCCCGACGCTCGTAGCGAAATACTTTTTTCCCCCTGATGAAATAGGTCTAATTTTTTCCTTTGGTGTTAATGTTTTACAACTATTTGAAAATGTCCAGGATCATTTACAAAAACAAACTCTATTTGTAATCAAGAGAGAGGCGGTTTTTGTTTGTTTGGTTGGTTGGTTGGTCGGTTGGTTGGTTTAAAAGAACTGATGGGGATTCGAACCGACAAACTTCCAATCGGTAGTCCGTCGCGCTAACCACTACACCATGGCGACTGGTACTATGGTGTTATTTCATTTTATAAAAGCTGAATGAACGAGTCCACAAGGTGTGACCTGTGTGGACTTGCACAACACTGTCGAAACAGGTCGGAGAGACTATTGAAGAAAATCGGGGGGGTGTTTGGAAAAGTGTTTTGTCTGGATGTTCCTGTCTTTTCGTCATAGATACGAGTGTGTGTTTGTCTGTGTGTCTGTGAATGTGTGTGTGTGTGTGGTGTGTGTGTGTGTGTGTGTGTGTGTGTTTTGTGTGTGTGTGTATGTGTGTGTGTGTGTGTGTGTATGTGTGTATATGTGTGGGTTTTTTAGTGTGTATGTGTATGTGGGCTGCGTATGTATGTGTGTGTATGTGTGTATGTATGTATGTGTGTGTGTGTTTTTGTGTGTGTCTGCGTGTGTGTATGTGTGTGTATGTGTCTGTGTATCTGTGTGTCTGCGTGTGTGTATGTGTGTATGTGTCTGTGTGTGCGTGTATCTGTGTGTTGGTGTGAATGAACGAGTCCACAAGGTGTGACCCGTGTGTGACTTGCACAACACTGTCAAAACAGGTCGAGGGACTATTGAAGAAAATCGGGGTGGGTTTGGAAAAGTGTGTTATCTGGATGTTCCTGTCTTTTCGTCATAGATATGAGTGTGTGTTTGTCTGTGTGTCTGTGAAACAGTTCGGAGGGACTATTGAAGAAAAAATCGGGGTGGGTTTGGAAGAGTGTGTTGTCTGGATGTTCCAGTCTTTTCGTCATAGATACGAGAGAGAGAGAGAGAGAGAGAGTGTGTGTGTGTGTGTGTGTGTGTGTGTGTGTGTGTGTGTATGTGTGTGTGTGTATGTGTGCGTGTGTGTGTGTGTGTACATGTGTGTGTGTTTGTATGTGTGTGTATGTGGGGTGTGTGTGTATGTTGTGTATGTGTGTTTATGTGTGTGTTGGTGTTGTATGTTGTGTGTGTTTTTGTGTGTGTCTGCGTGTGTGTATGTGTGTGTGTGTTGTGTGTCTGGTGTTGTATGTGTGTATGTGTGTGTGTGTACATGTGTGTGTGTTTGTGTGTATGTGTGTGTGTATGTGTGTATGTGTGTGTGTGTGTATGTGTGTGTGTATATGTGTGTGGGTTTTTTTATTGTATGTGTGTGTGTGTGTGTGTGTGTCTCTGTGTACGTATGTGTGTGTATGTGTGTATGTATGTATGTGTGTGTGTTTTTGTGTGTGTCTGCGTGTATGTGTGTGTGTGTTTTTGTGTGTCTGCGTGTGTATGTGTGTGTCTGTGTGTGCATGTGTCTGTGTGTGTATATGTGTGTGTGAATGTGTGCGTATGTGTGTGTGTATGTGTGTGTATGTATGTATATAAGTGTGTGTGTTGTGTGTGTGTCTGTGTCTATGTGGGCGTGCAAGTATGTGTGTGTGCGTGTCTGTGTTTTTGTCTGTGTGTGTGTTTGTGTGTTTGTGTGTGTGTGTATGTGTGTGTGCGTGTGTATGTATGTATGTGTGTGTTTGTGTGTGTGCGGGTGCGCATGTGTGTGTGTGTGTGTGTGTGTCTGTGTGTATGTGTGTGTGCATGTATGTGCATGTGTTTGCATGTGTGTGTCTGTGTGTCTATGTGCGTTCGCGCATTTGTGTGTACGTGTCTGTGTGTGTATGTGTATGTGTGTACGTGTCTGTGTGTGTATGTATGTGGTGTGTGTGTGTGTGTGTGTGTGTGTGCGTGATGTGTGTATGCAAGCATGTGTGTGTCTGTATGTGTGCGTGTGTCTGTGCGTGTATCTGTGTATATGTGTGTTTCTCTGTGTATGTGTGCGTTTGTGCGTGTGTCTGTGTGTCCGGGTGCCTGTGTGTCTGTCTGTCTTTGTGTTTCTGTGTGTGTCTGTGTATGTGTGTGTGTATGTCTGTGTGTCTGTGTCTGTTTCTGTCTCTGTGTGTCTCTGTGTGTGTGCGTGTGTTGTGTTTGCGTGTGTCTGTGTGTGTGTCAGTGTGTCTCTGTGTGTGTATCTGTGTGTGTGTGTGTGTATCTGTGTGTGTGGTGTGTGTGTGTGTGTGTGTGTGTGTGTGTGTTTTCTTGAAAGTGTGTATTTTTGGCTGTGGATCAGTGAATAGAATAAAGAATGTATACGTCTTTCTCATTGTGGCAGTATTCGCAATGAAGTGAACTATTTCTTTTTTTTTTCCAGAGTTCTGCATAAAATGACTTTTATATAATGAACTGGTGAAGTCAGCACGGGGAAATAAGCAAATTCAAAACAGACATTAGATGTTTTAAAGGTACATAGTGAGCTGTTCGAAAAATTGCAGAAGTCTTAAAGAACTGCTGGACCAATATGTCCATTTTGCATGTGAGGAGGGATACAGATTCCTACCAGTCGCCATGGTGTAGTGGTTAGTGCAACGGACTATTGACTGGAAAATTGTGGGGTTGAATCCCCATCAGTCCCTTTAAAGCTTGTGGATTTTCGGATTTAGCGGCTCCTACCCGGAGTTGGGCGTGCTATGGGCTCATTGGAAAGATTGGGACCACACAGTCGAGTCTCATCCACTTCACGGATGCGTCATTGAGAGTATCGCTCAAATCTTCTGACCAGCACCGCAGGTGTCTGTATCGCTCAGGCCTGGTCAACGCCATAGATATATATATTACGATAGTAAGCTTAGAGTACAGCCCTGTTACGCAGTCTCAAACCTAGATGGAACTCCATAGCATTATGTTTATCATCCTCATCGACATCATGATCATCACACTGTAAAAACTGTTCCAGTTTCTGTGGCCATTAAGGTGGCTTAGAAAATGGTCAAAAAAAGAAGGTAGCACAAAGGTAACCTCCCTGAGTGCGATGATTTTATTTTAAAAAACAAAACAAAAAAGAAAAAGATAAGGGTACAGATTTCAAGAGGAGGAGGCCAGAGTGTCAAGCAGAACCGATAGAAATCATATTAAACATGGCACCATCATTACAAAACACGCTTTTCTTCATAAATATAATATCTAATTAATTATGTTACAACCCTTTTTCCAGACTGAAAAGCTTTATGTACATATATTGCTGAGTGTTTTTCTTTTTTTTTTTTTTTCATCCGTTGACACCATTCAGAAGTTTTAGTTTCAGTTTCAATTTCTCAAGATCAGTCTCCGCACTCGGAATGAATTCCATATGCACTAACGTCACAGCTAGGTGCCATGTGATGGAGAAGATCCAGAATGGTCATGGCACAAGCCTTAAGTCTGCACATAAACCCACGAGCTGGCCAGGTCCTGATGTTTTACCTAGATAATGCCATAACCCTGGGGTTGTAGAGAAACAAGGTGGCAGAGACCTCCATTTTTCCCGGGGCCAGCACCACGATCACGGCGCCCATCCCCTCTCCCTCACCTCAAATTCATGTTCACTTTTTTTTTCACCAAGACTTCAGAAAGGCAAGAAAGCTAACTGGTCTTCAAGAGGTGGAACCTAGGAAATCAACCTATCTCTCCACTGTTTTATACCAAGGCAGCTGGGCAATGGCCTGCTCTTCACGATTTTCAACTGCCGTGGGATCTTTAGCGTGCGCAGCCAAAAGACACGGGTCCGACTCATTTTTCATCTCCTTCCAAAGGACTAGACGTTCAGTTCGATTTTCTGGTCAAACTGAGGAGAAAAGTCCTGGCCTCTACGGGGAGTGAACCCTGGAACCTTGAGTTTAGTTACTGGCAGGTGAACGTCCGAAAGAAACATGTTTGTCTGTGGTACTTTGTTGAAATATATCTTACACGAAAATAACCCAATACAGGACACTTCCACAGGAAAATGAACTTCAGTCTCTTTTGATGCATTGCAGAGATACATAAGATAATTTGTGCATTATCCTTGTTTGAGTAGAAAAGCATGTACATTTACGCCAAAATTCCAAACCGAAATGCAGATAATATAAATTGCATATGCTTGTCAACATCCATCAAAAGATATTTTAAATTGAAAAGAAAGGACTAAAGACTCCCCATAAATCGAATTTATCAGTTGTGTGAGAATGGCTGTCCCAACTGTGCCATCAACAAGGCCCTTGAGCATTGACGAAGATCTCACTCCCGTGGGGATGCCGGGGACTCTTTCAGTATAAATAGTATCCCCACCTTCTGGAAATTCTGTGCTAGAAATTTCCTCTTTTCTGTCACTCTCTTTGTTTCTTTCCTGTTCCTTTGCTTTCTTTTATTTCTTGCTATCATTTTCTGCCTTGCTGGTCCATTCACCTGTATGTGTTCGATAAAGTCTTACATACTTTTTCTTAGGATTGATAATTGGCTATATGTATTACCATAATGTTCGCGCTATTGGGCGCACCGGTATATAATGCGCACCCACTAAATTATAGAAAAATCTTAACTATATTCACAGTAAGCAGCACTGGTTTATAAGCCGCACTTTATCAATGGCTAGGTCAATCGCCTTCAACTTGCAGGCCGTTTTGTAAGTATTACGTCGTGTTTTCGGCATGATGAAGGTGTACGCTTGAGCAGAGCAGATTTGACTACCGATCCGAATGCTTCAATGAGTGCGGATTTGATTTAAAAACGTGAACAGTTAACACTTTAACATGGAAGCTCACCGAAAAATTGATAAACGGTAAACATGATTTTGGTGAGGTAAAGAGAAGCTAAGAATAGACGAGAACGTGACGCGCATGGGATCGGAAAAATCCGCTTAAATGAGCTTTTCGGTAAGTACATTTTTGGCTCTCGGAAATGTGACATGTGAAAGCAATACTATGTAATTTAAGCCTGTTTTTATGTATGTTTTGGTGTCCTTAGGTATGCCTGTATTTGTATCCAGGTGTTCTATTTTTTAAAATTCCCGTGTGAGATAAATTGGACGGAGTGATCAACGCCAGGGGCATGTCCATAGATTATGTGCGCAATTGATTGAGATCTGTACTTAATTTTCTTTTTTTTTTTTTTTTTTTCCATCCTATTGAAGTTTTGTATGTTTTGAAATGGTTATAGCCCTGATATGGCTATACGCAGTCAGCTGGGCTTTAAACAACAATAAAAAAAAAACTGAATTTAGGTAAAACCGAAAAACAAATGCACATTGAAAACAAATTGGTCTCTTGGCCTGCAGGATATCAGCTTGAAATTCACATGGTGAATCGAGTGTTCCCCCAAACAAACAAACAAATGAACAAGGAATCAAACAAACAAACAAAACAAAAATAACAGATTCCGTGTGGTATATCCGTTGTAGTGAGAGAGAGAAAAAAGACAAGAAAAAAAAAACGAAAGAAAAAAACAAAGAAAAGTAAGAAAAAAGAAAGAGCAATAAACAAGTACAAGTAAACACAAAACTACAAAACTAGATTAATAAATCTACAAATAAATCTTTAAAAAATAAAAATAAGGCCTATGACGGAAATGAACAAATCACAGCTTCTATTTGTCTCTTTCGATTTTAATGAGAACGACGTTATGAGATCTATATCACTCCATTTCTGACAGGAACTGCTAATTAATTAATTAAATGATCAACTGATTAATTGATTAATTAACAAACAAAAGCAACCCTCGTAGTCAGACGTGGTATCACCATTCCAATGGCAAACAAAAAACAGAAGAAGATGAAGAAGAAAATTATTTCATGGATAAGAATACAGACTTCATGGCTTAAAACAATGTCTCAAATAAGCACGTAATGGTAGGGCAGGACCGTAGATCTGCATAAGTCGAGGTATTGCTGTACATCTCTAATCGTACTCACCTTAGTTTTCTATGTAAAAAAAAAAAGCAACCACTTCAAATCGCAGAATCTTTCTCCCAACAAGGCGATTCAGAACGTAATACTTGTTCTCTTCCTTGTTGTGTATGAATGTCGACAGCGTTATTTCGACTAGCATGTGCTCGGGCTTTTTCTTTATTTATACTGGATAGGAAACTCCACTTAGGTCATCATTCTCTGTTTACTGATTGGCTCGTCTGTAAACCAATCAGCTTATTGTGGAATTTGAGGCACGGTGGGGCTCTGTAAGGGATCCACATGTATTCACACATATACAGGGGTAGGCCATGGCCTTCGTGAAGCTGTAACTGAAATTGATACGCCTGCAGCCCTATTGTGGCCCAAGAAACCGTGCTACAGACCAAAGAAAACCAGCACCACTAAACCACCACCAACCCCCGTACCCCCTAGCCACGCGACAAGCAGAGGCGTTGTGAAGCGACAGTTCCATAAACATCCGGCGTGGGAAATACCAACAAAAACACCGCACGAGCGGCGAATGACGATAGAGAGGGGCACAATAAGGTTTGGAAAAGAACATTCTCTAGTGTTCTTTGTTTTGGGTGGGGGGAAAGGTGGTGGGTGATGGTGGTGGAGGAGTGGGTAAATGAAGGCAGGTATAATCAGGAAGAGGCGTGTTGCGTACGATTGTTCTCACCAATACAGCGTGACCAGAGGAGAGAGAGAGAGAGGAGACAGAGAGAGAGTCAAAATTGATATACATCGGCTTTAGACCACAATACAAACGAGAGACAGACAGACAGACAGACAAGCAGGTAGGCAGGTGGACAGACAGACAGACAGACAGAAAGAGCAAACCGTTAAAATGTAAACATGCATGACAAACCTTTACTAACACTGTTATTATGAGCACTAGTCGAAGAATAACTTATGTGAAAATAAGAATACTCAAACAGAAGTGTATAATCTTTTACAAAAGATAATCACAGTAATAGAATATTGATACTTCAACAATAATTACTGTAGACTGAATGAGTAGAACTGCATATCTATAGCCCTACAGACTCAACTCAGGTTGTAGAAAGCGTATAGTTTTTGTTTATTTATTTATTTATTTTTTAGGATCATCGCACCATTATTTTTTTTGTTTTTTCCAGGGTTTTTGTTGTTGTTGTTTTTTTTTTGTTTTTCGTCCCATTTTCTAGGCCGGCGATCTCAATGGCTACAAAAGCTGGCAATTTTGTTTTGTTTTGGTTGGTTGTTTGTTTCTTTGTTTGTTTATTTGTTTGTTTGTTTGTTTGTTTGTTTGTTTTGTTTGTTTCTGGCTTTTTTTTTACAATGCCATGATGATGATGTCGATGTGGATGATGATGATGATGCTGTGGAGTTCCATGTAGGATTGAGACTGCATGACAGGGCTGTACACTGCGCTTACTATCATAAAATAACCTGGCATCAAGCAGGCCCCAGAGATACAGACACCTGCGGTGCTGGTCAGAAAATTTGAGCAACACCCTCAATGACACATCCGTGAAGTGGATGAGACTCGACTGTGTGGTCCCAGTCTTCCCAATGAGCCCATAGCACGCCCAACTCTGGGTAGGAGCCGGTTAGAGCCGAAAAATCCCACAATGATTTTTGATGGGACTGATGGGGATTCGAACCCACAACCTTCCGGTCGGTAGTCCGTGGCGTTAACCACTACACCACGGAGACTGGTTAGTAAGCGTATAATTATCTTTTGACTCCCGCACCCTGTCTACCAGCATCCTGCATTGTCAACTATGATAGCAAAGCAAAAACTTAACCCTTTGAGTCTCTCACCCCATCCACCAGAGTCCTACAGGAAGCTGGTGGTTAGATTGAGAGAGTCAAGGGGTTAAGTTTTTGCAGTTGGTGGATAGGGTGCGTGAGTGTTTCTTTTTTCCCTCCTTTGCTTTCTGTCATTTCTTCCTATCATTGTCTGCCTTGCTGGTCCATTCACCTGTATGTGTTCGATAAAGTTTTACATACTTTCTCTTAGGATTGATGATCGGGCACATGTATTAAATGTATTAAGTACATTTTTGGCTCTGAGGAAAAGAGATATGCGGAGGCAAATTCAGGTAATTTAGGCCCGTTTATATATATATATATATTATATATATATATATATATATATATATATATGTGTGTGTGTGTGTGTGTGTGTGTGTGTGTGTGTGTGTGTGTGTGTGTGTGTGTGCGTGTGTGTGCGTTTTAGTATCTTTAATTATGTTTAAATTTCTATTCAGGTATATTTTTTAAAATCCCCTGTGCGATAAATTGGCCGGAGTGTTCAGCGTCAGAAACATCTCCTTAGATTATGCGCGTAAATGCATCGATATGTGTACTTAATTTTCTTTTCCTTTCTTTTTTTTTTCTTCTTTCTATCTTCTTGAAGTATTGTACATGTTTTGAAACGGTTATAGCCCTGATGTAGCCGAGATGTGGTTTCTAAGAAGAATGTTGGAGTTCCATGGACAGCAAAGAAAACAAACGAGACAGTCTTGATGGAGGCAGACACAAGAAGATCATTCATTAGGAAAAATTAGGAAAGACAGGCAGCATTCATAGGCCATTTATGAGGAAAGCTGAGGGAAAGAGAGCACCAGTAGACCAGGGGAAAATATTGGGCGGAATTGCAGAGTGGCTGAAGACAGAGAGGGTGGAAGATGTGCTTGCGGCAATGAGGGATAGAAACATATGGAGGGCCATGATCGCCAACGCCATGCGGCAGGGCGCATGATGATCCGGAGGAGGAGGAAGATTCTTTCATAGTACCCTAGATATAATACGATCTTTCCATTCTCTGTAGACACACCTCTCACCCGGCCCCGATGGGATGCCGGGGGCTCTTTCAGTATAAATAGTATCTCCATCTTCTGGAAATTCTGTGCTAGAAATTTCCTCTTTTTCTGTTACTCTGTTTCTTTCTTCCTCCTTTGCTTTCTGTCATTTCTTCCATGTTGATCCATTCACTTGTATGTGTTCGATGAAGTCGTACATACTTTCTTTTAGGATTGATAATTGGGTACATGTATTAAGTACAGTTTTGGGTCTAGAGAAATGAGATATGCGGAAGGAATTTTAGGCAATATTGGCCTGTTTTTATATATATGTATATGTTTTAGTATTCTTAGTTATCTTTAAATTTGTATTCAGGTTTGTTTTTACAATCCCCTGTGCGATAAGTTGGACGGAGTGTTCAAAATCAGGGGCATCTCTTTAGATTATGCGCATGTATGCATCAATATGTGTACTTAATTTTTGTTTTCTTGTTGAAGTATTGTACATGTTTTGAAACGGTTATAGCCCTGATGTGGCTTTTACGCAGTCGGCTGGGCTTTAAACAGAAATAACAGTAACAGTAATTCTCTGTAGAATACATAAGATCAGTCTTCTGGGATAGCCAAAGGAGAGGAAGTCTACACAATTCGCACGTCGTATGAACCACCCAAACATCAGTTCGCAAGCAGCTACTCTGCAAGCTGTAAGGATGTTTTGAGTCAGCGCGTTGAAACAATTTTACTAGAGGGAAGTAACTAAGTTTCACGGAATCTTTTTGTGTCTTCCATTCCGCGGTCATCTCCCTTGTTAAAGGAACGGCAGAATGCCTGCTTTTCTTCTTAACAGTTGTGAGATTGATTGATTGATGTGAGTGAGTGAGTGAGTGAGTGAGTGAGTGAGTGAGCGAGCGAGCGAGCGAGCGAGTGAGTGAGTGAGTGAGTGAGTAATTGATCGATTGATTGATTGACTGATTGATTGATTGATATCTTTTATTTACTGGCTTATTCATTTTTTTTATTCATCTATAGGCTCATTTATGTATGTATGTATGTATGTATGTATGTATGTATGTATGTATGTATGTATGTATGTATGTATGTATGTATGCATGTATGTATGTATGTATGTATGTATGTATGCATGTATGTATGTATTGGTTTTATTTATTCATCTATTTACTCGTCTGCGTATCCATTCATTCATTCATTCATTCATTCATTCATCTTCTCATTCATTCATCTACTCATTCATTCACTCATTCATCTACTCATTCATTCATTCATTCGTCTACTCATTCATTCTTTCATCTGTTCATTCGTTCATTCGTTTATTCGTTCGTTCATTCATTCATTCATTCATTCATTCATTCATTCATTCAGATGTCTTTTCATGTTTTCATTCATTTGTTTGTTTATTGCAACAACGAGAATGTTAAAGCCTGAAAACAGTTACTCTTAAAATTTAAACAAGCACACTTGTCGGAGTATTTGCCTGCGCCTACATGTTTGTGTTGGCCAGCGCCCGTGTGTGTGTGTGTGTGTGTGTGTTGTGTGTGTGTGTTTTGTGTGTGTGTGTGTGTGGTGTGTGTGTGTGTGTGTGTGTGTGTGTGTGTGCTTTGTATGTGTGTGTTGTGTGTGTGTGTGTCTGTGTGTATGTGTGTGTGCTTTGTATGTGTGTGTTTTGTGTGTGTGTGTGTGTGTGTGTGTGTGTGTGTTGCTTTGTTTGTGTGTGTGTGTGTGTGCTTTGTATGTGTGTGTGCTTTGTATGTGTGTGTTTTGTGTGTGTGTGTGCTTTGTATGTGTGTGTTTTGTGTGTGCGTGTGCTTTGTGTGTGTGTGCTTTGTATGTGCATATTGTGTGTGTATGTATGTGTGCGTGCGTGTGTGTTTGTGGTGTGTGTGTGTGTGCATGTGTGTGTGTGTGTGCGTTTGTGTGTATCTGTGTGTGTGTGTGTGTGTGTGTGCGTGTGTACCCTCGGCGCTTGCGCGCGTGCTTTGTGTGTGTGTGTGTGTGTGTGTGTGTGTGTGTGTGTGTGTGTGTGTGTGTGTGGGTTGGGTGTGGTGTGTTGTGGGTGGTGTGGTGTGTGATGATTTTGAGCTGAAAACATCTACTGTACTGAGATCAGCGGCCAATTTTTTTTTTTTTTCGATTTCCATTTGGTCTACGGCTTTTTCTGTGGATTATCTTACCTTCAAGCTGGTTTTGTGGTGGGAATAATCTAGTACTGACCATTTTTTCTTTTATTGTTATTTAAAGCCCAGCCGACTGCGCAGAGCCATATCAGGGCTATAACCGCTTAAAAAACACAAAACTTCAACAGGAAAAAAGAAAAGAAAATTAAGTACACATATCAATGCATTCGCGTACATAATCTAAGGACATGCCCCGGTGTAGGACCATTCCGTCCAATTTATCGCACAGGGGAGATTTAAAATACACACCTGAATACAAATATAAGCATACACAAGGACACCAAAACATATATAAAAACACATAAATTACCTAAAATTGCTTCCGCATATCTCACCTCCCTAGAGCCAAAAATGCACCCAATACATGTACCCAATTATCAATCCGAAGAAAAGTACGTAAGACTTTATCGAAATAATACAGGTGAATTGACCTGCAAGGCAGAAAATGACAAGCAGAAATGACAGAAAGCAAAGCAACAAGGCAGAAACAAAGAGAGTGACAGAAAAGAGGAAATTTCCAGCATTGAATTTCCAGAAGGTGGGGATAATATTTATACTGAAAGAGCCCCCGGCATCCCAACGGGGGGAGTACTGACCATGATGTGACATCTACCTAAAGCCGAGCATACTACTGTACGTGGTCTCACACTCGGAGGGGAGTGATTCCATCTTCAGGCTGGTTTTGTGATGGGAATAGTATAGTACTGACCATGACATGACGTGAAGTCCACCAATAGCCCAGCACACTGTGATGGGAATAGTATAGTACTGACCTTGACATGACGTGAAGTCCACCAATAGCCCAGCACACTGTGATGGGAATAGTATAGTACTGACCTTGACATGACGTGAAGTCCACCAATAGCCCAGCACACTGTGATGGGAATAGTATAGTACTGACCTTGACACGACGTGAAGTCCATCAATAGCCCAGCACACTGTGATGGGAATAGTATAGTACTGACCATGACATGACGTGAAGTCCACCAATAGCCCAGCACACTGTGATGGGAATAAACCAGTACTGACGATGACATTACGTCTGCCGAAAGCCCAGCATACTGCAGGTGGCTTCATACTCACAGGGAAGTGTTCCACTTTCAGGCTGGTTTTGTGATGGAAATAGTTTAGCGCTGACAGCGATGTGATGTCCATTATGTGCCCATGTACTGCAGGTGACAGCACACTCAAGATGGGAGTGAAAACAAACACATTCAGGTTGGTTTGTGGTGGGAATAGTTCAGTGCTAATAGTGACGTCCATCAAGGTCCAGCACACTGTAGGTGACCACACACTCGGAGGGAGTGATCTCAACTTCAGGCTGGTTTGTGACGGGAACAGTCTAGTACTGACCATGACACGACGTCCACCAAGAACCCAGCATACTACAGGTGGTAGCACACTCAAGATGGGAGTGCATCTGCCTTCAGTCTGGTTTTGTGATGGGAATAAACCAGTACTGACGGTAACATTACGTCTGCCAAAAGCCCAGGCATACTGCAGGTGGCCTCACATCACAGGGTGACCACTTTCAGCTGGTTTTGTGATGGGATGTTCAGTGTAATAGTGTTGAGACGATCCATCAAGCCCAGCGTAGTGTAGGTGGCCTCACACTCGGAGGAGTGATCTCAACCTTTAGAATGGTTCGTGATGGAAGAGTCAAGTGCTGATGATGACATGAGGTGACGTCTACCAAAAGCCCAAGCACATTGCAGGTGGCCTAACACCCGGAGGGGAGTGATCCTGTCTTCAGGCTTGCTTTGTGATGGGAATAGTCCAATACTGACCACGACATGATCCATCAAGAATCTAGCAAACTGTAGATGGTTATCATGGTCCGGCAGTATGGAACGAACACCCTGTCCACATTAGACATTCAGCTTCAGTCACTTCATTCGAATTTTCTCTGAGGGTTCTTTTTTTCTCAGCTGTAATCTGTTTTGTGCACTTTTCGCAAAGATATTTGAGGTGGGTTGCCATTACCTTCCTGAAGCGCAGTGCGCGTACTGTGCAGGTGTCCTGGCCACTGTTTCCTTGGAAATCTTCAGCCCACGACCGTGAAGTAGTAGCAATTGTTGTGCAGTATTCTACCTTAGCCTCCTAATTCATCCGTCCCCTGCTTCCAGGACTTCAATGGTTGGAGTTATGGCGCCCCTGCTTTCCTGACAGTATTCATTGTAGGGTTGTGAGACCGCTTTATAGAAGTATAGGCACTACCGTATACCCCAGCCTCCCCCTGAATACTGACACCGTTTGGTCCGCGGCTGTTTGTTAGGTATTCGCAGCTGGCCTCCGTATCTGGGGGTCATTCCCCCTATCCTGAATTAATTGCCTCATTATATAAAGACGAAAAGGCTACAGTTAGGTGGAACAATCAGAAATGTGAATTCTTCATCATCCACAGGGGAGTCAGACAAGGTTGTATCCTCTCACCATATCTCTTTAACATCTACATGGAACATGTCATGAGAGATGCTGACATAGAAAGCATGGGCATGAAGATGGGAGGAAAAAATCTTACAAACCTGCGCTATGCCGATGATACTGCGCTGTCAGCAGACAACATTACCAG
>JAPXFY010000017.1:50404956-50409956 GCA_030674185.1 Monoplex corrugatus
GAATGCAATGCAAAACTGAGCAGGAATTCACACGCTTTTAGAGAAAAATGGTTGCCATATCTGTCCTTGGTTTCAGATGAAGTTTGATGTGACTTTGAGATGAAGTTTGATGTGACATTTGGCTTCTTTACGAGATGTATGCATGGTTTCTGTATGACTGCCTGTTTATTATATTTGAATGTTTGTCTTATATGTAGTTGAAAATGACTGTTAATTCATGCACATAAACCTTTGTTGAAGATGTAGGCGTTTTGCATGTGTTTTGAACTTTGGGTGTCTGCGGATAATCTTGCTTTGCTAATTCGTTCATCGTTGACTTTTTGCTGAGGGCGAATACAAATAAATTGAAAACAACCAAACAAACAACTAAACAAACAAAGACCACCAACAACAACTACAGTCTGAGACTGTATAAATTGAATGAGTTTATATCGTTTAAAAAGCACAACAGACTAATAGATATGACGCATGTAAAAAGAAAAAAAAAGTTTTTGCTTTCGTAACAAGATTGAAAATCCAGGATGCTAGTGGACAGGGTGCAGGAGTCAAAGGGTTAATAGTTGCACTGGTGGCTGGTTCAAAACAACAGTCGGAGTTTAACAAAGTTGTTTCACATTTATCCAGTCTTTTCAACATTTTCCTGGAACGAACTGCGGTCGACACTCAGGAAGATCATACAGGAACGGTCAATATTGGAGGCAGGACAATGACCAACCTACGTTGTGCCGATGACATTGATGGATTGACTGGAGATAAAGAGGAATCGACCAACCTGGTGCGGTGCCTCGACGACACTGCAACAGCCTATGGAATGGAGAGAAGAACTGATGACGAATGAGGAAGAGTTGTTGAATGTTATATAGAGCCAATAATGTTAAACGGTTGTGAGGTGTGGACAGTCAACAAGCAAAGCCAGAACGAGATTGAGGCAGCCGAGATGTTTCTAAGAAGGATGTTGAGAGTTCCATGAACAGCAAAGAAAACAAACGAGACAGTCTTGATGGAGGCAGACAATCAAAAAGATCATTCCCTAAGCAAGATTAGGAAAAGACAGGCAACATTTATAGGCCGTTTTATGAGAAAAGGGGAATTAGAGCACATGGTCACAACAGGAAAGCTGGAGGGAAAGAGAGCACCAGGGAGAAAAATATTGGACGGACTTGCAGGGTGGCTGAAGACAGAGAGGGTGGAAGATGTGCTTGCAGCAACAAGGGATCGATACACGTGGAGGGCCATGATCGCCAATGCCATGCGGCAGGGCACTTGATGATGATGATGATGACGGCCAAGGCTAAACTGCAGACCAACAACACCAGTGGCAGCAACACTGGCATCAAAGTCAAAGGACAACAACTGCAGACAGATCACCGCTTCAGGTACGTAGTAAGCTCCAAACCTAAAGTGATTTTTAGAATTGTGCTTTTTTTTTTTACAAGACTGAAGCTAGTAATGGAAAGACAACAACAATATCACGCTCAGATCTAACGTAAGACTTGATGATCTCCCTTGTCATGTCCATTTTTTTCCTTTGCTCTTGCGAAGCATGGACTCTCACAGCTGACTTTTAGAATAGGATTTAAGCCATGAAGTTGAAGTGCCATCGAAATACTCTAAGCATCTCATACACCGACCATATAACTAACAAGACTGTACGCAGAAGAATCAAACAAGATATGGGCCCATTTGAAAACCTTTCGAGACAGAGAGAGACAGTGAGAGAGAGAGAGAGGGGGGGGGGGGATAGAGAAAGCAGGTGAATGAAAGGATGGTGGCATATTCAAAGGCTGTAAGACTATCTGGATTAATACATAAAACTGTAAATCACATAGTCACAGAAAGAATTTTATTTATATGTGATTCCTTTCTAGAAATAACGTGCAGAAAGAAATCTCTCTCTTTTTGGCCCAACAACATGGAAACTTCCTCTCAGTTTCTATAAGACAAAGCAATTTGTCTGCTCACATTGAAACAACAAACAACAACAACAACAACAAAAACACACCTCAAGAGACATTTCTTTCAGAAGTATCTCCAAAAATCATAAAGTAATCATTGTGACTCTTCTAAACCCAATGACATTGAAATTTGTCACACACACACACACACACGCACGCACGCACACACACACATACACACACACACACCCCGCACCACACACACACACACACACACACACACACACACACACACACAACGCCATAACACGTTATTACTGTTCGACCAATCCTAATACCATCTATGAGACACAAACTTCACCAGAATAGTCGGGGCAGCGAACAAACCAATTCTATGTCGTAGGGTAAGACCGAACTAGAAATATGAGAACTTGTGTCTAGCGTACTGTCAGTTTCAGTTTCAGTTTCACTTTCTTAAATGACGTCTCCACGCTCGGAACGAATTCCATATGCACTAACGTCACAGGTGCCTCGTGTATGGTGACCGTGGCACATGCCTTAAGCCTGCACATAGACCCATAAGCTGGCCAGGCCTTGAGGCCCTACCTAGACTATGTTTTACCTAGTCTATATTTTATACTGGTATTTTAACAGCCTACCACTGGATTAATCTTGCTTACATGTAAATGACATGTGTATGTGTGTATCTTACCTTCAAAAAAGGAACATGTATATAAAGCAAATGAATAACTGATTAAAGGTCTGAATCACAACACAACTAACTATTCTGTATAAACTCGTCTCACATGACAGAACCTCACCCCCCATCCCTAGTCAATGCCCACATGCTCAGCCATCTATCAACTAGGTGAAGCCAATATTCTTAATCATAGATAGGTAAATAAGAAAGTAAGTAAGTAAGCAAGTAAGCAAACAAGTAAGCAAGCAAGCAAGTAAGTGAGCACTGTCAACTGATAGCTAGCCGACGACCTGGTGAAGTAAATCACAGTGATGTTTCATTTAGAACAAAACCAAAAAACAAACACATTTGAAAATTCAATGAACATCCCTTCAAAAATAGAAATACACGTGTCAAAATTTAGATGTGGAAATGGAGTCTGTCTCAAAGACATACACTAGTGAAAACTAACAGATTAGTTTTTCGAACCATGACTACCATCAGTCAGGTTTCCTGCGCCGTGATCGTGCCCAGAATTCGCTGGTGGCAAATTGTGCAATTCTCGGTGAGATCTGCACAGGCATGGCACATGATTTGATGAGCGCATGGCAGGAAAACCACGTTACTTGGAAGTTCTCCACAACGGACGCAGTTTCGCTTGTTGTTCTTGGTGTCTGAAGACAGGCGATGCCCACTGGGTTTTCCCGATTTAGGTTCGTAGTAGAGTTCCGGAAGTGCGGTCATATTGGTTGATTGAAACGCCCTCGCGTGGCTGTTGGAGTTTCCTGCGATACAGGGAAATAATTATGTTCTTAACATCATCATCATCATCGTCATCATCATCGTAATCTAACCCAATCATCTGTCTGCATTTTTCGTTGTTGTTGTATTATTTGTATTGTCAGCAGTTGATGAGTCAAAATAGCATCATTGTTCCATCACAGACACACACACACACACACACACACACACACACACCACACACTCACACCAGCAGCACCATAGGTCAGCCAGTGAACTGAAAACATTTTTTCCTCTTTTGGAAATTGTAAACAGTCTTTTTTTCTTGTGTTTGTTTGTTTGTTTGTTTGTTTGTTTTTTGCTTTCTTTTCCCCCTCGTTCTGTAGTTCCTCTGGGGGAGGAGAGAGAGAGAGAGAGAGAGAGAGAGAGAGAGAGACAGACAGACAGACAGACAGACAGAGACAGACAGAGACAGAGACAGAGACAGAGAGACAGAGAGAGAGACTCAATCCAAAGATGGTTTATCATGTTACAGGTCATAGCCCCGTACAAAGGGGTATATGAACAGTATATAATACAAAATATTTTCAAACGATCAAAATATATGTTGGAACTCATAAAGTAACCATCCATTTCATGAAAGCTATTTCTCCAAATTCCAGTGCCTACAGAAGAACAAAGAGAAACAGTGTACGCCATCAGTGTTTCTTGTCGACATCAACAGACTACATGTAAACAAAACTGGCAGTAGATTTCGGGTAATGTGTAAACTTTCCTCAGATGCTGCTAAGTTCACAATACAAAACAAAGTGTACTTCATCTTCTTTAGATTTCTTACATAATGGACATATCAAATCACAAACATTACATGCCTTATGCCTGAAGTGATGTATAGCCAGATCAAATAAACCTTATCTAAACCTTGTCATTACAAACTGAAGATGTCGCTTTATTCTCGACAGCTGATATAATTTTCACGTCCAGTAAAATACAAGAGGACCTATCAGTCTGAATGCTCCGCTGTTTTTAATGTGATCATTCCATTTTGCTATGTACTAGCTGGATCAAACGTTGACGAAAGACACGTAAGAGTATTTAGACTATCAACAGCCAAATTTATCCACATACATCTAAATCCATACGAATACAAGTAAAGACGTACATTCGAAACCCATTTCTCCTCACCTCGAGTATATGAATCAAATGATATTTTGTAAGCTTTCCATGATAACATAGATTTCTTTGTGTACAATTAAACAGATCAACAATGGATACAATCAACAGCGGGATTTACACATAAATGTTACGGTTTGTTCACCATCTACAAATTATTTTGGTGTTCGTATGTCGACTCTTAGAAAAAAATTTTCGGGGCAAATTACTGGTTAGTCACAATGCCTCTCGATATTTTCAGCCTCCATAATTTTGAGGCGAGTTGCATGACTGCTTGTACTTTGGAATCGAACAATTTAAGAAATAGTTCAAAAAGAATTATTCATTATAATAACACATACAGCTTTCGCATAATACACAATAATGCTTTGCTTGCCTTAGAAGCAATATCTTTTACTAGCAGCGACTAAACTCGGGGCGTGTTGTCAAAAAACATTAACAACAGGCAGTAGGCCACACAGCATCATCCTGCATCCAGTTTTCTTTTGCACATGAATACTCGACCCTTTCAA